>VTON01000067.1:600000-1154127 GCA_009617725.1 Hydropsyche tenuis
ATACATACATACATACATACATACATACATACATACATACATACAACCATACATACGACATAATATATTTAATAGTAAAAAAGTATCTTTTTGCCATTATCAGAAGTTTGGATTTTTTTACCTTGTAAAAAAGGATGGTAATGCATATTGAAATCTTTCCTCGGTAAATGATTTAAAATCAAATTTGATCGTTCACTTATTTGCAAATTAGTGACTCCGAGGGTGACCATATTTCTCAGGACTCAAAACAGGATGCCCTGCAAAAAAAAATTTACTCCCCTTTTCACATTTTTTCCTCAAAGAACTATTAATATCGTGAAACAAATTTACTTTTTTAGGACGTACTATTCGTGCGTACAAATAAATATAAGAAAATGGAAAAATTCGTACACATTAAAATAAAAAAATAATGATATTACAAGTCACACACCTTGTTATAATTTTCTTATATTTTTTATAAATCAAACGAATACGTTTAATAATTATTCTATCCTCATTTTGATTTTCCGATGCATTTGTAATGAGTTTTTCAGGCGCAGTTGGATGGTAAAAAACACAAAAAAACGGGACGTACGGTTACCCTATTAAACATGCACAATATTGCTTAGCTTACAATTAGTGATAAATGAGAATTCATATATTTAAAATAGCTAAAATAAAATTTGGTAAATTTTTCATTTTATATTTATAATCATCATCGTATATCTACTTAAAATATTACGATTCAATTGAAAAAAAAAATAATACATCTTCCATTGCCATAATAAATGTAAAATTGAGCCAATTAAAAAAATTAAAACAAATACATGATATAAACATCAGGAAAATATTTTGTATGACAAACCGAATCAGTGCAATATAACAATAGTGCACTGCATTCGCACAGTCTCATAGACTTGGCAAACACCCTGCAGCCTCCCCACACCGACATTCCGAACACCTTGTACATCCTCCAGACGAGATTTATACGAATAGTTCGGGCGGATAGAAGTTCTCAGATTATATTAGCAATGGAATTATTTAAAGCTTCTACGACCGCCGCAGACGTCGAGCGCGAACCGTCGACCGGTGGTATGAGAAAGACTAGGATTTCGTTCGAGGGACGTCTGCTTGGACCACCCTTTTCCTTCCCCATTGCTTTTCCTACCCCATCACACTTGTGGGTATGTGGCCTTCTTCCTCTTAAGGTGACACTTCTTGGAACCATTGGAAAACGTCGCATAGACGAAATGACACATTGTTTCCGTGCACAATGGGGCGCGAGTGTGACAATCGCTCAAGTTCGTACACGTTTCTTGATTGGAATTGTCTGTCTGAATATATGTGTTTATACACCCAAATATAAGTATTTTGATATAGATATTATTATCAAGATGTTCGCGTTTAAGAAATTTTGCCGAAACGCAATCAGCCGAAGTGCAAATCTAATATGACTTTTAATAGGAGCGCGTTAAACTTTATCATCGTATAAATTGCTTCGGATTTAACTGAGTTTTGAAGTTGCGCTTTCAGATTTGTTTTAGCAATTTCACTTAGTGCCGACGAATCTGAAATTCGAGACGGTCCGTTGTCGAAGGGGCACTTTGTCATATTCCGTTTTTCGGATTTTCTCTCGGGCGCGCGATATAATATTTAAATTGGTTTTTGAAGTCGACACACGTGTCGGCACACAAAATCAACACTGATGAAAGATTCAATAAGATGGAATTAACTCAATTTGAAACTTTTCCATTCGAAGCTCGCCTATATGATATGTAAATTGCTTCGTGAAGTAATTCATCAAACAATTCTACACTCGAAGTCCGTAAAATTTTATTCGCTCTGATTTTATACAGAGTACGCCAGAAATATAAATGATTTTAGAATAACAGTTGTACATAAAATCACTCATATTTATAAATAATAATTTATTATTAAAAGCGTGATACATTATTTTAGTGGACTGCTTATGATGATGGTGATATTATTTTAAATTTTATTTATTATATCCAGATCAGGATCCATTTGTATGTTCACATTTTTCAGATTAACATAGATTTAAAATATAAATTATATTATCTGAATATTCAAGAAGAAAATAAGGCATTTTTAATTTTGAATATCCGACGAGGCACAGTTTCATTTTATATTTTCAATAAAATGGTTCTTTGATATTGATCTTATGAAAATTTTCATCAATTTTACAAGTGACATTTTCTTACAATTAGTGAACGAAAATATACGTGATGCTCTTTATTGTCGGAATTTAATTACATAAAGTGAATCAATATAAAATTACATAGTTCGTGCTGTAATTTTTATGGTTATTAATTTAAAAATATAAATATTTTCATGTAAACTTAATTTATTGTAAATGTAATATATTAAATCACTCGTTTTACAAGAGGTTCTTATATTATAAATGGATAACATACTCGAATTTCAGTAACGAAAAACCATCGATAATATCACATGAACTTTACTGAGAAACAATGATAGTTTCTTACCAAATTCGCATTGAAATCGAACGCTTTCCAAATAGAAAACAGCGCATCGCCGAAATCGATACGGCGTCGCTTTTTCAGCGTCTCTAGATACGCACAATAGACTAAACGAAACCTAATTAATGCACGTCAGAAACAGGATATTTCATCTGAGACGAGCGCTCGCACATAATACACCACATACACACATCAACATAATACATCGCATAATAATAACACACGACTAATCGAAAGCGAAGAAAGGGGGCCGTGGGGCGGCTGGAAGATGGCGGGTTAACCGTTTTGACGCAGCAGAGACTACGTACGATAAACAAAGGAAATTTCTGGCTAGATTTCTTAGTTCCACATCTGGGGGCAACTATTGTTTCGCTTATCTCGCGTCGTCGGCCCTGGGAGGTTGTAAGGGATGAGAGGAGATGTTGGGGAGGTCGACGGCATCTTCTGAGATTAAGCCCCATACTAAAGGGGCCACCCTTGGCCCCTTGGTTGCCGTTCTTCCGCCGGCATGTGTGCTTGAATATTAATATCGAGGACGCGGGGGAAAAAGGCGTAGTCGGTGCTTTGTTGTGTATTAAGTCCACAGTGATATTTATGGGATGGTTTTGGAAGTTTATTAATAGTTGTTGCTTGTTTTGTTAGTGTTGATCTGTTTTTGGGTATTTTTTTTGTAATATTTTTGATGATTGCATATGAAAAATATTGAAAATTTGATCAATTTTTCAATACTCTGTTTCTTAAAAAATAAGGGATGTTTTATAATAGGAAAAAAGATAAAAACAGTAAATGAAATTACCATTTAAAAAAATAAATTTTGATTCATTTCAATCAGGGGTCTCAAATATTCGTGAAATTAGATATTCGAATATCGATTGTGAAAATGGTGACATATTTGAATATTCGAAAAATTTTATGAATTTTCAAATGTTGGTAAAAACAACATTAAAAAATGAACGTATTGATAAAAAAAATATTTATTTATAATTCAAAAATACATTCTTCAAATATAAGAGAGCATTAAATGTTTCCATATTTTATTTGGACCGTAATGTAATTTTAATTAATTCCGCTTTGTAAAATATTCTTTCAGTTGACCATAGCTAACTTAAATAAAAACTAATAAAACATTCTGGTATTAACTGAAGGTTTTACATTTCAAATAAGATGTTTAAAACTTTAAATTGGACGTTTTACACTTCGAAAATAAAATAAAAAAGAACAAAGCTATCTATTTAAAAGACAACGAATCGAATATAATTTCAAATTTCCGAATATCCAAAAACGAATAAAAGGCCTAATTTACTTGAATATCGAGTATTCGAATATTTAGTATTGAACATACATAGTATGAAATTAGTATGAATTTAGTATTTAGTATTTTGAGTATTGAAATTAGGGATTAATTTCTATACTCATGCGACCAACAAAATTTTAATTCATTTTAATACTCATGAAATTTTGTGATCAATTTTAATTAATTTTGATACATTCTTTAAGTTCAATTACCGAGATACTTTTTAAAATAATTTCTTAAATCTTGGCTCGATTTCTTGTGTATAACGGTCATGCATATTGATGAATGCGATATGTCGAAATCATAATGTGCAAACAATGGTAGATGTTGCTCTCTCGGGACGCCACTGGCGAACTTTAATATACTCGCAACTTCGGTTTAGAAATTAGACACGTAAAGGTGAAGCGATGCTTTGAATACCAGTGGTGGTATGTGACGACGTTTTGATATCAATAAGGAAACCAATTATAACGTAATTTGATTTTCAACCGATTCGAAACCTCTACAAACATCGAATCGATCTATTTTATCCGAAGTCACATCTCATAATCAGTCTCATTAAGCATTCAAACAAATTTATATTAAAAGCAGGATATTAACTTCAGATTTTGTCCATCAAACATAATATACCAGAAATTCTATATTTACGAAGTTCGTCGCCATAACACGGTTATTTCACGGACGGATTAAGTTCATAGTAAGTTATATTCCGAAATGTGTACGTGAATACATTATGTTTTACGAGCATACCCCCTCGCCAATTTCTTCTCATAGCCCACCCCATGGCCCTCATCTGGTGTACGTGAGTCTTCTTCGCACGGAGAACTTTCTCATAGGAGCTAACGAGTTTCGCCAAGATTGGGAATCCTGGCAAAATCGGTGCGAATTCGCGTTCCGAGAACGAGATTTCGCCGTGCGAACGGGGATTTGTAAAGTATAATGATTATCGATTCGGTCTGAGTTATTCGAAATTGGATTCGTTTGAAAATGTTCTCGTATCGAGCTAGGACTAATTGGTGATTAATTATAAATTGATTTTGAAATTTTGAGTTTTTTGTTTGATGTTTTGAATTGAAATATGATATCGATTATTTTTATTAATTGAAGATTAAAATTTTTAATTAAATTAAAAAAAAGTTTTAAAGAAATTCAAATTTTCAAATAGAATAGTTCAATTTTAAATTCTGAATATACAATACCTACTAATAAAATCCGAAAATATCCCGTTCCCTAAATTATATTATATTACAATTTAAGATGAAAATTTATTATTTTCAATCTATTCAACATACTTTCTTATTACGATAAATTAATACTTTGTAAACAATACGTTCTAAAAGTATTATAAAATAAATATTTGGCCTTAACGACAGACTCAAAACGTCTACTTTCGAACGAAAACCTCAACGCTTCACTTTCGAAATACAATAAAAATCATAAAACCCTATAACAACAACATCCCATTCAAACCGAACTTCCAGCAAACTCCCAATAACTCCAAATCATAAAATCGACAAAATTCTCCAAAGTCCCAATACAATATACAACGCCCGCAAACAGAAAGAGAACTTTCCTAAGACCGGGCTTACCCCGACGACCGTTCGCAGCGCAATAATTGCTATCATTTTTCACCGCAGCCCGCTAGTTCGCCTTACATAATATACAATGTTTGCCCTCCTATACATCCCCATTATACACTCGAACAATATAAGTCGAGGTAAAACGTAATAACAGCGCCGAGACAAAGAGAATTTCATCAAGACGCACGCCGCTAAGCCGCCGTTCGGCACACACGACATTTCTAGACACGTATGGATATATCGGCTAGAATGTACACGTTTGTACGAGAACGTGAGAGCCGTCAATTCTGCGACATGTCTCGCTAATATTCGACGAAAGCCTTAAAGTAGGCTCGCGAGATGTGTGGGTGTGTGTGTGTGTGTGCGCGCGTCGGGTAATGTGTGTCGTATTTATGAGTGTGTAAGCGTGGAGTTGCGAGCAAATGACAAAACCATGATAGACAGTGCCTATCTAATGGGAAAGTAATATCGGAGGTATATTCTCTTAGGTGAAAGTATAGTACGTTCGCATTTTAGGTTGGAATGAGTTAATTTATTATTTAAATTAATAATGATCGTTATTATGTGTAAATTATCTTTTATTTGATAAGGATTTATTGATTATGACGGAGTTTTGATTAGGATTTCTTATAATACTAGTAATATATAAGGTATCTAAATGTTATGAGTAAAAATTTTCAAGGAATTCAATATTGAAATGATTTTTTGACAAATTATATCGATAGTGATAATCGAGTTGAAAAATGTATGAAAATATTCGTGAAGTGATGAAACAAAAATCATCAGTACAATCCTTAGTAAGGTGAAAACAATTTTTATCCTACTTTCTTGATTATGTATGATCACCTAATTTACAAAAAAACACAAAATATGTCTGAATAAAAAACATCATTCATCAAAAATTGAGAAAATTTGAATTTGAGAACTATCCAAGGCGATCATTTAAACATTTTCAGCTAAAAAATTCTAAATGTAAAATTTTCATTAAAAAAAACAACAATTTGGGGTGTTATCCGAAATAATTCGAACATAATCATAAATTATTTGAGATGTAAAATACTTATATGAGTTTACGCACGAGTTTAGAAGTTCGGGAAAACTCTTACTCTTTACTTTACATTTTCCCACGTGTATTCTAATTCAAAATCTTACTACTACTACTTACAATTTTATTTGATTTATCCATATAATAAAAAAATCATACGAATCATATTCAAAAATAATCAAAAAAATTAAAAAAATTTTTTTTTTCAAGCTCTCGAAAATCAAAGACAAAAAAACTCCAACAAACCAACTCAAATTCCCCAAAAACCCATCATCATCATCAACAACAAACCATCCCCCAACCCAAAAAAAACTCATCCGAACACACTACAACAAAGACATCTCAACAGGGGCGTCGCTCCGTTTCGTTTCGCGTCAGAGAATCGCAGCACCCCTAACCCCCTCCCCACCCCAAAGCGGCTCGTGAGACGCTCGCCAAGGAGCGACGTCGCCGTCGTCGGCCATTTTGCGAACGCGGGGGCGCCTACACCCCTGGTGCGGCCCTTGGCCCTAACCACCTCCTCCACAAGACGCATTTCGGCCTGGGCCGCGGAATGCCACCAGGGGCGGGGGGCCGCCCGCGAAGAAACGAGGCGTCCCTGTCTGGCGCGCGCCGCCCCCGCCCGCGGAAGAATGCCGTCTTTAAAATGGCCGCCGCGGATACAACACCTATCGATTTCTTAGCGGATGCCGTGCCATTGGCTGGCTGCGCGGTGGTGTCTTGCAGAAAAGACGAGAGACTTCGGGGGGTAAAACGGGGGGAAGAAAGGCGGGTGGGACAAAGAATCTCGCCCGGAGGAGGAGTCGTTGTTCGTGGAGCGTCGATGGTGTTATGATGGGGTGGTTTGGGTTTTGATTTTTATGGGGGTTTTGATTTTTGGTGGGTTTTGATTTTTTGGTGGGTTTTGATTTTTTGGTGGGTTTTGATTTTTTGGTGGGTATTGATTTTTTGGTGGGTTTTGATTTTTTGGTGGGTTTTGATTTTTTGGTGGGTTTTGATTTTTTGGTGGGGTTTGATTTTTTTGTGGGTATGATTTTTTGTTTTGGGGTTTGATATGTTTGATTTTGGTCAGGGACGTCATTTCAGATTTTTAGATTTTTAGGGGGGACAGGCCAAAACCTTTTTTCTAAGAAGACGTCGTTTCAGATTTTTCCAAGGGGGGAGACAGGCCAAAATTTTTTTTTTAAAGCCTTTTTTGCAGCGATGATTTTATTGGTCATTAAGCTACCCAAAAGTAACTAAAAATAAACTTAACATTTATCGATCCAAAGTATTTTATCAATCATTACATTCATATTATTATATAAATTAATATTATTTCTAAATTTAGGGAGGTAGTTGCACCCCCATGTCCCCCACAAATGATGTCCTGAGTCCGGTGAAGAATTTTTTTGTTAGTGAGGGTTTTCTTAAAGATAAGAAAATTCGGGAGGTTTTTGTTTAAACTTTATTTATATTTACAATGTTTATGAAAACGTGTTAATATAATATTTTGTATTTGTTATGTTTTGATTTAGTTTTACTATTGTACGTTAATGAAATAACTTTTTGTCGAAATTAACTTTAAGGGCGTTTTGAAAATAATTAATTTTCGATGAACTTAAAATATTTTAAGGAATATTTATTTCAACCAGAAGCGTAGTTAGGGTAATGTGTGCCCGAAAATAAATTATATAATGAAAGCCCCTCCCCTATTTTCAAACATAAAAAAATCAAAATAGTTTGAAAATTTATTATGTACAAGTAAGTTTATCTTTTAAATAAATATATAATTTTTTTTATGTATATTTCAAACTTCGATTTTTCGCCCTTCTCAGTTTGGCTTCCGGGGAGTTTCTTTCCTTACCCCCCTCCTCCCTAGCTACGATTTTGATTTCAACCTGACATTTTATTTCGATGTATGTTGTATTACTTTTAAAATTGTTTGGATTTAAATAGATAAACTATAATATTTCTAATATAACGATTTTCTACCAAAATAACAGTAACATTCATTATTTTTTTCCAGAGTTGGTAATTTAATTAACATTTTCATTGTTTCTAAAATATTATATTTTTATATTTACATAACTATATAACACCTAATTTAACCAATTTTCATATTTTCAAAACTAAGATGGGTAATCAAAAAGCACTTAAATAATCTAGCTTATTATATAAATAATAATAGTTTATCTAATAAGTATTATATAAAACATTTAAACATTCATGGAACAGACAAAATTTCGATTTTAGAAATGGAACGATATAAAATTATATCATTTCTTTTTTAACATGTTTTACACAACTACCTACCTGTATTCTATTGAAAATAGAACATTCTTGAACATAATGAAAACTCGATATGGGTAAACGGAGAACTGGATTCCTCAAACTAGTGCGGTGTGATTGAAATGATATCAAAACACGTTTGATGTGAAAATAATTTAATTCAGTTTATGTTACTTATAGCTAAATATTTCCCACGCAACTTAAAATTTTATAATTTTTACCTAACTTTAATTTAAGTCCAATCGATAATATTAAATTTAATTATGATTTTCAAACCAGTTTTTAATCTTATTCGAAACATCGTTATTTATAACAACTAATATCAACGCCAAATATTTCATTTTATAAAATACATACTTTAAATTCTATGTAACACAGATGTATACACTTTGTGAAATGTCGCATTTCCACGGCAGTCAGATAAACAGACGTCGGTCAGTTTCGACGCTAGGGGTGAAATTATGGGGTAAAATGTGACGGTCAAGATTTCGTGGGGACGGCATCAAAGGATAAGGACATAATAAAAGTACTTGTGAAAGGACATTAAACAGGTTGGCGAGCCGTTTGAGGTAAGATTCCAGTTTGATGGGCGCCAAAGTTGGACCCTTATCCCGATTTGCGCGTGCCCCCGATTTTTGGGGACGGGTAGGTTCCCACCGGACCACTGCCGGATTGTGTTTAATATAAGACACATTTCTATGTTTAAACCAGATTTTTCTGGATTTATTGTAACGGGGTATATTTTAGGACAATAATAAAAAACGACAATTGAAAAATTTTCAATGGCAATTCTATCAAACTGGACTTTGAATCGAATAGTTTGACCATTCAATTGGATCAAATTTTTATTTTTGAGAACGAGGTATAATATGAAATGGTCGATCGATGTAATAAATTATATATACCCAATCCTCTTTTTATATGGAGGATACGTTCCAGAGACTACCGTGTAAAAATGTATGATGATCATAGAAAAATTGGAGATAGGTTCCATCAGTATATAGAACTTCCATTCAAATGTACTTGATAAAAAATGTGTAATGTGAAAAAATTTCGCTGTGTAAAATCTTCAACAAACATCAATTTTTTTCAAATTTAATAACTATAATTACATACATATAATTATAGCAGTATACTGGCTTGGACCGAATCTTACCATTGTGAAATAATAATACATTGTTTTTTATATATGGTGTTAAAGTGAATAAAACCATGTAAAAAAAATAATTGTTTCTTCTTCCTTGAACCGTGTTATTTCAGAATCATGTAAAATGAGGATTGATTTACTTGTAATATTTATGAATCTTAGACTCATTGTCAGTTTCGACACGCGCTTAAATTTTTCTTCTATCCGATCCAATATAAGCTTCTTGCATAAATTGGTAATTTGTGTTCAGTGTTCGCACATGTAATATGTTTTCGTATAAGCAGGATTAAGTTAAGTAGACAGTATTGAGTTTGTTTAACGACAGTTTGCAGTCTTGCGCGACACGGATGCGAGTGTATATATTTATTCAAGTTACAGAAGCGTAATGAATGGTAATGAAGGACTCGTACGGCAATATTTCTCCCTTATCTGGAATTAGTTAGTTGGCGTAGTGGTGGAGGCTCCAGAGTAACAAAACTGCTCTCCTCCTCGCCTGGTGTAACATAATATTAATATTGAGATTACGCCAAGAAACTAAACAGCCCCCAGAATGGTTGCTCGCAAAACTTTAACGAAGAGCCCTGCCCCTTCCTTGTGCCCATCCTCCGTCATCCGGACTCACACCCTTACTTACGACGGCCAAATTTATTATGGACACGCGGTCAATTATTCAATGCGGAAAATCGTCATTGCCGACACGCCCGGAATTTGGAAC
Source organism: Hydropsyche tenuis (assembly GCA_009617725.1). Classification (NCBI taxonomy): domain Eukaryota; kingdom Metazoa; phylum Arthropoda; class Insecta; order Trichoptera; family Hydropsychidae; genus Hydropsyche; species Hydropsyche tenuis. The sequence continues at coordinate 610,533 of VTON01000067.1, forward strand.
AAACGATAAAATTAACCGGGAACTTTGTCCATTTGTATAAATCAGGCGGCGATTGGAAAAAGTTGAACTTTCCATATAAGTCGATTATCTGCGTATATTTTTTTGTAGTTTTATATCAAGAAATGAAAAAATTTAAGAATGTTTTAATGTTGATTGTTTAAGTGTTCTTAAAAATATCCTTATTCTATAATATAATGTTCTATTTCTAAATACATCTAATCCTCTTTTTACACGGTTTCGAAATGACACGGTTCGAGGAAGAAGAACCGATTTTTTTTACACGGTATTTTCACTATAACACGGAATAAGAAAATGCCACAATGCTAAGATTCGGTGCAGGTCAGTATACTGTTACAATTATATGTATGTAATTATAATTATTAAATAAAAATTTTCAATGTTTTTTGATGATTTTACATGGCGAAATTTTTTCACATTACATACTTTTTATAAAGAAAATTTGGATGGAAGTTCTATCCAAATATACAGATGGAACCTATCTCCAATTTTTATATGATCATCACGGTTGCCAGGTAACCGTGTATCAAAAATGATTTTTGCTATACGATTTTTTTACACGGTAGTCTCTGGAACGTATCCCTCGTGTAAAAAAAGGATTGGGTGTACTACTATTTGATAGTCTCATTAATAAATTTGATTAATTAGTCTTTTAATTAATAAATATCATGCAAATATTATTCATCGATTATAACACTAAAACACATAATTAGGCCAAAATTTAATCGGAAATTCTAAAATAGACGCCTCTGATACAAACTGTTGTAAAATACGTAACTCCCGCATTTATCAGTCGCCGAACGCGAATCGAACCCACCGATACGACGCAGAGTCATTATTCACTTAATCTGATTGATGAAATTTCGAACATCGTCAAATCGGCTTAGTTTCTCCGCTTCGGACCACCCAACCCTGTTTGCCATTATTATATATAATTTAAAACTTCGACGTGACGGATTAGTTTTGGACGACAGCGACTTCGCCCGCGTCATATCTCACCGTGCCAATCAATATAAATAGATGGACAAAACCTTCGTCCGGGTTCGTCATCGTCGAATCGACGGAATGGCTGTGGGCTTTCGCAACTTAATCCCAATTAATACATTTACTTGCGCAAACTTCGGGTAGACACTTCAGGTGAGCGCGTATAAGCGCGAGGCGCACGCTTGCGGTCGCCGGGTTGTATGTATGGGCGTGGTGTAGGCTCTTCTGGTGATGTGTTCCTCTTAAATTATGTAGTATTTTGATGTCTTTGTGATGAGGAGGATGCTATTTATATGCATGCGCAAAAGTGCTTGAGCGATGGTCTTTGGAGCTTCTTGAGATCGGTGATTTTAGTTGTCGAGGTGATGTATGAATTCGAGCTATACATTGTTAATTAATTTATATTTATTTAGTTATCAGTTTTAGATGATTTGTATTATATTACTTTATTAATTATTCATTAATAGGCGCAATAATTTATTAATAAAAGACCTTTCCATCTGTCTTGAATAATTTTCATCAAATTTATTCCAAACATCTTTTTGTCTTGATCTATTCATTGTTGACTTTATAAAAAGCAAATATAATTTTAATAAGATATAATAAAAATGTTGTATATTGTATTAATTAAATTCCGACGGTGTAATCTTTACGGTCACGAAGCACATTCTGAGAATTTCCTTTACAGAGAGATACGATTGAAATAAACTTTTCAGCTGAATCAGATAAGAGTTTGGTAAATTCAGAAGTGGATCCGTGCATATACTCATCTAATTTAGAAACGCGATACGCATATAATTATACGATGCAAACTCGAAAGTTGATATTGATCTATCATTTCCTCGCTGTTTTGAATACACCGCATAATAAACACAATATAATTCATCTATAGTCCGATTCCTAAAATAACCCCAACGTCATCGATCAAATTCTATTTTTATCACTTCTAAAATGTCCATTTTAATCGTATTTCCCTAAAGCTTTCAGAACATTGAACGTCTAGAGGCAATTACGCTCACTTAACATACACACATCTAAACTTTCTCAATATGCGCACGGTACATTATTGACGTGGCGCGTTAAAAGCGCTCGCCTCCGATCTACTTCTACCTGCGCGAATCTTCTCCGCCATTTCAACGAATTGTTCCTCAGCGACGTACCGCGGATCCTTTATCCTTCAGATCCTAGCGGGAGTGCCTCTCGGATATGGGTGGTATGGAGAGGAAGGCACCAGCAGCGGCACCGCTAGGAATTGAACTTAGATAATTATAATAGTTTGCAAAACTTCCCAGCGCGGCGGCGCGGGGGTTTCGCACTCAAACCATCGACTTTAAAGGGGCGAAAACCACCCTCAAGCTCCGAGGGGGTTCCCGCATATAACAAAACATTATCGTCATGTCGGTAATCTTACGGCGGCTGTATATAAGACGTTAGGTAGCTCCGCTGTGTGCCCGGGAGTAAGACGGCACCGAACTCAATTTAAGTTTGGGGCGTTTGTTTTGATTATGGTAAAGTCGCTCACCCACCTCGCCATCTTCTCTCACAATGGCTCTCAAACTGCGGGACGGCTAGGGCGAAGGGGGGGGCGTGTGCGAATTATCGCGTCTCTATGCAAATATGCGCGAGTTTAACATGAAAATGGCGGCGGATCGTGAGTAATTCGCGGTTCGCGACTCTGCGACGAGTTCGACGTTTCCGAATTAATGTAATATTGTGTGTGGGTGTGGGCCTTGTGAGTATGTGTGTGGGTGGTGTATTTGTGTTGTGCGTGTGTGCTTGAAGGGTTGGGGATGTTATAATATGCGCGTATGGGGATGTAGATGGTTTTTGTTTGAGTTGTCTAATTGTGTTGGGATCTTGAGCTGGGTGCGCGATTCTCGTTAAGATTTCGCAGTTTCTTACTTTTAATTTATATTTTGATTAAAATTTATATCATACAAGAATATTAATTTACTATTACGAAATAATGAGTCGAATTTTTTACCCGAAAACACATTCAATAGCAAAAATTATGATAAAAATCCAAAAAAAATCCTATCCGAGAGTTAATGTTTATTCATCAAAAAAATATATATTATATGAATTATACAAAACATAAAAATAAAAAAAACACTAGAAATTATATTAAAATGTAAAAAAAAACGAATAACACCCATCCAAACAAACACCATCAATAAACAGCAACAAACCATCAATCGCCGACGACAAAATGGCCCGCCATCACGACCGCAACTCCTCGCAACACCACACATCTGAATCGATTTCCCCGGCATGACCACACTAATTAAATTTGAGGTAACGCACACATGTTCCAAAGCCCATCCTCATCCACCACCTCACGACCACGCTGGTCGATTGGCATTTAATTGACCATGAGCGGCCGCAAAGCCAAAAAACGGGGTCCGGCGGCCGACCGACAATCTCACTTTGACTATTATTGCTCGTCCAAGTTTTGCCGTAAGTAATTATCTTAGTTTGACTAGTATCTGAGTAACTTGGTACTTTGTATGGTATACGTAGTTCTTTCTGTTGGGCCCGAACGGGCCGTTTAACGAGCCGACGCCGTTATTGAAATGTTCAGCGACGCGTGAGTTTCCTACGCGTTATATGTCGTGTGTGTTGTGATGTTTTCTGTATATAATGTGTTTTTGATATTATTAATTTTGATTGTTTTTTGTGATTAATTTGAGTGTTTTTTTGTTTAATTTTGGGTATAAGTTTGTCATAATCTTGTTTGTATATGATTGGAAAAATAAAATGTGTTCTATATATGTTAACATTCAAATATACTCGTTGGTTATTTATAGTGATAAATTTTCATGTATGAAAGCTTCAGAAATATATTTTTAGACTTTTTTTTAACATTTTGGGTTTTTAAAATTGAAACAACCGATTATTTTGATTTTTTTATTGAATCAAAAAAAGAAAATCAAGAAAATTTGAAAGGTCGACGGAGATCTGATAGAATCATTGAAATGACCAGAATATTATGTGGTGATAATTATCAATGACGTGTTTTGTATTCTAATATGTTGATAAATTAAAAAAATATATATTATATACAAAAAAACTTATTATAGGATATTGATCAAATAAATTCTTTGATCAAAACCACTCGTTACATCATGATTTTATACAATGTAAGAAGGGTATGTATAAATCAAAATTTATAGATCTTTTTTCAATATTCCAATGATTTCTTCATATTGCTGCACATAGTAAATAAGTTTCATTTCAAAATATTATTTTACTTTATAAAAAGATACAAACTTTATATCAGAGACAGGAACTGAACACTAACTATAAGGAAGCATGAGGTGAGCCCTGCGTACGATGACGCACTAGAATGAAATTCAATATGGCGGCTATAATCATAATAATTTCCTGACATCTGGCTTCGTCTGGCTAATTAAGCCACTCGTAGTTGCTTTTATTGGTACCGCAAAACACTTAGGCGCACTCGACAAGACACCGAAGCCCCACCTACTTAGGCACTATAGCTTATGAGGTTATACGTGCACCATATTCTACCTATAACCTAATACAATGCCATACTTGCGTATAACGTAGCGTCTCGCCGAATTAAATTAATATATGGAAATCTTTGTTCCTTGCGAAAGCGTCGCAAGTGCTGTGCTGAAATTGAATTTTCGTCTACGTAAATGTAAAGCAATATAACGTTAGCAGGCTCGATTGACAATAATCCGATAGTGTTGCGAAGAAACGTTTTTAATTTCCGTTCGTATGTCTGCATGGTTGTGCTTTCATGCTAGTCGATTTTTTTTGAAGCGATTCTTTAAAAACATCATTGAATATGTATCTGAAAAAATATATAAATACATTGAATGTTGATCAAAATAAAATTTAATTGAACATTTGAATAATAGATCAATGAAGAGGACTTCAAAGAAACAGTGAATGTTAATTCATAGTATTCAATGGAGATAATTAATTATTTTTATCAGTTGTTTAACTGAATAAATTAATAATGTTTTTATTATTTAAAAAATTGAAATATGAGGTAATGCATCAGTTATTGACTATATATTTGTAGTTGTCAATTTCTCAGAAAAACGTAAAAATTAAGATTTTAAAAGGTGATAATCTTTCGGAAAGAACGCGGATAGATAAGCAGTAATATCTACTAAATCAATTTCAAAACATTTTTGCTTGAATTTTCTTGTTCATAGAAATGGTGGACAATTGATTACAACAATATTTTATCTAGTCCCAAAATTGTGATTTTTTCTTAAGATTTTCGCTAAGAAATTGTTTTAGTTCATATTGAGGAGCTCCTAAGTTTTCAATAGTAGTTATATCCATCTGATATAATCCAAAATAAAATACACAACAGTGATATATTTTTCATAAAATCTTGTAAATCATATAAAAAATCATCGGTAGCATTTTATTGATATAAAAAAAAAACAATAAAAACCCAATTCAAAAATAATCACACATTAAATTACATCTCAGTTAATCTAGGCGCCCTAAACGGACGATTTTTTCCATATTACGCCCCGATTAAAACGTCGCGAAAAAATATGCAAATTGAAGGTTAATTGTTTGCGGCGTTCGCATTTTTAAATAATCATCCCCGAAGGGATGCGTGTTTTAATTGCCTGTCGGCATTAAGGCTTTTGAGGGCCCCCGCGGGCGGAGAGGTCGGAAAATGTGAGTGCATTCTCGTACGAGCCGGGATTTTTAATTTATTTTCATTAGCACTTGTTGGCCTTAAAAAAGCGCCCGATGGTAGCTGAAAAAAAGGAACCTCGTGTTTCCCGGAGGGGAATTTTTTCAGTGAATTTGCAGGGTTCCCGTAGCCGCGAAAAGTGAAAATAAAAGTGTGCCGTACGAAGGGGAGCTGGAAAAAAGTGGGAAAGTTTTCGCATCGAAATTACGTTAATCCTTTTTTATATGGGGTGTGAATTAATTTGAATTTTGTGTACGTTATTTTTTTAACGATCATGTCGGATTTGTGATTTATTTGAATATAATTGGTGAAAATATCAAATCCGTTAAAAAAATACTCATATCATGATAAAGGTATTCTTTTGAATAATTAGGTATTATAATAACTATAGTATGATATAATGTAGAAAAAAGTTGTGTCATTTTGTTACTACATAAAAAAATACTCATAAATAGATATAAAATATGTTTGTTTTTCGAAAACACAATATGTATTGTACTATCGATTTCAATTTATTAATAAAATATTTCCATTATTGAATCACGAAACTATAAAATCAAATTTCAGCCATCATATGAGAAAATCAACCAAGCGTCTTTGATACATCAAGATCAAACAGCTCACACATAATACGATCAAAACTAAATATCAAAATCGATCATTTGCGACAGGCAAAGGTTAAAAATTCAAAAAAAAATCTTGACTGCACCCTTTTCCGAACTAATTTACATTACAAACAGGTACAAATTTGCGATCGCAGGATCTCGTCTATATCACTTTAACGCGCCTAATAGTCCCAGCGCTCTTTTTATACGGGAACACCCCGAGTTTTCCCGTTCACACACGAACAAGAAAAAAACCGGACGTCCCGTTTTTTTCCCGGGGCGAGGAGAGCGTTTAAATTACCGTGAGCCGGTTTATCCCGGGAGTTAATCCCGAAAGCGATAGGGGAGGTTCTTTTGCCTTTTTTCGCCGACTTCCCTATCCCGCAACGGGACACTTTATCGTCGGGATTTTCGATTTATTCATGCGCGCATATTATTTACGAGCCCTGAGCCGGGTCGCCGTGAATCGGGAATGCGCCTCCCGAGTGGCCATTATCTTCAAGATTTATGCAAAGAAGATTGCAAGGAGGTGCCGAGGTGTACAGTGGAGGGCGGGAAAACGACCGCTTTTCCCGGCCCGGGGTGGGTTTTCGAATTTCCCATCTGCGAACGGAATAAGGGATGGGGCCGGGACGAGCGTGAAGAATGTGGCTATTGCAGCCATAACCGCGCCCGCTCTCTCTCCTTTGTTACAAAGCAATTTGCCAGAAAATTAATACGAAAACTTTAAATTTAAATCACATCAAACGGGCCTTCGAGATTCGGTTTTGCGGCGGTTTTGCCGATTTCGCGACGCGCAAACTGCCCGGCCCCTAACTCTCGAAAGCGGGACGTTTCGTTTAATTGTTTCGATGATTAAACGTCGTCGTATATATTTTAACGATTCGCTGTATCGACTGTGACATTTGATTATAGTGTTGATATTCTGTTGGGTGAGATCAAAAGGTATTTGATATTTAGAACGCTAATATTACAGTCGATTGAATACACTCATGCAAAAAACATTTTTAAGATTTGTTTAATACGATTTAAATTGCATAATATGGATAAAAATATTACATAGTTTTTACACTTCAAATTCAACAATAGGAAAATATTATTAATCTTTGAGTATTTTATGAACGTATTTACAGTCTATTTATTATTACTACTTTTGGTTATTTGATACTAGCAAAAATAGTGAATATAAAATTAAATCTCTATGGCAGTGTATTCATCGGTTCCCAAGATAATAATTAATTAAGTCATAATTTTTAACGCCATCTGTACAAAGTTTTTTGATTCCAAATTTAAAAAAAATAGAAATTGTTTAATTTCTCATAAAATAATTGTTTTTGAAAAGAAATTATGTAACTATCACTCAATAAGTTGTAAATATTATTATAAAAACAAAATTCCTGCTAGGTTTTAGTTTGACTACCCTTCTTTAGCTTGTCATTATTCAGTATAATTTTGTTACACACTCATAAATTATTGGAAGCGTTTTATGTGAAAATACGTAAAATTTCCTATTTAAAAATAAACAATAGCTTTTTTGATCAATAGAGGTTCAAACCAATACAGGTTCTACTGTATAGTTGAATTTGATATTTAAAACGTTGAATATTGAATTTGAAGTGCAAAAACTGTATTAGATTAACTTGATTAAATCAGTTGTACGTCGTTATATTTTACAGATAGTTATCTCACATCAAACTTCTGCTTTTCCACGCCGAATTCAATTTCAAATAAATACAGAATATATTATTTAGTTCATCATTGTCAATTAACGAGCGATATATAACACAGCCCGAACTTCCCCGACTATCGATCGTTGCTATGCGTCAAATTTTGCGTCACGTTTCCTCATTAGACGATTCGTTAGCAAAAACCCCCTAAACAGCTCCTAATTGCTGCGATAAGACAATGTATCCCCTGACAACGGCGTCTAGAATATTTTGAATACTCCCTTCTGGCGAAGATTCTCAGAAAATCATAAGCGCACACACACACGCACGCATAAATAGACGCCGGTGCGTGTCGTGTGTTAAAATACATTAGCGAAATTAATTATCTAGAGTAAGCTATAGTCTTATGTAATACCTGGAAACCGTCACATGATACGACACTTCTGCGCCGTGCCACCCCATCGCAGCCTCCCCTGGAAAATCCGCCCTCTGGGTGATGGATGCTGGTGGTTTGAGACGAAAGGGCTAAATATGAAAGACGTGGGTGTGGGCCGCGCAAAGGGACGTTTTCATCTTTAAAGGTTCTTGTCAAGAAGATGGTAGCTGTCTTACGCTCGCCGAAGCGTTAAGACTGCCAAGTCCTTTTCTGTTTAACGAGCTTCGTCCCCGTCTTCTTCGGCCCCTTTGTATTTCCGCTTGTATACGTATACGTGCCGTTAAATTTTGACGTTATCAAATTTACGATAAGATGCATGTTTTAGGGGCAGTTCCGATTTTATGGTTTTCTAGCGTGACGTTGGACTAATTGAAATTTTAATAAGGTGATTTTAAAATTTTGTTTTTTTCAAAATTTTCTGATCGTCGCTGATGAAAATATGTAGATAAAGCATTTTGAACCATATCAGTTTTTTTTGTGAATTATTTTTATATATTCAAAAGCATTGGGAATAATATAATATTATGTAACACAAATAGACTATGGGTAATACACATAAAAGTTTCTAAACTCTTGATATAATCCATTAAAGTTTACTGTTATAACTATGATATTTAAAATTTATCAACTACATACATACAAAAACAAACAAAAATTAAATTTTAAATGATTATTTCAACCTACAACCCGAAAAATCTATTAGAAAATCCAACATTTTCTATTTATACGATTCAAAATAGGATTACGAAAATTAATTAAATAATACAAAAGATGGGTATATTAAAGTAGCATCAAGGTGCCTTTTCTGAACAAAGTGATGAAAAAGGGGACGGAAATAGAAAATTGCTAGATGGCGAATACTTTGAGTCGACATTTCCCGTATTCGTACGTAGAACGGGTAGTTTTTAATATTACGTCATTAGTAGTCGTTTTTAATTTCCTCCTTCAAAGCCTCCGTCCGGACGGAAGCTTCGCTTCTGCGTCGCTTCGAAGGGCTCCTAATTAAAATTTCTCATAATGGATGTCCGACTAGGTTTTCATACTGAACGCGCGTCTTATCAATTAACAGGGAAAATTGCTTGGCCATATTTGAATTTAATTCTAAATGGATTTTAGGAACCTTTCTAAATTTTAATCATTTATTTTTTAAATCGATTTAATTTTTTTTTTAATAGAATAGATCTAAAAAATATATATATATTTTAATATTCTTTGTATATTTAAGATAAGGATTCGGTAAAAAATATCAATTTTCAATCAAGTCCAAATCCGAAAACATTTCCAAAAACTAATATCCATCTTGCCTAAATGAAAAAGCGAATTTATACGTTCGGCAGCGCGTATGATAGGGTCTCGCGTTTATCTCCGTAGCGGGGAAATAGACTTAGTACGTCTAAACACACTATACGTCATTATAAAATACATACACACGCGAAAGGGTAGCAGAAACGACAAGGCGGAGAGGGGAGGGGGTGGCGCGAGGTGACACACAGGGGTGGCTCCTTGCCGCACAGAAATTGGAAAGTGGGGGCTGAGAGCTGGGGAGGACACACGTCTCTTCCTACGTTATAAGTCACCTAACGAAGACACCCCCCCGCCGCGGGCTACCCCGCCCCTGGCCCGGTGGGGGGTGGGTGGGTGGGTGGGTGGATTCTGGGGGGTGGCCACACCTTGCGCGGCACCACCTCGCAAATGCCGCGCGCTCTCGCTTGTAAAATAACTTTGACAGATCTACTTACTTGCTGTGCAAATTAGGAGGCTGCCCAAATTTGGGGTCGGGTCGCTTTGTTGTATTATTGTTTTGTGATTTTGTTTGTTTTTTGTTGTTTTTTCGGGTTCGGTGGTGGAAAAAGAGTGGTGGATGAGGTGTTGGTGTTTGTTCGTGGTGGTGAAGTGATTAATGGGTTTGGGTGATATGTGTTATTGGATTTGAAATTTGTAAAAAATTTTGTTTTATCAATGTAATGATATCGTTAGTTAATAGTTTATTTTATTTTATGTATTATTAAAAGATGCGAAAAATCAAGATTTAAAGGGGTTTTATATATTTGATATTTATGACAAATTTTCTGCATAAAATTTATCAATAGGAAATGTTTCTCTTCATAATATGATCATTACAAGATTCTTATTGGGAATTTTCCAGAATCCCAATAAGTTTTATATTTACATAAAAATGCAAAATTTTCTATTGATTTTCATTTTTATTTATAAAAATTTCGTTCCATACTGTATAATACAAAAGTACCAATGAAAACTTTTAAGAAACGTAAAGTTAAAAAAATTATTTTTCAAATCATTTCACATTGAAAGATTTTCTTTTTTTCTTATCAGAATTCTCGATAAGCAAAAATTAAAATAAAAACAACCCATAGAAGACACAAATCATTTCCGAAATTTCACATTAATTCAAAAATATTACATAACCCATCAAATTCCAATAAAACAACCTCAAATTTACATCAAATCGAAATACACCATACTAAAACGAACCATCCATAAAAAAATCAAACACACATAAAATATTCAAATCCCAAAACAAAAACACTAAAATCCAAAAATTCCAAAACAATAAAACCCCAAAAGTTTGAGCATCGTAGGCGTAAGTGTGTTCCGCGTCGTAGACGTGCTCAGCTAAGAAACACACCCTTATTTCTGTTTTATTTGGTGGCGTGCGCGAGAGCATAGTACCTTCATCTCGCTCGCACCAACCATGAAAGCCTGCGGTGAGACAAGGACGACCCTGCGTTTATTTTTATGCTTCAAACAACTTTGATGCGGCTTCCCGGGATGCCTTAAATCATAAAAGGCACCGCAGCTAAATAATAAATAGATACTCCCTCCGTACGATCATAAAAATAAACAAAATACCAACCCTTTCTAGCGTGTACTGGCCTTATGGTTTTCGGGGGTGTGTTTATGAGGATTTTTGGGTTTGGATGTAAGATTTTGAGAATTTGTTGTTTTTCGTGGAATAATTTTTGTTTTCGAAGTTTGTACGTTTTTGGTTATTTGTTGTTTGTGAAAAGCGTTTTGTTGTTGTTGAAATTAATTTTGAATGAAATCGTTTTCGTACGGATAATGTTAATGAAATATTCTGAGAAATTATAGTATTTGTAGTTGGAATCGTATAAGAAGGAAAATCAGGACTTCGGTTGTATTGTTGATCGAAATTTCTATTTATTATACATTTAATTTCGAAATGTTACAAATTTCATATTCACTATCTTTAACTATTAAATTATAGATGTCGGTTAGTGAACATAAAACTATCATAAGTTTACTGAACTAAAATTTTAGTATTTTTTTTATTAAAAGATGTCTCTTTTCGATTAATAGAAAATTTCGATCAGTTAAGATTATTATGATGATTTTATCGGATTTCTTAATTTATGTAAATGTAAGAATCATTATTTAATAAATTAAAAATATTTATTTATGATTATGTTTTAGCATTTCCTTTTGAATTTAGATGTCGCTGAGAGTGCCGTATTTATTTGAAGACTAACTAATCTTTTCCATTGAAATATCGTGACTTTTGAAAATTATTCATATATCGAACTATTTCCCATCACTTTTTTCAATGAAAGAAAAATTATCAAAATTATTTGAAAAGTAAAAAGATATATTTATATTTTACAAAAAAATACTTACTATTTTAATTTAAAAGTATGTATACCAGCTTACATGCCGTATGTTCAAATAATTATTAAATGACAAAACCTTAAATAACTACTCGCACTTTACAAACTATGATAAAGGATATTGAGAAGGGCTAATTTCCTGTCTTCACCCTTACTTGTTTTCCATATGTAAGTTTCCATGCGGGCATATTTTCTAAACTTTGCTAGTAAATATTTAGAAACGCCACCTAAAATATGTAATCACGTTTTTACAAATACAACTGTTTTATTAACAAAATATGAATTAAATATTATTCAAATGCATTTTGATATCTTATAATTGGCCAAACTTCTTTTCATCTGTAACAAAAATAATCAAATTTGATTATATAAGTATTAAGTGAATATAAAAAAGCTTTTCTGATATTTTTATAATATATTCCGTAAGATTTTTTTATGTGAAATAAAAGAAAAAGTATTTAAAATAAATATTTTTCTGTGGAATCTGAAACCTTTTAATCGTTTAATAAACTCAAATATTATATATACATTCAAAAAATTGAAATTATTAATCATAATATGCTGAATCAGTATTGAAACCAAAATGCTATTAATATCTTGACATTAATAGACAATAGCTCTTGTTCTTTGAAAGACAATTTTGATACAGATAATTTCGTGCCTATTCTAAGATAATGATTATGAAGCCCTGAATTAATTTTATTTATAACGATGGGTTCAATTATAATTTTAGATAGGTAATAAATTTGAATCATTAATAGAAAAATTGTATGAGAACAAAAATTACTTGAAAATGAATAATTTATTTGAAGACCGTTTAGAAATGTGAAAATACCTTCAATAAAAACCTGGGACCTGATACCTTATAATGGAAACTGGTCAGTTTATTATGTACAGGTTAAACTGCTTTTTAAATATTTTACATATCTGAAGAATAAATCTTATCACATTGTTTCAATGAAAACATCCAATTTGCACATCGAAATAAATATCTGGGTTTTTATATAAAAACCTATATAAGTTTTCTTTAATAGCGAAAATTGTTGCATTCAAAATATACATATTTAGGAAAATCGATTTGTATAAATCTCATACGAAATTTCATATTTGTTAAAGTATAACATCCTAAAGAACATGTTTGTATAATATTTGATTGTTGATTGAAAGATGTTTAGATAAATAAATATTTCTAATCCAACATATTTTGAAATACTGAAAAACGCGTAATTTACAACAACGAGAACCAATCAAAATAATTCTATAAAAACCCACAATAAACAAAAATCCTCACACAAAACACCATATCGGACAAATTTACGCTCGGATTCGCATTCTCTCAATATCCCAACCCATTCTTATTCGAAGGCTTCTTACACTTGTAAACATTTTTAAACTAAAATATTTAGAAATACTGAAAAACGTATCATTTAAAATAACAAGAACCAATCAAAATAATTCCATAAAAACCCACAATCAACAAAAATCCTCATACAAAACTCCATATCCGACATATTTACACTCGGATTCACATTCTCTTAATATGCCAACCCATTCTTATTCGAAGGCTTCTTGCATGTGTAAATATTTTTAACCCGAAATATTTTGAAATATTGAAAAACGCCTGATTTATAACTACAAGAACCGATCAAAACAACTCCACGAAAACCCATAATCAACAAAAATCTTCATAGAAAACATCATATCCAACATACATATTTACACTCGGATTCGCATTCTCTCAATATCCCAACCCATTCTTATTCGAAGGCTTCTTGCACGTGTAAATATTTTTAATCCGAAATATTTCGAAATATTGAAAAACGCATAATTTATAACTACAAGAACCGATCGAAACAATTCCACAAAAACCCATAATCAACAAAAATCTTCATACAAAACCCCATATCCGACATATTTACGCTCGGACTCACATTCTCACAATAGCCCAACCCATGCATATTCGAAGGCTTCTTACACGTGTAAACATTCTTTATTCGCATGCTAAGGTTTCCCGCCCACCCGCCCATCCGCCCTGGGGAGTTAGACCGACCCCCGACAACCGCCCCGCTTCTTGTATTTATTATTCCACAACCGGAGACCCCTGAAGACCCCCTGAAAACCCACCCGGCACCCCCGCGCGTTCAGCCATCGTGTGTTTACTTTGAATTATGTATTAGAAATTTAATTAAACCCGTCTTCTTTGGCCGGGACTCGCTCGGCTGGATATTGCCTGCCGGAGAAAAGCGGCTGCCGGAATAAGAAAGACGTATGAGTGTGGGCAGGGGGGGCACGGGCCGCGGGGGTGAGGCTCGGGTTAGGGGTAGTTCTGGTGAAAGGCGGAGAAAGCTCGAAAGCTCGAAAGAGAAAGATAACAAGGGACCGACCGATGGGGGCGAGAGAGAGAGTGGGCGTTGTGAAAAATAGTGTAGGCAACCGCATACGCCGAATAATTCCGATCGAATTTCTGTAATAATTTAAAGGAACCCGCGTCTTGGAACGATCGTGCGAAAATCTATATACATATGTATCTTAGGTTCGAAGTATATCCTGACGGTACTTGGAATTTGTGTATTCAATTGAAACTGTATTTATTTTCATTTTCAGAAATTGTTAATCATTCAATTTACCAAAATACATCAAGGGCTTATCACAATATTGAAATTTAATATCATTGACATTATTATAAGTAACATATAATATAAATTCTCATGCATAACACATTTTTTTTAATATAGTCAAAAATTTTATGCTTTTTGTCTTATTTTATTTAAAAAAAAGAAACATAATTTACTTGAATATTTATATAATTTCATATTCTGAAAGTTTCAACTTTGGTGATCAATAAAAACTATAATAACACGTCTAATAATTTTAATATAATCAAAAATTTTATGCCTTTTATCTTATTTTATTTAAAAAAAACTTAATATACTTAAATATTTATTATATAAGTAATTTCATATTCTGAAAGTTTCAATTTTGGTGATCGGTAAAAACTATAATAATACATAAAATAAATTTCAACCGTTGACTCATTTGATGTATTAAAAAATTCAAAGAAAATGCAATATTAAAAAGCAAAGTAAGGATTATTTATTTTTATAAGTTATGAAAACCTTAAGTTTATAAATGGGCGATCTCCTAAAGGCAAAACTATTTCCGACAACCGTCTATTTCAAGCGTTGCGTCCATTCGCATCTATTTCGGATGTGGGTCAAAATCGAAAAATTAAAAATAAATTCAAAAAAGAACGCCTGCATACAGGCTGCGTCGATATTATTATTCACGAGAAAAAAAGCGCATATTTATAGAATTTAAACCAGGACACCGCACCCCATACGCGCACACATTATATATTTAGGCGGGGAGAAAACTGAAGAAAATTATTTATCTTGGGAGCGAACTGAAAGGCGTGATTAATGTTGGGGCACATTAAAGGGACTCGCAGCGGGGGCTAGGAGTGTACAGAGGGCAAAGGGTGGCCTCCAGAAGGTGGAGTCAACCCCGAAGAACCAGAGGTGACTTCCTCTCCACCCACTAAGGAGTCGAGGGGTTGCTTTTTACCATCCCCGCGATCGCTGGCGGCAAAAAACGAAAACGGCAGTCCCAGATAAGACGCCATCAAAATGAAAATTACGTTACGCGAAACGCTTGTAAGAGACGCAGAAATAGAGATCGGGAATAATTAATAGTGCCGCGCGGCCATTGTTCCGCATTAATTAATTAAATATTAGCGAATTAATCATACGCGTTTGACGTGAGTTCGATTCCCGCCAAAGCGTTTGCGCGCGCACGTATTCGAAATCGGGCACGTGTGGGGGTGTTGGTAATTTTGGAACTTTTTTTTTTTGGGGTTGGTGGGAGTTTTGGTGTAACGTGTGCCCCGTTCGGTCGTAATTTATCTCGGTATGAAAGGCCGGGACACCCTCTTTTCACACTTGTCTTACATTAAGATAAATAGAGGCTCGGGGTGTGAAAAGAGGGTGTGGCCTCAAGGAGAACTAGCTCTTACATTATGGAAACTTTGAGACTCTTTAATTTATACATATATGTACGTTTCCTATAATTATTTTCATATTATAAACCATCGTCGAGTTTAGTATCGAGAATTTCTGTATAATATTTTCTTCAGACTTTTTTCTATCAAAATTTCTAATCACCAATTAACATAAACACGTCTCGAACACTAAACCGACAAATCTCAATTAAAAGCTTGGGTTTTCATTAAAATATCACACAAAATAATAACTGTGAAATTGAAATAATCGTATTTCGGCCTCTTTGATCCCGGGTGTCGTACACACAATATATTTAATTGCCGCCTTTACTTGAAGTATAAAACGACCTCAAGTTGAATGATTGAGGTTTCGGGCGCTCGAAAGCCAGGCGAATTTCTTGCCGAGTATGTTCAAATATTACGCAAAAAGATTAAGATGGAGAAACCACCCTTCCCAATCCATACAACATCCAAAAGATTGATTGTTCCCTTTAAGCTGTGCCAGTTTCGAACACGTTTCGCCCCTCGCGAGGCTCTCACGTGGTGAAACCAATTCCAATTCAATTTAAACTTCGATTAAAAGCGATGTTCGAAATTATTTTTTTATCCTCGGATATAATTTCAGTTCTGTATTTTATATAATTTTAATAATAAATTTGTTTTAGTATGATCAAATTAACTTTTGATGAATTGACGTGTTTTATTGTGTTTGGATAATAAACGTGTTCGATGTCGAGCGCTTTGTAAATATTGATTGATTTGTTTGTAATTAACCGATATTGTTTGGGATATAGAATTGAAATTGTTTCGTAAAATTTGTGTGAACAATATTGAATATTTTATGATCAATATGTATAGTATTAATATTAACTATTTAATAATGATGAAATAAAATTTGGTTTAATTTTGTGATTGATGTAATGAATAACTTTTGTTGAAAAAGTAAAGTGAAATTTAATTAAATACATATTGTAATCTTATGATTTGAGACCAAAAAATCATTGTATTTTTATATGATTAAAATTAACCATGAAAATGAGTCGAAAAATAAATACAGGTATAACATGAATGCAAAACAACTTGCTTATTTTTCAGATACACAAATATTATTGTTGAATTGAGCTTTCGCTTACAAAAACAACGTTAATTTTGGAAATTCACAATCAACAAAGAATGTAACATTTCAAAACACACGAGCTTTCACAAATACCGCGTTAATTAACGAACGGATAATAATACATTTAAAACGGCAGAAAGCTCCCGCCCCCGCCCTTGCAATAATAATACGTTATTGTTTTGAACGGGACCAATTTTCAAATATCGATACGGTTTATTTTGAAAACAACGAAACGCTCATTGTGTGCTCGTTCGCCGCGGCAATCACCACACACACACATTACATTCCTCGCATACAATACACACGAATTTGCGGGCGTCGTCGACATCGAAAATGTTAATTAGACCGAGTCGGGCCGAACAAAAGATGCCGCGCGTAGAAATCGTTCCGAGAAACTACAATGAGGCCTTTCGGGGGCCTCCTTTTGTTCGAAATCTAGAATCCGACGAGAAGAAAAGCTTCTGGCCGCCCACCCTGGCGCAAAACTTAAAACCGAACCAGCCAACCCGCCCATTGAGCTCGGGCGGAAAGAAAGGCCCTATCCCCTTTCGAGGTCGGTCCAACCTCCCTTAGGTATTTTCTGAAGATAAATCTTTGGAAAGGCCCCGCCTTCGTTACGAGGCGTTTTATAGAGCCTTGGGGGGGTTCTGGGGGTGCCCTCCCGCCCTCCGCGGTGGGCGGCGGGTCGGTCCTCCTCTCGTTTGAAAGAGCTTTTTGCGGAGGCTTCGCAGGGCCCGCCTCTCTAAGACGGCGACGGCACATGAAAGAGGCCTGGCCTTTTGTTCGCCGCACTTTTGAAGTCGAATCAAAGGTTTTTGAATGGCGTACGGGACGGCGGGGATGATTCTTATGGGCTTCTTACCGAACGAATGTGGGGGGTTTGGGGAATGCGGGGCGTGCACGTTCGATCGAGGAAAATTGTTGTTTGGGATGTTATGATTGAATCAGAATTATTGGGAATTGAATATTTGATTGGATTGGTTGATAATTAATTTTTAATAAAAAAAAGTTTTCTTACAATATTTAAATTTTCTTTCGCTTTTTTTTTTTGTTAAAATTGATTAAAAGTTCAATGTAATCTTACAATTAGACTTATTTTTGATAAAAGAAAGTTTGTTGTAAAGTTTTATTAAGTGTATGAATATGTAAATATAATAGAATCTTCAGAATATGAAAACACAATGCTGAAACAGGAACAAGGTCTTTTCAGTATCATTGAAACTTGAAACAGTTTTCCTTACTACTACTACTACTCGTCATAGAGTAGTTAATTTTAAATGAGTTTAAATATTAAATATCTAATACTGAATATCTATTATTCCGGTAATACAAGTTTCAAAAGAGAATAAATTATTAACCAAACAAACTCAATTTGACTATTAGATTGAAATACTAAGACTTTTCTGATAATTCCTTTTGATTATCGTAAACTGAAAAAATCCAGCAAATTGTTCATGTGAATCCCATTTGGTTTCTTGAAAAAAAAAATTCGATGTTATTGCGCAAACCTCACCACATATCATTCTTTACCAGTGATGGCGAACCTTTTTGAGAAGTGGGTAAAATTTTGTTCATTATTTTTTTTAGTACTGGCTCGTGGGTCACTAAGTCAGTGTCGTCATTTAGACAGTGGGAAGGGAGGATGGTTAAAAACTATTTTTTTTAGTTCGACCATGTACTCGTACGTCATATATAGGTGTAGCGATAGGATAGAAAATCAGCTAGCCAATGTCCACATAGAAATATCTTTTTATAAATTCGACATTATACTTTTTTTTTTAAATAGTTTTGATTGTCTGTTCTCTTTTTTATGACATAAAAAATAAATTTATAAAAATCAACGCATGGGTCATTTAAAAGATCTTCATGGGTCAGCGTTTAACCCGCGGGGCATAGGTTCGCCATCACTGCTCTATACCAACAATCGGTTGGAACTGTTGAGTCCAACAAAACCATCAAACAAACTCACAAACAAATTCCTATAATCATATCAAAACCTTCCAAAATTAAACCATTACCACACCATCCTCGAATTGCGCAACGCTCACAAACCAAAAGCGCCATATTGACGAAGAGCGACGCGCTTACGCAACGCGGCCGCGCAATAAAACTGAATTATCGCCTATATCGGTTCCGGCTGAAATTTTCGATTACACTTTCATCGCCTCGGCACAACCTTAGCACACACACACACACACGCCATAATATTGCGCAATACGCCTCCGCTCGTAATTAGCAAATTCGCTACTGCTATCAGCGCGTGCCGCACAACTCATAACCGGAGCGAGCGAGAGCGACTCGTATCAAAGAGGAAAATTTTAATAACTAATTTTCTTGCAACGCGATGCGAAAACTTGATGCCGCCTCTGCCTCGCCTGGAAATGAGTAGTTTATGCGGAACGGAAACATCGAGCGTGTGCGGCGCGCTTTAGGACCGACAGGGATGGATTCGCGATGTTTTGGGGTTGAAGGGGATGGTGGTTCGTTTTGAGGAGATTTATGGTTATATTTTCTTGAGTTGAGATGATGGGAAGTTTTTGAGTTGTTTGTGAAGTTTTTATTGTTGTCGAATTGTGATTTTTTTTATGAGTTTATGATCAAAACTTTATGAGTTCATCGGAAAAAAATCTTGATGCAATATGGATAAAACTAAAGTAAATAAAAAGCTTGAAAAAACGACAAATTTATTAATGAAATATTTTTTTTATATTCATTGATTCTCATAATCATTTAATTTAAGCAACACGTATTATGATGAATTGAATATCAACCATAGATAAGGGCAAAAGTACCAACTTTAAGATTTTGAGATACAACGGTTTATGTCAATAAATTCTCATAGTGACGCGTACATCATTAAAAACAGATTTTTTTGGAAAAAGATTATTTGGATTTGGTTAATGTATTTTTTAGTAAAACAATTGATTTCCACATTTTTTTTATTCATTAAAATTCAATCCAATAAATAATCATCGTCTTTAAGGAAGATTTTTGATCCCTTTTTCATAAAAGCTTCGAAGCTTTGAGTTGAAATACTCAATAACACCGTTTTCGATACTTGTCTTTAATTTGATTAATTAAGTCCTTTTTTTATTTCCAATATTCAATTGATGAATGTAGCTTGGTAATATTTTTATAAGATGATTCGGAAAATAATTTTAGTATTTTACTTTATAAAAATTTCCTTTCTTTTATTCAAGAAAATCTATTTTTTTCTACGTGTGTATAAGTCATATAAAATGATTCACTTAGTTTCTGAAAATAATCCGATTTCAATAAAATATTGAAAATTCTGTTTTATTCTATTATAGATTTGTATGGGTCTTATTTCGTGTTGTTGTGTACGGCAGTTCAATGAAGGGAGAGAACTCTGTTTTCTTAAAGGGTGGCCGCGGCTATGGGGCTGGAGAATGGGGGTCGGAGAGTTTCCCTTAAGAAGGTGAACTTTGTCATTGTCTTTGAAATGTCTAGCGAAAGGGTGGTGGTAATTTGTTAAAACATTTAGGAAAGCTTTCTTGCGCTACGTGGAGCGGCCGCCTCAAACGTTCTCCATCACAGAACGCCAATTTGTTCTAATTTATTGCCGAGCGAAATTCCTTCCACTTGTAAACTGAAATATTGCAAATTTCCTGAAACTCCAGATCTGAAAACTTACCCGAGCCGAACTGATCGCTGTTGAAAAGTCGCACCATGCCTCATACTTGCGTCCGAATCATAGGTTTTAGGCTTTTTGTGCGATTCGCATGGTTGTGGTTTGAGAGACACTCGCAAGGAACGAATCTGGGATCCGCCTACCCTTAGAAAGCCGTTAGTTTGAATTATACGTGAATAAAGTGTTTATGAGACGGTGTGATTAATATGCTCGAGGGTTGGTTTCATATTAATGATCGCGGACTCGTATTCAATGTGGGCAAAAAATACGAGCGTTGTCTTCAGAATACGTATTCTATGATTCTGCATATAATACTTTACATATTTTTCATGATTTATCGTCGGAACATGTCACTTTATTTTATGTAGAAATATAAATGTATCATGAATAAATGGCATCCATTTTTTATACATACAATAATTCTTCATGTAAATAAAATTTATTATCATCAGATTTTAATATTATGCATAATACAATATTAATATTTTTTTGACAATTTCATTCAAATTATATCATATGTAAATAAATATTCCATCACCTTGAACTTCAGAAATTTTTAAAGGCTGGAATATAATGAATCTAAAAATGTACTAACTTCAGTAATTAGGCTATATATGAAAAATGAGACATACTATAATATTTTCAATATAAGGATATGACGACACTAAAATGAAACAATAGTACTTACCTTAAATTAAAAAATTGAATAGATTTGTAAATAATGTTACAAATAAACAATGTTTAAGTAATCACTTTTAGTGTTTTTGGTTTAATTATAAGTGGTCAAATACTAATACACGAATGATCAATTAGTATGTATAATATACATAGTTTCTTGATTTTAGAAAATCGTCAGAGGCTGGTAAAAAGTATGAAATTTTTAAAAATGTTTATAAAATCTTCAAAATGCAAATATTTCAAAAAATAATCTTTGTCACATAATCTAAAGTATACTTTCACGTATAAAGTCTCACAATTTATTAAAAGATCACGAGTTCATCGTTATTTTTGAAAGAAAAAATAAATAAATGAACACCAATGGCGTCGTTTCCTTAAATATTATAAGTTTTAAAAAATAATCGAGTTTTTGAAGTATCGGAAACTTTTTTTGAAAAGTTTCACAAGAAACTAATGTATAATATTTTTTACATATCTTTAAATTTGATATTCAAAAAACTTCCTACACCCAATTCCAAAACCATATCCAACAACCACCCATCCAGCCAACAAATCCAAACTCCACACTCAACAAGCCCGAAAAAACAAACCCACCATTCTACGTCGAAAATCCCAGGCATTGTCCCCGAGCGGCGACGCCATTCTTCCTCGTCTGGAACAATTCAAGAAACGCAAATTGCCCCCTCGGCAGAAAAGCGAGCCAGGGGTGCTTTCCTGGCACCCCTGAAGTCCCCGAAACCGGGGTTGGCCACCGCTGGATGGGGGCCGGGGCGAAGGAGTGCGCTCTTCTGGCTGCGGAATGTTGTAATTGTAAGATCCTCGGGGAATGTCGTGGGTCCACCGTCGGGAGCGGGAGCACTGATTTGCCCAATTACACTAATTGTAGCCGGCCCTCGTGCCAGGGGTGAGGGTATGTTGGGTGGTTGCTAATCTCTCGTTTTGGATGTGTATATGTGGGAAAGTTGGGTTGGGGATATGAGCGATTTTTGAGATGATCGTGGATTAAATTTTTTGTTCGATTGGTATGAAAAAGTTGATCAGATGTATGAAAAGGAAAAAAAATTGAACGAAAAAAATAATTTCTAATACATCATTTTATGGTTTAGTTTCTAGATGAAACTAAAAGTTTATTATTAAATTTGTAAAAATCATTTTAATTATTTTTATCAATAAACAAGTTAATAAAAAGCTTGAAAGATACATTATATTTACACTCAAACAAATGGTTTTATAATTTTGTATTTATTGGCGTAAAAAATATATTATTTGAAAACTTAATGTCTTTATAATGTATAAGTGCAGTTTTGCTGAAATTTGCGAATTCATACGTACATGTTATATTAAAAAATCAATAGCTTAGTTGGTCTCCTCGAGCGTAGCTCGTTAGCGGGGCCCACCTTAGTCATCAAGAACGAGTATACTCGTGTAAGATCGTAACTTTGGAGTTTTCCCGCACAGATGGATGTTCCTCAAACTGTGAAGTACTTCCATTTATATGAAGGCGAAAAAATCTGAAAACGATAAAAAAATCTTTGAGAAATCTAGAAAACTGTAAAAAAAACTTTAGACCCATTATTTTCAATATCAACTTTGAGAAAGTTCATTCGATTATAAATATTGATGATATTTGTAAAAAAATACATATCAATAAACCATTAAATATTGACGTACACACACATACTTTCAAATTCTTTCAGCGGTCTGGAAGGGTTCGCCAAAGTTGGAGGATCTGTTTCGTCGCTAACATTCCTAGATATCGGGGCAATTATTATAGAAGCACCACCTAAGGGCTGTAATTTAACTTCAAAAGTGCTGACGCCAGTTCTTAGCGTCGTTTCGGTTCGGCGATAGATGTCGTTAACCAGAAACATACACACAGATATATCTATGAATTGTTGTACTTATGTAAGTCTGTATGTGAGATCCAACATTTATCATTGTTCGCCCATAAAACGACGACCGGCATCGAACACGTTCAACATATAAACATAGCCTTCGATAATAATTTTATATAGAATTTTACACAAACTTTTCTATGTAGGCAACGTATAATTTTTGCTAGCGAACAATCAACCGATACGACGCCGGCAGCGCGAGCAGACAATGGGTTAATTAGCCGAAAAATATGGCCGCAACGTAGTCGTTAATGGCGAATTTTCTGTTATTTGGACTAGTTTTATCTGTTGGGCACTAAAATACACGCCGCTCCAAGGTTTTCCCCGATCGTTCGTTATATAATAACTTCGCAAACAAGATTGCTTTATTTAACGTGCGCAATTCTCTCTCCGGTCCCGCTCCACTTTCCTCATATCTCGTCGCCGGGAAAATCGGAAAATTCGCGTCTCGGCGGCTAATTTCCCGGCATTTGCGTTCTTGGAAGTTCGTCCTTAAAATTCGAGGACCGAGCCTTGCTCGGATGGGTACGCGCGCCCGTGTAGTTATAATGATTATAAAAGAGCATTAATTAGTGAGTTTCTGGAAGCACAGATTCAGACTAAATTAGCTTCCTCCGATTGGCTGAGCCATATAAAAGGCATTCTGAGTCGACGAGCCGTTATCGAGCCACTGCGTGTGAAATTGTACAAGCGAGGGCCTCGAAAAACTATAATTTTACACGTTCATCACTAACGGATCTTATTTATTATTTATAATTTTAAGAATATCGAATAAAAATCATATCATTGATTATCAAATGATTTAAATATTGAAAATTTTCATTACTTCCGTATTTTTTTTATATAATGAATTCAATGGTATATTTTTCAATATTTTAATTTTATAATTATTATCGAATTATCGGTTTCAAATCATTTTTTATTAATGTAAAAAAAATATAAATTTAATATGAAAAATATGGATATTTTAATAATCGAGTGTGTCGCTTTAACCTGTGGGACCCCGTAGTCCTCGGGATTCTCCCGGCTTCCATCCCCTGTAAGAAATAAGACATAATCTGCATATATTATTTGATTACCCGACG
This sequence comes from Hydropsyche tenuis, assembly GCA_009617725.1. Lineage (NCBI taxonomy): Eukaryota > Metazoa > Arthropoda > Insecta > Trichoptera > Hydropsychidae > Hydropsyche > Hydropsyche tenuis. The sequence continues at coordinate 635,004 of VTON01000067.1, forward strand.
AAGCGAACGGCTGCCTTCATTTGTCAGTTTCTTGTCTCCGGCAAATTGTTACCCAGAATTATTATTACTGTTAAACAATGGAGTTTGGCGCGGGCGCGCGCGCAGATGGCACAAACGTACGCAAAATTGACACCAAACAAAATTCAATTAGTCACGCCGTATTCGTTACTGCGTTTAAGCGAAGACAGGCGAAGACGTGTTAATCCCCGAAAGACTTCCGCCGGAAAAGCCCCGAATGAATTCTAATGAAAATCATGGTTGAATAATCCGGAAAAATTGACCGGCTGTTGAAGATTTTGTAAATAAGATTTTTAAATTTGAATGTGTAGATAGAATAGAAAATTTTTGAATTTTATTAATGATATATAAACCAAATCCGCTTTTTATACGATTCCGAAATAATAAGATTCAACTAAAAAACAAAACCATTTTTTTAACAGTTTTTTTCACTTTAACACGTATATAAAAAAAATATTATTATGCCATAATCGTATGATTCGGTGCAGGTCAGTATACAATTATGTTATACATATGTAGTTATTAAACAAAAAAATTCAACATTTTTTGATGATTTTACATATATCACGAAATTTTTCCACATTATACATTTTTCAAAAAGCATATTTGGATGAAAGTTTCTTCCAAATTATTGATGGAACCTATTTCAAATTTTTTATATTTTCCATACATTTTTTACACGGTATTCTCTGGAGCGTATCCTCCGTGAAAAAAGAGGATTGGGTGTATATCAATTTTATGTTTTACCACAGAATTTATAAAAACATATACTCAGTGTTTTCAGAAATATTTTATCTGACTTATATACATAAATCGTTAACGTTACTGACAATGAGTTTTTATTAGGTAACATGATACCAAATTTGATCGAAAAGTTTAAAAGTTGTTAACTGCCACATAGTCAATTTAACATCGTTAAAGCTTCCGTTTTTTTCTGAAAATGATTGAAATATTCATTTAATTAAAATACAATTTCTATCTTCCAAAGGAAAAAATTACAAATTTTATTTATGAAAATATGAATATTATGAATACCTTAAACAATTTCCAATTTATAAAATATCGAAACTGTACATTCTCATTATGTATTCTAAATAAAATTTAATAGCAAAACTATCCGTTCGAAAATTATACAAGCCGAATATCCCGAGTGCGGACCCGAAAACGGCGCGAATCGCAACAAAATAAAACGGCGCGAATTTTAACGATCGAATAGTTCGCATTAACGGCCATTACCGTTCCGATACGACTAACTTTTGCTCCTTACACGTACACACACACCCGCAAACAAACACATAAATACACTCGCACGTGAGTGTGTACGTGTAATTTTGAGGTCTTATGGGTAACGCGGCAACCGTGGCGCATAAAGTGCGCCATAAAATAACTTCGTATTTCGTAGTACGACACCGCCCTGCTCCCAGTTCCACCCCTTTATAGAACATCCCCATCCGTTCTAAAAAGCCTTTTCCACCCTTTTCTGCCTCCACCGTCTCCGCTCTCCTCGCCCTTTTATCGGCGTCTTTATAGCTGCGGAGCAAACAATGGTGTTTCCTAACTAAATATTTTGTTTCTTGATTTCGGTTTCTGACGCTGAAAGCATTTCCTATTGCCGGCTTTCGCCTAGACAAAGATATTTTAAGGGTAGCAATTTATTATTATTATACAAGTATAAGCACAGGCATGCGTGCCCGGATTCGTTTTCGTGGGTGTGTTTTGAATGCGCGGCTGGTTATAATATTTACTAAGAGTTTATGTTAGCTAGTTAGCGTCGAACGCTTAGTAGGCTTAATACGAAAATGAACTGACGCATAAGCAAAAATTGCTACCCTGAATCCAAGATTTTCATCTAAATCTGTTTGAAGACACGAATTTATCAAATCTGAAACCTTCCGGAGTCTTGTGAATAAAATACCATAATCATTGCAACCTAGTACCTATATTATATAGTCGACATACGTTAAGAGTACTCAAAATAGGTTTCTATATATTTAGCGTTTAGGCATTTTAAAGTTTCGTTAACTACATACGTAGGAAACACATCAAATTCTAAGTCGATTAAGCGGCGGCGCTTTCGATTGTTCCCGTTTCACGACATCCCTTCAGGAAAAGCGTACCAGCAGACTTTCTGGGATTCGGGCAGAAACTACGCTTTTCCGAGGCGTGGCACGATCAAAATTTAATTTATATTCCCGAAACAAAACAAGCCTCAATGCCTTTGCAACACCCCAATGTCGGTTTTACTACTCTCAGAAGAAAAGGGGCGAGCTTCTGAGAAATGCGAAAGCGGGCGCATTGACAAAGTGCAACCGGAAAATTATGACATCTGAGACAAACGCACGTCGATTTTTCAATTTGTACAATATAATTGTTCGTGCGGAATTTATATATGATTTGAAGTGTTTCAGTGGAATGATGATAAAATTTTTATTATTTTTGTAATGATATGCTAAAGATGGCGTCCTTTGGCGGTATCACGTAAAGAAGACGTGTGCTTTGCTTGTATACAGCATGCCCAAAAGACAAGGCGGGCCGAGTTCTTTGATCATAATTACGGCTCGTCTGTCGCATGCAAACTCCGGCTCGAGTTTCTCGTCGAATACATTATTTAATAGAGTTTAAACTTCTAGACGTGACGTTCTTTATGACGACGTGGATCGCTACGCTCATGAAATTTTATTAAAAAGTAATTGGTGAAATGTTCTTAGCTTTCACTGAAATTTAATTTCATTATTCATTGAAGATTTATAATACATTATATAAATAATATATTTTTTTAATATAAATACAGATTGAATTTGTTATTAATAGATTAAATGAGTTTTATATACTATCGACCATATCGATATATTTTCCCATCCTTATTTTTTTCAATATCACAAATTTTAAACTCAAAATAAATTTTAAATAATAGATAATATAATTTCTAATATATTTAGCTAATTATATATGATCAGAAGTGACTGAAAATATTTTTAAGAATTTTTTTATTATGAATAGAAGAATATAATATATAGAAAAAAAAATACATTTTTTTGTTTTCATTTCAGTTAACAGAATTCTTTCATTCTTTTATATCGAATTATTTAATGTCGTTTTTTATTAAGACAGTAGTTTTTTAAAAAAGTCCTATTGTAAATTTTAATAAAATTGATCTAATGAGTAATTATTATATCATAACTATTTCTTTTTTATATATTCAAATTAAAATATGTATGAAAATTCAACCGAAATTTCTATGACTTCCCCAAGCATTTGTATAATATAAATTTTGACAAATTAAAATTTCTAACATTCTAAAACGCCAAAATAAATCTCACTATATACTCTTAGTGCTCGGGATGTGTGCTTGTAATTTTAGAGGAAGGAATTATTACGTGGCCCGTTAAAGCGTGCGATTTTCTTAATTTGACGTCATTACGCTCCGCGTAGCTTTCGCGTCGTTCGCGAAAGAGTTACGACCTAGCTACAAAGTAACATATAAAGTCTGCAAGCGAAAGACCCACACTCCCAGCACTCTAAAATACCTAATACTCAAACTGCGACTGCGAATCGCGACAGCCGTAAATTCGCGTACGTAATTATACGCGCGACGAAGTACGCGAACGCCCTTTGACTGTCAAAAACTACCCCCGTCCAAGGGGTGGGCGGAAGACGGGCGGCTTATCTAAAGGCCCGATCTGACCGTGTACACGCCGGCAATAAATTTCGCGAATCCTATAATTGTAATGGTGTGTAGTTCGGGCCCGTGAGCGAGTTAAATTTTAATTTAAGACGGAGTTTGCGGCGGCCGATTTGCATATAAAAGACATCGTAAGTTGAAATCTTCCTTTATACATGGGGCCTTGCGATTGTCGCGGGCGGCGGCAATTTATGTGCGAAATTTCGAAGCGCGGATCCGAGGGCGATTTATATGTAGAGCGGGGCCGATAGCGAATGTGCGAAACAGGCTTAGAAAGTATATTAGGTTCGGTTCGTAGGGCTATTTGAATAAATTGGTTTATTTATATGGTTTTGTTATAGTAATGAGAGTTTTAGTTCCAGATTTTTGTATTTTTAGTTTTTATGGTTATTGGGCCGGTTTGGGAGTTTACGGTGTGAGCTTATACTTGTCCGTGACTTTGTGAGACTTTAAGCAGCTTTAAAAAAAGGCTTTGTAACTCAAAAGTTTTAGTTTTTTTTTTTAATAATTTGGGATTACTGTGATATGCAGAGGCATTAAGATCAAAATTTTTTTTTTTTTTTCTCGCCCGGGGAAAAAATTGCCAGGGTATTTTGCGTCCGGGAATTTTCAAACATTAAAAAAAAAGTTTGAAAATATACCATGCACAAGGATGTTTATCTTCAAAATAAAGATAAACTTCAGAATATCAGATATAAAACTTCAAATATTTTCTCAGTTTGGCGAGTTCTCTGTACCCCTTGTCCTTTCCTAGCTACGCCTCTGGCAACAAATAGTCAGCTGACTTATTAATATTTTAAATTTGTCACATATAACATAATTTAAGTAATTTATGAGAATAATATGGTTTAAAATAAATATTACTCAAATTTTCCCCAATAATTTTAATATACCACTCTTTGATGATACATACTATTCGATTCGATCATATCCAATCTTCGAATTAACACTATTTTTTGTATCATCTGTATATATAATATATTCCTAAATTATTTACGAATATAAATCTAATTCTGAGCTACTTAGATGTCTCACAATTATTTTTGAACATGTTTAAAATTTTGAATGATTTACTGATACTATAATATGATAATAAAGTTTACATATAATAAAAGAGCTATATTGCATTAGAAATCAACCATTTATATCTATTATTTTTTTTCAAATATAATACAATATAACTTTTAAATATCTCAAATTTCCATACCCAAACGAATAAATAAAAAAAATAAATAAAATGAAAATTGATATTCAAACGATTTGAATAAATCGAATCGAATTAAACGCAAACCATCGGTATGCTTATTAGTGCACCGAGCGTTGCGCATTGAAATTTTTGCATACCAGATACCCCACGCTAGTTTTTCAATAGCCAGAATTCAATATTGCGAAAACGCGCCATTAAAATTATTTTCAAACGGCGAGCACGCATATAAATTGCATAACGAGTATTAATGGCGCATATTTTATGCGACAGTTGCCGTTCTAGCCGTCGCTTCAAATGCAAATTAACGCATCGAATGCATTTATCGGAACCCGTTTGATCGGCAAAGAACCCGATTTTTGTCTCGATCGTGCTGCGATCCAATTGAAATTTTCGAATCGGATTCCTGTTTTGAATGTGTGATGTCGGACGTATTGTAGGTATACCTGTTTGACCGGCGGTCAGCTGCGAAAGGGTTGAATGTTGCCGGTTTTGGTAATGTTTGGGTTAAAGAGGTTTTTTGGACCAGTTTTATTTATAGTGAGGAATTGGATGGAAATTGTGTATTTTGTATTAAATGTGAGGGGAATTTTTTGAGGGTTTGTGCGAAATGAATGACATTTTTCGTGTTTGAATGTTTTTATTTGTGAAAAATTATTATTGGAAAATTTTGTGTATTTATGAAATGAATGCTAACATTAATTATTAATTCTATAACAAATTATGAAAATGTAAAAATAAAATCAATAAATATTTTAATTTTGTTTATTATTGAAAACAACGAAAAAAGTTGAACCATGCATAGTGAACTTTTTTATTCGCTTGAAATATTATTGAGTTAAAACTGTTCATTGATGATAAAAATAACTAAAACAATAATTACAATAAATGAAGCACAACAAATTATTAGATTGTTCTAAAATCATATTATACCTATAATACATTTTCCCAATTTTATTTCCTTGTCAGAAATTAAAAGAAAATAATCCTCAAAAGAAATTATCGATCAAAATCTGGTTTATAAAAAAAATCGACATTTCAATTTACAAAATAATAATAAAAACCGACACTAATTGTAAGCACTATAATGCATTGAGATTTTTTTATACAGCATTTTCATTATTTTTGAGAAGAAAAATTGTCAAGAATTTTATACTTTAAAAGATTTTTTTCAAATTCGATTACACTCGTATATATTCCACCAACGTATTCAAAATAATAATATAAACAGAATATGTATTTATTTTAAAAAAATGTCAATTTATATACTTTTTTAAGAAAAAATAATAAGTTTTTCAAACCCACAATAATAATATAACAAAATTTACTATATCGACTATCAAGAAAAGTACGAACCCAAAACTCCCACAAAAAACCACCCCCACACGATCAAGCGCAATAAACTTTCGCAACCCGAGCGAAAATATTATTTGTAGTTGGGCATTGATTTTTTAGTTATATTCACATTGTAATTATAGGAGTCGGCTATGGAGGAAGCCCACCCCCAGTCGGACCCGCCCACTCCTCGGGCCAGCCCGCCCACCACCCACCGCGCTTTTCCGACCCCCAACCCCTTAAGCCTCGCCCGCCCCTTGCTTAGCAAGCGTCTCCGCTTTCGAGAAAATTGAGTTTGCTTTTGCATCCGACGAAGAGAGAGAAAACGCCGTCTATACAAAACAATATCTACCATCGCCATACATTAAGCATTTCTCCATACACGTTCTCGTTTTAGGACGCCCGAACGAAATATGATAACTTTGTGTATAGTGCGAGTTCGTTGTTTTAGTTTTTTTTATGTGTTTGAGTTTTTTAGTGTTGTTGATTGGTGGTTAGTTTTGGTTGTAGTTTTTAGGAAAGTGTGTGAGAAAATTTCGGGGAAATTAGGTTTTATTCTATTTTATTTTACTTTTGATTTGAGGATGTACATATATAAAATAAAAGTGTCTTTTATTTTTAATGATATTATAATATAAATTGGAATAAATTATTTTTATATAATATATTTTTTTATATATACTATTTAATTATATAATTAAAAATAATCAAAAATTAAAACTAAATGTTTTACTATGAAACAGTGAAATTACATATACAATTTCATTGTCGTAAAATTTTATCGCTTTTACGACAGTTAAAAAGTTTAATACTTAAATCAAACTAAAATGTAAAATAAAATGTGGAATTCAATTATTTTTCTTAACAATCATTTTTATTTACACTTTTATACTTTTTTATTTATTTTTTTCAATTTGACAGACATTAATTATATTTTATCTATATTACGAAATTGCTCCTGTGTGCCAAATATCAAAACATGCATATTCATGATTTTCACCCCACCTGAAAGTTCAAAAGACAATGCACTGTTCAACTACAAAATATTAAATTTAACAACTTCAATAATCGAAAAAATAATACACATTCAATTAAAAAAATGTTTTATTTCAATTATTTTTATTATGAAAACTTAAATCATTTCAATTATTGAGTATGGTCTTTTTTTACTATAAATTATCGTATTACGCTTTAATTATCTATGACAATCTTTAAACACATCAGAAAGTTCGAAATACAATGCACCATCCAATTATAAAATATTAAATTTAACAACTTGAATAATCGGAAAAAATAATATTCAGTAAAAAAAAAATTGATTTCAATTATTTTTATTATCAAAACATAGACCATTTCAATTATTACGTATGGCCTTTTTTACTATAAATTATCGTATTACGCCTTAATTATCTATAACAATCTTTAAACACACCTGAAAGTTCAAAAGACAATGCACTGTTCAATTATAAAATATTAAATTTAACAACATCAATAACCGAAAAAAATAATACACGTTCAATAAAAAAATTTTGATTTCAATTATTTTTGTTATCAAATCTTACACCATTCCAATTATATTATTACGTATAGTCTTTTTTCACTATAAAAAAATAATCACATCTAAATTATTTATAACGACCTATAAAAAAACTTCTATCCACCAAAAATCCACACCCAAAAACCAAAACGCGAAACGTTTTGCGTCACAGCCTCGCATTCGTGTGTACTTTTACACACGTCAAAACACGCACACCACCCCACAACCCCTCACACACCCACCCACACGAAAGAATAGAGACGATAATATAATACGGGGCGAGCAAAACTATCCCGTGGTAAAAACGAGACGGAAGATGGCGGCGGTTGGTTCTCCATCTTAAATCCTGGATGCTGCGAAGGAGCCGGGGAGGGCCAGGGGGAGGGGGGCGAGTAATATTATTTAAATAGGGGCCGGACGGGGGTGGGCCGGAGGGCGGCTTAGCGGTGGGCGGGATGGGATGGGGTGGGGCCAGAGTCGGTTTTACAGCGCTAAGCAAAAGGGGAAAGAACGGTGGGAAAAGGACAAAAAGTGTACTTTTGCCCGTGTTGCGGTCCCGCTCTCGCGGCTGAGGACTCACCCTACCGAGCGGTGGCCACCCTAGTTCTAGATCTCACCCCAGCCGGCGTACAGATCAACGCCAATGAGAAATTGCGCTTGGGTGTTTTAAATTTGGTGATGTTGGGTTTTTTTGTGGATGGGATTCGTGTTTGAGATGAGTTTTCGGTTTTGAGATGATGGTAGGGTTTTTGTGATGGTATTGTATTGGTTGTTATGATGGAGATGAGTTCGTAACGTAGTTAGGATTTTTTTCGATTATTGTATTATATTTATAAAATTGAATAATCGGAACCAATTTTTCAATTATCAAATTTTTTCCAATCAACTCAACTCCGTGTTTTCAATTATCAATTTAACTGGACTATTTTTTTTGATATTGTTAAATTGTATATAGATTTATTTCCTTGGTAATTTTATAAGGATTGAATAACGAGTCTATCTTTATCAAATTGTCTTGAGGCAAAGATAATTTTATTGATTAATATCAACCTATTGATCACCCCAAAACATCTGTCGAAATCATCGCCATAATTTGGGGGGAGGGTGCATGGGGGTCTTCCTCTCCCCCCTGAATTACAAAAATAATGAAAAATTATACTTAAATCATGAGACTGATGTTGAGATATATCTCACGATTGTGATATATCTATATCAATTCTTTGAATACCTAAACTCTTTACACATGTTATATTATATTTCGAATGAAAAAAAAACAGCATATTTTTATTGCTTGGAATCGCTTACATATAAAAAGTTGTATTTCGAGGTCACCCCAAAAAAAAAATTTTGGCTATGGCCATGGCTATCATAATTGAAAGTAAAATGATACAAGTTATTCAAAACTTTTTCATCTTAAAAATGAAGACGATCAAATACACAGATCAATTTTTTTAAAAGTAGTATACTATTTCTAAAATCTATCATCTCTCCCATCAACCTATTCTCACGAAAATTCATTAAAAAACCGAAAAAATCAATACTTTCATAATAAAAAACACATTTTTATATAAAAAAGCAAACTCGATAGAGCTCTATTTTTTGTGTTGATTTTCATTCGACTGTACATAACAAATCTCCTAGCACGGTTGCGCGGCAAGAATAAGGCTGTATGGGTGGGGTGCGGCGCGGGACCAAAACGTCTTAACACACCATACCACCCCCCACCCCATCCCCTTTACTGAAACATTCGATATTTAAGAGATATCAGATAAGAAGAGAGCAACCCCATCCCTAGTTGTTGGCGGAGGGCCGGCGCGAGTACGTATAATACATTGTCGAGGAAACGGCGCCGGGCCCACAAACTTTAACGAACTCGATCGAAAATCAAAGTTCGAAATATTAAATATCAGCGATGGTATATTAAGGTGTGTAGGTTTGTTGCTTCGACGTTAAGAAAATATATTAACGTTAATTTGACAGATATCCGGTTGCAGTGGGACTCGGTACGGAACTTTTGCTGCGCGAGCTTACGTTTGACTAATTAATATTCGTTATATGTTCCGAAGCTCGCAATTTGCGATTGGTGAGTTATGTAAGATTAATATGTTTGATTTTTGTTGGGGATTGGAATTTTGATGATATTTTGTAATTAAAGTAATGGTTTAATGATTTAATGTGGGTGAAAATATTGTTAGAAAACTATGCTTTAACCATGTAAAGGTGAATTGTTAATGAAACTTTATTTAAGTTTGATTGCACAAAAGATAAAGATGATTTAATCTAATTCTAAACTTATATAATCAATCAAAAAGTCCATACAAATTCAAAATGGTATCGAAAAAGAAAGAATTTGAAAGCATACGAATAAAAAAGCTTGAAAATACTCTTAAACCAATTTAAATTTTAGTTTAATTATAAGTAATCTATTAATGGTACTGTTAACATAAAAAATGAACTTTTCTTAAAAATTTTATTGAAAATTACAATAGGTAATCATTTTGGATAAAAATAATAATATTCTATTGATAGTTTGAATTAGTGATTAAATTTAACAAAGAAAATAATTAGAATGTTCATTCTCTTTATTTAGCGTAATAACGATTACACATTCAAAATAATCATTTTTCGGTAAACTTTTCCTTCAAAAATTATTTGAAAATCTGATGAAATAAGTTCTTATGAACTCAAAAAAACACAGTGTATAAATTGTAAAATACATATATCCAAAATGCAATCTTTTCTTTAAAAATTTTTGATTTTCGATATAAAAATTCCAAAAATTTCCTATTAACATATGTAAACTTACAATTTGATAACTTTAATATTTTATTCATATAAATTTTAAAAATTTACATCATACAAAAACGAAACATCCCAAAAACTCATCCAACACGCGATAAAGCATCGACGTCGAATCCTCCGACTCTGGCTTCTATACAAGAAGGGTTCGTCTCCAATTTTTGGCTGACCTCGATTAGTCGAAAACAATTCCTATTGTGTTCATGGGCCGGATTGCGTATTTATGTAAAGCGGGCCGTTAACTAGTCGGTATATTGCCGTATCGCACTGTAATAATAACGTTGTTCTAGGCTAGCGCCTCTCTAGCCACCCTATAGGCGGCCATTTGTATGTGAAGTCATACACGTACACGCACACCGACCCGCTGCACGTATAGGGTGTTCCGATTGTAGTGCGCGAATATCAATGCCCGCTCGAATAAATATATTTCACAATGGTTGGGTGTGAGATAGTGAGGCAATAAACCGAAATATAAGTGTGAGATAAGGGCCTCTAAGTTAGCACGTACAAGTTAAAGAAGTACCAAGGGACTCCCCGCCGCGGTGGTTGCTCGCTGTTAACAATAAATAGGAATTTAATATTCAAGACGCGAAACCCGTTTTGTACCAAATTATAACTGTTCGTGTCTTGTTACGCCTCTGCGAAAGCGCACATACATATCTATTTGTTTTGTACGCGTGCTAAATTATAAATTGGTTGTAAATAAAAATGGGACGTGGTTTCGATGTTGTTTAACTGATCTTGGGTGTTTTCTTATCTTTACTAACGATAAGTACTTTGATTGAGTTATGTTTTGTATTATATATAAATTGGTAAAATCTCGTTTATTTTAAATTTTCATGAACTTATAAATAAAATTCGTTCATTTTTATTAAATTAAATTTTTAAATTTTCAAGTAAGGAAATATCTGCTAAGATTTAGTCAAATTATTTTGATTCTAAATGAAAAAAAAATCAATTCATATAATTTTTTAATGATTTAAGAAAAAAAATTGATTCAATGTGAATAAATTTTACCATTTCACAAATTTAAATTTAATAATTGGAAAATTTTCGATAGAAAAAGTTTCATTGATTTTCTCATCAAAAAGTCCTTGTAAAAAAATTTGAATAAAAAAAATTTAAAACTATTTGATTCGTGCAATTTTTAATGAGACATTTCATTATTAAAATTATGAAAAATTCACAAAAAATGTTCAAAAATCTATAAAAGCTTTTAAATATACTCGTATGTATAATTTACTCGAATCTTTTAATTTTGGTATGAAATTTCAAACTTCTCGAGCTAAGTCTTTCGTATTTCATATTAAGAAAGTTTCACAGTATAAAATCTAAAATTATTCAAAGAGCACTACGACCATCCAAACAGACCACATTCAACTAAAACCTAATCCTCACCTCATCCACACAACAGTCCAACACCCGCACATCCTCCCATCCAAAAAAACTTAATAACTCGTACGGCAGCTAGCGCAAGTAATTTGTTGTGCTATACAAGTTAAATTACGTGACGTACACACTTACTGCGAGTAGACTGAATATTGTCCTTTGATCTGCCGCCACTGCTGCCTCGCAAAGTTTCCACACAGCGAAACTCATTTCCAACACAGAACGACCTATTATAGTTGTATCTCTACTAAAAAATACACACACATACAAACACCCATCGCGTAAGCTCGCGCTCATACGTATATACATATAGGATTAATCAAAACTTTCCCCGCTATGACGATGTAGTCTGTTATCTGGGAAAACTTTCCACGTTTCCATCTCCTTGCAGCTTCCCCATCTCCGGGGCCGCGGAGCTCCGTTTTTGCTTTATCTACCCCACACCGATCCACCATATATACAGGGTGGCGAGGAATACGGCCCCCCCGCTTCACTTTTGCCCCGTTTTTGCTCCCATCTTGCCCCGTCCCCTCTTTGGGTGGGTGTAGGTATGCGCGGCACCATTCTTCATTATCGCGCTCGCAGAAACCTTGTAAAATTCAAAATGGCTGAACGTATAAATTGTGAATTTGAAAACTTCTCGCGAGCTCGCCCTGGGCGGGGGTGGCCCATCCCTTTTTCAGCTCCTTCTCCTTTTGCCGCCCGCGCTTTAGTCGCAGCCCTCATGAAATATTCGGGCGAGAGCGCGCTCTTTGAGCTTCTAAGAAATCTTCAATTATATATGGCGGCGTGTAACGAGTTTGTGCAAAAATGCTCCCGAGGGTGCGGCAAACCTCGGCTACGTTAAAGAATCCCACGCTGTATATACATATATTATTTATGTAAAATTTCTTATGAAACATCGTTTATTAAAATGAGACTCTTGCTTTGGAGCTTCTTTGGTACCGTTAACATCATCACAATGGGATTTTTCCCTAAGAGGCGAACCTCCCTTGCCCTCGAGAGGCACTCACGACCTCGGCGTTCTTCCCTTAACCCCATCCCTTGTTCCGTCATCCCTCGTCGTTGGCGGCGCGTATGAGAAAGTCACTATTTATTTTGTATAATTTATGATGCCGAGCGCTCCGAGCGAAATAAGGAGCTTTCGCCAAGATCAAGGGGTTCATTTCGGGCGGTGTGCCTCGTGTTTAAATAATGCTAATTATGTTCGTAGACATTGTTGATTGCGTCGAATAAATTTCGGCCCAAAGTGGAGTGGTCGACCCTCGAGATGCCTTATCGCTTTTTATGCTTTTGATCTCAATTTTATAAAACGATTCGATCCACAAGTGTTCTTATAAAAACTCATTTAAAATTTGGATTATTTCAATAGAAATTTTTAAGTGTGGATCAACCCTTTCGTATGAGTTAATATTCCCTCAAATACGCGCACAATTTTCAGTTCAAACATCGTATCTTCCGTTTGTCTTCGGCTCCCATATTCAGGATACGTTTTATTATATACGTACATACACGACGAAGGCAGGGGGTAAATCCCGCGGAATAATTTTAAAGTTTACTTTCTGGAACGCGAGCGGAACAAGAAGTACCGACATTTCGGAGAACGCGTTCCGTTCTTACATACGTAATGAGTTAACTCGACTTGTTTGCACACTTTCTTCGTATACCCTCAACCCTCAACCCTCGTCGTCATCGTCGACGTCGTCTTGAGAACACCCTCGCGAAGAACGCCTCTCTTCTGTCATATCGGATTTAACGACGACCCTTCCGCCCCGCTAAAGATCACCGTTAGAATTAAGCGAGCACTGATTTTCCTTGGCGAAAACATTTTTATATACCAAAATCAATAGATATTTAAAAAAATTATAATTTCATTATACTTTTTCGTAAGATAAATATTTGTTTTTGCACCATGTCCATCATTCTTTGCGTATACATAATTAAAATATTGTTTAACAAACTTTGATTCAAATGTTTAACTTTAATTTGTGAACAAAATTTGTGTATCAAATGTTGAAATTATATTATAATTGTAGAAAGTTTATGTGACAGTTGTGTGAGGCGAGGGTAAATGTTGTTCGAGCGTATTTTTAGGTCATCGTACGTATGCTAAAGAAAGGACACAAACACAATACAAGAAGAATGTCCGGTTTCGGTCATTGTCCCATTGTCAGGACATGCTGACCCATCTTCTGGGCAATCTGTGGGAAACGGAACAAGTTTTAGTGCAACAAAAGAATGCAATTGTCCGGTATACTGACCCCATGCGATTAGAATGACCGGTCAACTGGTTTGATGAGAACTCTTTTGCAAAAAGGATCGGATAGTCGTTACATGAATAAAACGGATACGTATTTTAAAACTAGATGTAGGACGATGTGAAAAACTTTTATTACGCTCGAACTCCTGTCTGTTTTATGGTTCGGTCTCGAATCGACTTTTCCTCCATTTTCCGTTTCCATCTTCCATTTCCCTGCACGGCAGTAAAACACTATTTTCATCTTAGGTTCAAATGAAACACCCCTTTTGTGTATGTGTTTTTAACGACCTCCAAATACTCGCAAGGCGTGTTAAATCGCACGACTGAAATTATACTGTTGCAACTGAGACAATCATTAATTTTTAATAAAATTTTGACTATTTATATGTATTCTAATGAAAAATAATAGAATTTTTAAATTAAATTAATTATCTAATATTTATTTTAAAAAAATATGAGGTTGTTTTTTATATTATAAATTCGATTTTGATTGAAGAAAATTTATCAATTTTTATTGTTGATTTATATGAATCTGATTAGTCGAATCGTTAATAATAAGCAATCCGAAAAACATAATTAAATAAAAAAAAATTAAATTATATAAACCAGCTTTGATATTAATGCGACATCGGTGCGCCGAACTTCACCGACAACACAGAGTATTTCAGAATTTCTGAGCAAATTTAAAGAGAAATATGGCGCTGTAATGAATCGCGGATGCTGTAAGGCGGCGCAGGGGGTGGGCGGGAACACGGTGGGCGGGCCCGGGGGTGCAAAGCGGGTGGAAAGTGGGTGGTTCGAGAACCGGAAGCCGGGGGCGTGGAGATCGAGCCGAAACGCGGTTGTAGTTTTAACCCGAGATATACGTCTAAGGAAAAGTTTGGCGAATATCTCTCGGTATATGGGCGTGCGTGCCTCAGCTAGTTAAGAGCTGAAAAACGGAACCGCCGCTCTCTATGGTGAGGGTGTGTGTGTTTGTTTGCGCTGGTTGTTGGGGGTGTGTGTAGGGGGGTGGTTGTGTGTTTCTGTGGATGCCGATTTGAGTAGTCGGCGAGTGCTGGTTTTATGATGGGTTTGGATTGGGATTTGTGGTTTGGGGATCGATTGGTTTTTGTGGTTTGTTGATGATGATTTTTGTTGATTTTTTTTGATAAATAAAAAAAAAAACGCGGATGATCGTTATAGTAGTCATAGACGAAAAATTTTAGTGCCGATGATCGGAATTTAAATGAAATTATAAGGAATATTACGCATTTCGTTATTTTTTAAATACCAAAAGAATGAATCGGTATATTTGGTTAATGGAAAAAATATTACGATGCATATTTATAGTCGAAAACTCGACTACGGACTTGTATGGCTATTTTTTTTGTCAAGGAAGAAGGGTTAAGGGCTGAAAAAATATTGAATTATTATTGAAAGAGTTTGTTGAGTTTCGATTTTGAAAAAAATTTTTAAGTATGAATTTATTTATAAATTAATTGCAACAAAAATATTTGTGTTCACCAATGTATAAATATCGATTAATGCGTAGGTTGAAAATTATAGGAGTGATAGTATTTCCCTTTTCCTTCTCAGAAAAACTATCTTTAATTTTCAGAGAAATGTGTAATCAATCATTTCTCCAATTGATCAGAAAATTTAGAAGCTTTATATAAGATTGTAGTCCAATTAAAAAAAAAAAACAATTTTGGAAATTCTTACGATGACCCAATCGTGTATATTAGGATGTGAACTTTTTTTCTAAAATTATCTCGTGTTAATTCCACAAAATTGCATTATTTCAAATATTTGAATTGGCTCATATGTGCAAATAATATGCATATGCGTCGTGTTTCATTATGGTTATGAGAACATGTACTCGTGTATTTGAACGATTTGAATGTACATCTCGTTTAATTCGTTTTATATGCAGAACATTTTAAATTGAAACAATTTTAATAAAACGGTCTATCTGTACTAATTTTTCCTTTTATCCACAGAGCGATTAGCGTTCAGAAAACTTTCAAACAATTTTACATCATGTATTCATATTGATAGTTAGAATAAAAAAAACATTCAATATAATTCCTCCTGAAATTTCTGTTCATAACAAAACGAACCAAAGGCAACAGTCGCGGACGCATTCAATTACAGCCGGAAAACGAAATCGATAATTTTAATTTATACATCTTCCCGAATCCCGTAATTTAGTCGACCCTTTCGCAGAGCGGCCCGATACAATTTTGATCCGGCGCTTTTAAGCACAATTACGTAAGACGAAATAGACAAAACTGCGAGATCTATCCTGATGAGAAAGAGTGAGAGGAGGCCGGAGATTTCTGGGGTGTATCGACCCTCGTCAGTGAGGAGGAGCAGAAAGTAAAAGGGAGGTCCTCGACGGTGTGGGTCGGGAAGGACGAGAAACATTAGGGGTGCAAAGTTATAAAGGAAATTTAATTGGGGGTTATTAATTCGCGAGCTAATTTCGAAACGTTTATACGCCGAGTTTGCTATTGTTTCCACTAGACGTCTATGGTTAACGGTCCAAAGTATCATTGCGCGTTGAAATGTAATTTTTCATTATTTATCGCGAGTAATGAATCGAAAGTATGCGATACGAGGATGTCCTGAATAAATGTGACAAAAAATGTTTTCACGTCACGTCAAATGCTTTAAGGTTTTTCGTGTATAATTTAATAAGCGGTCGGTATCAAAAAAGGAAAAGGGTCTTCCGCGTAACTATGTATTACACGTACATACACGAATTTCGCATGTACGAAATTGAGGAGGGTGTTCTAATGAATAAAGGACTCAGATATTACGAACGCTCGAATGGATGCGTTTCAATTATTTTTTCAGTAGAAAAACCTGCATTTTCAATTTAGATATCATAGGAATCGTGCAGAATCATCGAAATGCACATCCATGATAAATATACACAATACGTATCAAATATTTAACCTTGAATATAAATTAATTCTACTATAGATTAAATCTTCACAATAATATCATAAGTTTTATTTTTTTATACATTGATAAGAAGAAGAATTTGAATAATTATCTAATGTCAATAACATGTAATCTCATCTATTTATTTGCCGTATACTTTGATGAAAGTGTATTCATATATGACCGTATACTTTTAATATCTTCAATTAAATTGAAGTCCGATATTATAATCTATAATATTATAAGTATGAAAGTTTGATATTAAAATAAGACGTATTCGTGATGTTAGGTTTGCAAGTTTAATTGAAAACACGACGCGAACAAGTCAGGTGCGTACAGATGCGCCGCATTTCGAGGGCTCTAATTTAAATATAATTTATTCCCGTACCTGTTTGTTCCCTTTTTTTGGCGGGCATTCGAACCGGGCAAGTTTCCCGTACAATATTTAAATTCGAAACATTTTGCGGACGGCGCCACCCGCTCCGCATACTTTATTACAAAAATATTTGCGTAGTTTTAGGCGGGCGGCCCGCCCCGGGAAAAGCGTCGTCGTATTTGTTTAAGCCGAACCATTTTTAGGATTAATAACAATATACGTGGCTAGATGTCGCCGCGGAATATAAATGAGAAACTTAGGCCGGGGAAACTACCGCCGTGAACCTGCGTGGGATTAATACGACCCGGGGATGATTCCGGAATTACCAAATGCCGAAAGCTCCGGCGTGCGTAGCTTTCCGTCGAGAGAAGCGCTCGGCGGTGTCTCGTCCGTTTTTCAAGATCGATTTAATAAGAATTTGGGTTTGTTGTCTTGGGATTGTGGTTATTGTGGACTTATAAGATGATTGTCTTTGGATTTTGATTAAGAAATATAGGTTTCTATGAAAGGAGGAAGAAAATAACGGCGCATATTGTATTGTGGAATCATCTCTATATTATGTAGTATGAATAGCTAGGAAAGCCATTACCGGCAAACCGGTTTAGCGGTAAATTACTCAAATAATAGTTCGGTAATTTACGGGTAAATAAATAAAATTGTGTTTCAAATATTTTTGTAAGTGTACGGTTTTTTTATGAAAAGTTTTTTTGATTTTATAGGAAAGTACTTTTTTTTGGTTTTACGGTTTTTTCAGCTTTCTGTTATCTTTTTCGGTTTATGTATATTTAAAATTAATTTACCAGTAAACCAATAATTAGTAAAAAAATATTGGATTACCAGTATATGAAAATCAAGGTAAATCTGACATCCCTAATGAATGCGTGTATAAATTTATATGATAGAAACGTTTTATTTATTTTTTAAAAAAGTTGATTATCTTTTTCTATAACGAGACTAAAGGAGTAAGTAAAACTTTTGATAAATCAAGAAATTGTTAATATTATTTATGCAAATGAGAGACGTATGTACATATTCATATATGTTAAATGTGATATTTATTTTCTTTTCCGAATATATTTCATAGTTATAAATGTTTCTTTAATGAAGATTTTTTAAACGGAAACGGATAAAAAAAAATTTTCTTAACCAGTTTCGAATTAATGAGTTCTCTTCTATTTTATCATTGCTTTTTGAATTATTTTGATATAAAAATCAATTCATGATAAAAAAAACCATTTACTATCACAAAACAAAAATCACGGTTAATAAATTTTAATTATTCAATAAAAATCAAAAATAACCCAACATCGACAAAATGTCAAAAGCAATCGACTACTCGTGTCGCGTCAACTTGAGCGTGAAGCCGCACCGTGACCCAGATTAGGAGTTGTTTATTGAGATGTGCCTTTTTAGGCTGATAATGTTGTCGTCGGCTCGTCGATCGGATCGATAGATCGTTTCGATCCTTCGTCGGCATTGAAGGCCATAGATAAGAGGGCCATAAATCGCGACAGGGGACATTAATGGCCGTGAAAATGGCCATTAGGGTGCGTCGAACTTGCTCTGAACATAATCGCAAACGAACTGTACTCTCACGCCCGTTTCGGAATAAATTTCATCCCGATTTTAAAATATGGTCGGCTATGTAGTTTTTAGATTAGTATTCATATCGTTATCGTGTGTAGTTTAAATAGTGTTGATTGTAAGTTGAATATCCCTTTGATATTATCGAAAGTTTTGATACTCAAATTTTGAGATACTCAAGATACTCAAGAAGATATTCAAATTTTGAGGAGTTGAATTTAATCTCAAAGTAATTAATTTAAAATATTTTATAACAAAATTTAAGTATTCTAAACGAATTTCCAAGCCAAAGTCCTTTGGGACGTATTCATAACACGTTATCTCACCTGACTGTTGCTCGCCGTGGAGCCTTCCACCGGCTTCCCCTTTAAAGCTCCCCTTTTCTAACAACGTATAACTTTGCGTCATCTCTGTCGTTTCTCGAATAATCGAACGCCTTACAATACTTATTCTAAGACACGTGTGTACTTCGCAGTCTTCGAATCAACCCTCTTTTGATACATTATACGTCTGAGAGTCTACCTAAGGACTGGTACGTAGACAAAGTTGCGCAACCGGCGGGTTATAGTGTTACGCGCGCGTTATTTCCCAACTGTGACAGATTGTTTAATTGAAATTGATAACGTCTGTAATTTATTATTATTAAGGAGGCATGTACGCTTCTGGCTCTTCTGATTTTGGTTGCTGTTGGCAAAAATAGTTATTGGAATTTGTATTTAAATTACCTAACATAAATGTCAATCGATGATGATGATGATGAACGATCGTAAGAAAAATATTATGGTCTCTTCATTTTATATTGTATATGATCTGAAAAGAATATTTTGTAATAAATGAATCAAAAAATAATGTTGCTTTTTCAGAAAATTAAAAGGTACAAAAATATAACATAAGGATATTCGAACTAATTGAAAACCGTTCTGAATGCAATTTAAAATTTGTCCGTGCATTTTGGCGGGGCCCATAAAAAGTTCACAAAAAGATCGCCGAAAGATACAAGCGCGCCCAATAAAAACGGCGCCGCTTTTACGCGATTTTAATTAAGGCTTTCGCGAAATTAAACAATTAAAATATTTAAATTCAACCGCGCCCGAAAGAGAAACGCCCGAAAGTGTACTCGTACATAATTTCATATCTGCACACGTAATATGGGAGAGAGAACTCCAGATAGAAAGAGAAATAGAGCCGGAATATGGTAG
Source organism: Hydropsyche tenuis (assembly GCA_009617725.1). NCBI lineage: Eukaryota > Metazoa > Arthropoda > Insecta > Trichoptera > Hydropsychidae > Hydropsyche > Hydropsyche tenuis. The sequence goes on from VTON01000067.1 coordinate 655,318, forward strand.
GGTATTAAAAAGCGAGACACCATCTTGAAATCACGACTTTGTGTAGCCGTATAACAATAATCCGATTTTCTAAGGGCGGTGCGCAATGAAGTTATTCGGCTCACGTTTGTTTTAATTAAATCAGAAAGTACATTTGGTCCTACCCCGTGTGCCGCCCTCACACCCCCCGGCCCACACCTGTCTTACAATAATATAGCCTTAAAAACGTGCACTATGTAGCTAGTGGCCTGGGTACTTGCGGGTGGGTACTAGAGGTTTACTTCGCTATAAAAATAAATTCGTGCACACGTGAGCGGATGCGTTGTTTTATGCGAGGTAATATAAAATTTTCATCAGGAGTTGCGTGCCTTTGTTTCAAAAATAAATAAGCTTATGTTTCGGCGCAGTTTTGACAAAGTGCGTGTGTTTTGAAAAGTTTTTTTGTTTATTTTTACAATCGTTTTAATAATTGTGAAGGTTTTTTGTTTTTATGGATAAGTTTTCGATAGTTTTTGAACTTGATGAAAATTTTCCACATGAAAAATTGTAAAATCTTGATGAAAAATTCTACGTGGAAATTTGTATGTGGAATGTTTTCGAAAGTTTGCATATTGAATTAATTGATTGAACACGGAAATCGAGTATTTGAAAAGATCATCTTTGTAATTATTCATATGTGTGATAGCTAATAAATTAATTTAAGCATATTATCTGGTTTATATAATTAATTTTAGTGATTTTTTTTAAATATATTAGCTGAAATATTACAGAATTTACGCTTTGATGATAGACAATAGATTGAATTGCTTAACTTTTGCTGAAAATAATTTTTTTTTTTTTTTAATAAAAATGAAAATAAAAAAAAAAATGATTGTTGATTAATTTAAGATCTATTCCTTTATTTTTTTCAATAAAGACAAATCCATTTTATTAAATATCATCTAACCTAGAATTTATAATACAACACTAATCTCTTTTATAAATCAACAAATGATCATACCTACAATAAAATAATAGTAAAAACGTATACACAAATTAAAATTAATACCCAAACGAAACTTGAATACACACTGCGCAACTAACCCAGCACTTTTATTATATACCCAATATTTTATTGTGTACTCTGTGTACGTACGTATAAATTCGCGGGTTCGCGTGCGCACAAGTAATATAAAATTTCACCTTTAATAATCTACTTCTGTTTCATTCTTGCCGGGGCGCGAACGTTTCATCCCTCTTTGGCCAACCCTCAACATCGGCAACCATCCCTCTCATCGCCTCCAGTCTCCGTGACCCCTCTCTAGCCTTGTCTTCACCCTCCCTCGGAGCCTTTCTCTCTCGCTTTTCCACCCCCGCGACCAACCAGGTGCACCCTCTCCAACCCCTGTGTGAAGTCTTTGCCCCGGCCTCATCCCCCGCGTTTGTATCCAGTAGGTGACCCCCATCTTAGGTATGGAGGGGAGCAAAAGAACTCGCAGCGAATAAAACGCGCGGTGTAAGGGTACGTGTGGGATGGGATGCGAAGCCTACTTCGGAGCGCAGGGATATGATTTAAAAACTTTTTTTTATATTTATGATTGTTGTGGAAAATGTTTGTGGGTTTTTAGTTGATGGTTTAGTTTTGTTAGTTAATGTTGATCTTATGAGGTTAGTTTAGTATTTGGATGTTTTTTAATTGAGTCTATTTGATATGAATTTATTTCGGAATTTGTAGTACTTGAGAATTTTCAAAGATTTTAATTTTTTTTTATGAAAAATATTAAAATTTTTTATGATGCATAAGAAGAATCTTAAACATATATTATCATCTTATGCAATAGATGATATATAAAATAACATAAATTGAATATGATGATTATTATGAGAATTTAGATTACAGTTTATCGAAGTATGTTCCTCAAGATATTGATGTTGTATAGAAAGTGAATAAGTGTTTTACGAAAAATTTTCAAAATGAATATAAATCTAAAACGGGTTAAAACATTGCAAAAAGTTCAAAATAAAATTTCGTTGAAATTTCTAAAATGCTTTGTTATAGAAAAAGATCTAAAGAAGAAGAACTGATATAGAAAAATACCGATAAAAAAAAATAAAAAAAAAAAAAAAAAATCTCATAATTGACTTAATAGAACCATAAAATTGTTCAAATCGACTCAATTTGACAAGAAATAATTTAAGATTCAACTTCTTGAGATTTATATTTCTTTCATCGACTTCAATAGCAAACAACACACATTACTCCACAATCCACAAATCACAACCATACAATTTTTCCAAAAAAAAAAAAAAAAAAAAAAAAAAAAAAAAAGAAAAATCCGCGATAAAAAAGCGCCACCCCTATCCAATCGCGGCTCATTCCTACTCTCGAACAGTAACCAAGTTTTGTTCTCTAACCCTTACGTGAGGGGTGCTCCGTTGCCGATCCCACACTCTTTCCTTTCGGATAGATGGCGGCGACGGTCGGGGGTGGACCGCGGGGCAAAAAAGGGGGCAAGAAGGGTATATCGCAGCTTTCTGCCATTATAGTTTTACCTATTTTACCCTCGCACTCCGACCACAACCCCCGTGACCCTTGGGCCCCAGCCCCCGGAACCCGCCCCCGCAACATTTTCTGCAGTCATTTTAGGAAATTTTAGTTGGGTTTAGTTTTAACGATTAGACTCCAACCCCACTTTCCGATGAGCGCGCGCGCGCACACACACACACCCCCGCGCGCGGAAAACCCATTTTCGTATAAGATAAGAATTTGTCGAGCGCGTGTATTCGTGTCGATACGACTATTTTACGCGAACGGAGTTTGCACATTTGTTCGCAAATTTTGTATTTTGTACTTGCGGCGAGGGGCCGTTCTGTTTTACGAGCGGCGCTCGCACGTGCTAGTGGAGGCCGTTAAGTTTTTTATTGTTTCAATATGAATCGGTTGGGTGTTTTGCGGTGGCCGAACTAGGCCGTAATTGGTTTGGGAATTTTTGATTGTTTTACTATTTTTGGATTGGATGTTGTGTATGGTGTGTCAGTTGGGTTGTTGTGTTAGATGAATTTTGATGGTTATTGATGATATGAAGTGATGGTGTCGATTAACCTAGTGAAATGTAAGCGTAATAAAAATTGATGGTTGGTTGTTTGGAATTATTGTGAAATATAGAATAAGGAAATGATTATGAAATACGTTTCATTTGAATAACTTATCTATTTTGGAGAGAAAATATTAAATATAAAATAGTTCAATATTATATGTATAATATAGCAATAAGAAAATAGGTCAGTTGAAATCTAAATATAAGTTAAATTATAGATTTTTCATAAACATCATTAAAAATAATGTATTTTTTTGTTGAAGTTTTTATTTGATATTTTTCTTGTATAAAATAGTATTGAATTTTTAATGAATGTCTTGAAATTTGTTTTTAAATAAAGTATAATTTGTTTTTCCACTAAAATAAATAACATAGTTTATAAACTTCTGACAAAATAATTATACCATATCGAATAGCCTAGTATATAAAATAATTTAACAGAATATATAAATTCAATATAAGAAAATAGGTCGTTTGAAATCTGAGCTCTTTTTAATAAAAAACATGAATTATAAAAATGTATTGGTTGAAGATAGTATTTTTGAGTCTTCACAAATTACACATTACACATTACACATTAACTTTTATATCAAATATAATTAAAACTTTTGACGAACACTTTGAAACTTATTATCAAATGATAAACCTCACATATATTTCACCTTCTACTAAAAGATAAAAGATACACCCAAATTTATAACAAAACACACCGAACAAAACAAGAATCTAAGTTTCAATCTTACAAACATTCCACACATCCAACGCCTTAATTAAACTCATCTCAAATTTACAATATTATCTTGAAAAACACCTCGAGGATACGCGCACGAACACAACCTCCAAAAACAAACACATCGAAATTTTTACCCCCCGAAATGTTTATGCAAACCCCCACACACCCAAATACAAATAATAAGTATAATTTTCGTGTAGATTTAAGACGAGGGGGTGGCTAGGTGTGCTCTCCGCCTCGGGTTAATTTAAATCTCGCACGGCAGCCGGGACGCTGGAAGCTGTTTCAGGAGGTAATGCTGAAATTACTATAGGAGATGAATCGTAATTTATTTTCGGTGTTATTCCGACAATCTTAGCGAAATGTACGAACTGCTAGTTACGTACCGGCAGCGGCGCTATTTACTACGTAGGTAGTGGTGGCACTACCGAGGAGAGAGTTAGTTCTGCGCTCACAGGCAAAATGAGCCGCTTGTTATTCCGCACAAAGTAAACTTAATTAATAAGTATGATTTCGGAACGCGAACGTAAAGTTTTTGCCGCCACTATTTGATATTAATTAATAACGTTTAGGCGAAATCGACGGAATCGACGCGCGCTCCGACTGACGGAGTCGATCCGCAAATATTGCAGCGGAATTGTTTGGATTTAATATTTTGCTGTGTTGGTTGGGTTGTATTATATATTTTGATATGGTTTTTTAATAGAGAATCGGGTTTTGGGATGGGTTGAAATTGTAATGGATTTGTCATGTCAAGAATAGTGTATGATAGGTGAGTATGTTATGTGACGAAATTTTTTTAAAGAATTTTAAAATAAATAGTAGGGTGACGATAGTTATGGTGGAGCATGTATCTGTAGTTGACCATCTTTCAGAAAAATGTAAAAATTGAGGTTTTTAAAGATGGTAATCTTCCGGAAAGGGTGCGATAAATAAGATACTTATTATAGCTTACATCCTTTCCGAAAGATTAACGAGAGTTTTTCGGGAGATGGTCAACTATAGGTACCTGGTCCACCACTGATGTCATTACTCTAATATAATATAATATATAATAATATATTCAGATTAGAAATGGAAGAAAATTGAGAATATTTTCATTCAACAATATATGAGAAATTACTTTGTGGGATGATGAAAAATTTACATCAATGTCCCATGTTATAATTGAATACAAAAATTAATATGGTATTATGATTTTCGAGATTTCAATAAAATTATTGAATAACTATTATTTGATTTGCTTTCGAAACCGTTCTCGCGATATGGCATTGAATTTAATATGATATTTAAAATTTTACACTTCAATCATATTTGAAAACAATTACTTTTGAAGTATCTTATCAAAATAACTTTTAGATGAAATATCACTCGACATAAACGTATCAATGCATTATTTCGAACATAAGACGTACAAGAGTTTAAGAAAGATTTACTTTGAATACAGAAAGTTTGCACAGAAATTATTCAAAACATCGTCTCGATTTGCAAAGAGAATAATCAATTCACTCCAAGAACTTAATTCAAAAATAAATACATTCGATATACAAAACGCTTATACACTCACAATCATTTTAAAAACCAACATAAATTTTAACCTTAACACACATATAAATCAAATTACTCGATATAAATTTACCATCTTACAACCTTCAAACACCATAAAAAAACACAACCCACCCCCAAATCACATCCCAAACTCAAACTGCAATTTAGACCCACACCGTCTACGACACCTGCAAACACGCATACCCCGCTCACGTACAATTAGACATAAGTATTACGGAATAAAGGCGACATCTCCAGGAATGTTCCCGTCGAGTTTCCAGACACGAAAATTCACCGGGAACATCACTATAACCACACTCATCGCGCGGCCCTATGTGGCGCATTAATTAATCAATCCGTCCGCGTACGCGGGACGAAACGTGTATTATTTATATACGCAATCGCCGAAAGCACTTAATCACGGCCTCGCCCACGGAAACTGTTCAACGTGCATGTTGTTATCAAAATATATTATTATCGGGGTGGGACATTGGCGAGAGGACGGTGGATGTTCGCGATTATGCCGCGGACCGAGGAAGACTGATTCTCATGGGTGGTTCTTGATTTGGGATTGGGTTTGTTGTTGTACGGGTTTTTGAGTTGGTGATGGAGTCCAGTTTTGGGTTTTGTTGTTTGGGTGGGTTGGGGGTCGTCTTGGAGTGACCGCTGGTTGAAAAAGGGGTAAGTCACATACATTAGTATGTATTATGCGTGTATGAATTGTAATCGTATTTTTTGAGGTAGAAGAGTTGTCTATGAGTTGGTTAGTTAGAGTTCTTTGTAGATTTTTATTAAAAATTTATATATAATAATAATTTCAAATACGTAATTTAAGTTAAGTGCATTTATTGTTCTATAAATTATTTATGATATGTGGTGTCGCTCAGGATAGAAGCAAGTGGAAAAGTATCGGGGAGGCCTTTGTCCAGCAGTGGATGTGAGTGGGCAGCTTATGATGATGATGATGATGATGATGATGATGATGATGATGATGATGATGATGATGATGATAATAATAATAATAAGCCGGTTTGTTTATCTGTCTATCTTGAGTTTGTGATAAAAATCTCTTAATATTTCGAACTGTATTTATTCGAATAAAATTATTATAATATAATATTATAATAATAAATTATTATGATACAATAAATTTCAAATTTTATTTTAAGCAATTTTTAAAAATACACTTTTTATAATATAATTCAAACGTATTGTATTATATTCAATCATATTGTAATAATTTTGAAAAAAAGTATTAAAAAAATAATAATTATATTGAAACTCGAAAGAGTTCACAGAAAAAATTCAATAATGAATCATAAAATATTGTTGAGTCAGATCAAACGTGATGATAATACATATAGCAATTCTATATCATTGTGCATAAAATATTCACACGAAAGGGTCATCGAAACCGGACTGTCTTGGGAAACGAAACAAGTTCTTCACAAAAATCAAGCATTGTCCGCAGGTCCATTGTTAACCCTTCAACTGACCGGTCAGTCGACAACTCGTCCACCACCCATCCCCAAAATAAAAACTCACCATAAAAACTTTCTGGATCATACCCTAAAATACTTCAAGACCCTTCAAGAAACTATTACATTACGGGTGTACCGATATTAACTCGTTCACGTCCCTCGGATTGATTTGGAGCCAACGCGTTGACGGGGCACGTTTTGTTGTGTGCTCAAATCGAATTAAGAATTCCCGGGGCACCTTAGCGTCTCTCGTTCCCTCCTCCGGGCTCCTTTAAGGGGCGCAAAAGCCTCCCCGGCGAATTTCTCTAGGCACTCATTTCTGGAGAACTCGCTCGAGAGTGGGTGGGCCGCCTAGAAATGAGGCATCTTTGACTTTGATGAATAGAGAAATACCGTATTCTTGCTACGTCCGCTAACCCTCCCTCCTTACAGCCCCGAGCGTGCCGCGGTGTTGGCCAGGTGTTGGCAACTGTTAAGGTGTGGATGTTCTGAGAAGTTTTTCGTTAAATTCTGTTATGTATCATATTATAAATTAAATTTGGTTTAGTGGGTTATAAATATTTATTTAATTTGTAATTGAAAAATAATATTTTAAATATGTTTTACTTCTATAAAAGTGTATGTATGTAAATGTAAAAAAATAATTTGTTGATAAGGTTAATGCATTAAATTAATCTTCGTTGCTTCATTACGTGTGTGCAGAATATGCATATAATAGATTGTTCACGATAGTGAATACCGGGATGAATCCGGATTCTCAAATTGTATTGTTTGCGTGGATGATCATATTTTTATTCAAAAATAATGCATATGTATATGTTATAGTCCGTGCGTACAGTCCGGCCGTTTGATCATTCGAATCGAGCAAGAAATAAGCTTTATGCGGAATTACGCTTTATAACATAGGATTTAACGCTCATATTCCGATGCGTAGTTACACGTTTATGTGACGTTCTGGAATAAGCAACTTTTAAAACGCACGCCTGGAACAACATTGGTCGTTTGGTTTGCGTTCACACTTTGACATTTCATGATCGATGAAATCACGTGTAAAATTACTAATGATAATGAAAAACGCCAGAAACAACGTAGTCAACGTTTCAATAATGAAAACTGTCAGGAACAAAAGAAGCAAGTATTACTATCTCAAACGTAACAACGTCAAAATGGTACACCAAAATCTATATGCTCACCGACACGACGTTGAAAACCAAAACGTCGTAAGTACATGAGCCCCAAATCGTTGTACATAAAGCTCAATGAAAATGAAGATTTGTATGTACTTATGCGGACGGCCGGCCTATACTCTCGGACTATAACATATATACAATGTCAATGTCAATTCGCAGCAAGATGCTCTGTTTGATAATAATGTAATTGTTACATTGAAGGTGGTTGTGCGACATTATCAGCGAGTGATAATTGTCGCAAAACATACAAAATCCATGTCAATGAATGAATTTATAAACAAACGACTATTGAAAAAACGCTCAATTGATCGGGGATTGTTAATAATTCAAAATATGCAACCAGTTTTATTTATCTTTTACGTATTGTTTTAATAAATCATATCATGTCTTGTCATTTATATCTTTCAATTTGCTTATTAAAATTTTCGGAAATTGCACAAAATTAACTATCGATATATAAAAAAAATTCTTCATCAATCTAAAACATTTACATGATTATATTTTTGTGCACATCACATTCAAGCTTTCAAACCTCGAACGCGAAGATGCATTCCCTTCCTTTCCAGAACGTCGACACAAATTCCTCATACGAACACGCTCCACTCCTCCAATTAGCAGCATACCTAACATCTCGAATACCCCAATTTCACCCAAAACACCCAACAACAATAAAAAAAAACCACAACAACCACCAGTTCCTCACCAATGTCGCATCCCGTGCGAAACAATGAGGTGTGTGGCGTCTTACGCCCCACGTTCACACTCCAATCGCACCCCCCATACAAACCCCGCTGCCTTCTGCGATGGGAATGTGCCCTGGTCCGCGACTCGTGGGGCGCCGGAACTTCTCGGTGCCGTAATTCGATTTGTCTTTAAATTTCATTTGCCGACGACGCGGCTTCCGGCCGCGGGCGGCGCCACCGTCGCCGGAAATACTCCCCCCCCCCCGCAGCCCCCCGTCCCCCTCCGCTTCCGGCTCCTTTAAGCATCGCCATTTGTATTGTGCGAGAGAGGCTTCCGCCAAAGAGACGCACGTCGTTTTCTCGAAATTGAAAAGGCTCCCCTTGGGTGGTTGTGTGTGTAAATGTGAGGTTCTTGGTAATTGAATTGTTTGGATGTTTTTGGAATATTTGTGTTTGGGTGGGAGGATGTTCGGGGGTTTCTTTTGGTGTTTGGGTGTTGTGTTGTGGGGAGGAATATTTCGAATTGTAGAATAATATTAATGATTTTGGTTTTATTACAAAATTATTTTATAATATGAAAGAAATTACATCTAAAAGTTTCGATATGTGTATTTACTCTTAATATCGTTATTATTCTTAAAATTGGCATTAAAATATAAAGGCATAACGTTTCTAGTTCAAAATCAACTGTTAAATTCTGTATCCAATTTACATTGCAATAATAAATTGTTTTATTGTTAGATAAAAATACAAACTACAATTTTATTGATCTATTCCTTATTGAAACGATAATGAATGGAGTAAAATCACAATATTCGAAACAAACATTTACGTAATATTAAATATTCCATACGGTTTATTTGTTTTGATGCTTGCTTGTTTTACATTATTAGAATCATATATAAACAAACATACGGCGTAAATACTTTAACGTTTTACAATATTTACTCGTATATAGTAAATATATTGAATGGTTCATAAAAAAAATATTCCGAACAAAACACCCCTTCAATATTTGTTTCCTGAATTTCAAATAAAAAACACGATTTTTTTCCCAACACAAAAAAAATCTTCGCACCCGCTTTGTTTGCGCGGCAAACTGCGATTGATACGTGTCAATAAAAAAAGCAATCTATTGAATCAATAAGGGAAAAACACGAAGGGGGACTCAAAAAACACGAGAAAAATCTGGCGAAAGGAGCAAAAAAAAAAGAAATCGCCAACCGAAAAAAGGGCAACGGAAATAGCCGGGCGCGAGCGACCGCAACAAATCCCGTAGCGGCAATACATAAATTCACCAACCCCATGGCCGAAACAAGATGGAAAAAGGGGCGGAAAAACGGACCGGGGGGTTGGTAGTCGAGGAAATGCGGAAAAAAAGCGAAACCGCAAGTGGCAAAAAACATCGGCTACAAACGCACGGACATGTGTCCGGAGGGGGTGGATGTTCCCCCCCCCCACCAGAACAAGTGAAAAATAAATTGTTTTTTAAGTGAAACATACGTTTTTCCGACCGCCGACTTTTTCCCGGGACGGCGATTTTGTCGGGCACTTTTAATTCGCGCGGGCGAATTTATAACTCGGTCTTTTTTTTTGGGATGTGTTTTTTCGCGGGACGTTTTTTGTTTTTTTGAGGATGTTGAAGTTTTTGGTTCAAAATATATGAAAAAATATTTCTAATATGTACTCCGATAAATAATTTATTTATTTTTTATGAATTCATGTGTTCTATAAACAGATGAATTATTTAAAAAGTTTTTATATGGATTTTCTTTATTACATAATTCGATTTATATCGAAAATTTTGGCACATTTTATAAAAAATATGATTCTGAATTTTTATCATATTGTGTTATTAGAATGACGTTTTTATAAATGATTCTATAATTTCGATGCACATAATTCAATCAGTGATAGAAATTTAATTAGTTATATTTTCAAAATTTGTAATTAAATGGAAATATAGTTATGTTGAAATTTGAATATTATAAATTAGCTGATTTAACAAATAAAATTATTTTATGAAAAATATTTTTAAGAATATTTAAAAATAATATTCTATGCACTTGCAGATGTCGTTAGTAAAATTTTCTTATTTTCTGAAAATGAAAAATTAGAAAAAAAACTTTCATAATTTTATGAAATTTAATTGTAAAATAATTTTTAATTAAAGTACCATTAAAACTAAACATTTGTATATTTAAATCATTTTTCCTTCAGTAATTAAAAAAATAATGATTGCTTTAACTAATTTCAACAGATGTCACTTTCAGCTCCTATTAGGGAATTTCATTACGATCAAATGATATTATTCGAAATGTGCTACAATAATTTATATCTTAATTATAAATAAAACAATTATATATTAAATTTGACTTGTTTAGTTACAAGAAAATTTAAAATTAACTGCCAAATTCATTACTTTGTCCAATATTCTAAATTCTATTAAGAATTTAAATTCTAACTAGAATCTAGTATGTAATTCCATCAAGATATTTTGTACAAAAACTTGTGATACGTTCGATTTTGATCACTTGCGAAAAACTATCAAATTATGTTAAAAAAAAACAATACAAATTAATATTCACACTCATGAAATTCATGAAATTTTGTAACATCATTAATCACAACAAACTCTTCTGGGAATAATTTATTTTCAAATATTTCTAAACTTCAAAAATTTACATCACAGTTTCAACACAACATTCTTGATATTTCAAACGTCCTATCATTCAAATTTGAGCAATACATTAATTTTCACAATGTAATCCACACTCCTCCATTTCCCGATTCACAAACTTACCTAAAATACAAATTTCGCATTCTAAGCGAATCTTCAATATCGATTAATTAAGATTATTCGCATAATCATCTACTTAATATTTCAATGATCATTTTCATAGTCAAATCATATTTTTTTCTTTAAAACAAAAATTGAAATAATTATATAACACAAGAACGATATATGCCTATGTCCGTTTCTTGCAAGGGGGTAGTTGCGGTGGCTCGTACCGGATTTCGCATGCGGGAAGTGTGCTTAAAGCTCGAAGGCGGGGTGGTTATACTAAGTGTAACGCGAGGAGGGTTTTACTTTCGTCCCACCCCTTTTTTTCGTGCCCGACCCTCAAAAATAAAAGCGGAGGGCGCCGCCTGTTTTTCTATTATAAATTATTACGGCGCCCACCCCCGTGCAGACTTAATTCGTTCCCTCTTACCACTACTTATTTAGCGGATTTTTCGGAAAACTCAAATGTCCCGCCCACTCATATTATTTTTTGTCCCTTCTTTTCATTTTGGCGTATTGCGCGCGTCGGTGGAACAAGGCAGGGTTTCCAGGGTGGGATCGGGGGTGGGCGAAAGAGGGTCCTATGGCGTTTTATGAAGGAAATTTTAACGCGCACTTGGAAAAATGAAAAGGGTCGGATATGATTAAAAATTAATAAGCCGTTTCGGGCTTCCGCGGACTACGCTCTCGCTAAATAAATGCCAAAAACTTCTGGATATACCGTCGTTGTTGCGTTGTTTTGTTGTTGTTGTTTCGTTGGTGGAAATTATTTTTCTGCCAACTTCGCCGATGTTATATAGATTGCGGTGTAAGTGTTGTAAATGGTGGATCGTGTTGCTTTGTTAGACGGGTTCCGACGATAATAATTGACGTTTAATCATAAGGTGTTTGGCATGTATTGGCGCCTGTTTGACAATGTCGGTACGTTTTTCTGTTCGTGTGGAATTTCTTTGGTTGAATTATCGTACGTGGCGGAGTTCGGGTAGCTGGATGGGAATCTGAGATAACTAGTTTTAACTAGACTCTCAATTGAAAATAATTGTTAGGGGTTGGTAGTTTGAGCCGCACTTGAGGATGTTCACATATTTCACGACGAATGCTAACAAATTCAAAACTTTGTTTTTAATCAAATTTTACAGCGTCCCATTCAAAAAGTATTGTTATTGAATTAAACCATTAGTTCGAGAAGATAAACATCAATCATGGGCGAGAATAAACTTTTTTAATTGCATTTTTTTTACTTTACTTTTCGTTACAAAATTTAGTATTCTATAAAAGACATAAAAAACTATTATTGTATTTAACATTTCTGATGTTTTTTATAACATATCTTAAATATATTTTTACGATTTTTCTTAGAAATATATTATATTTAAGAACACAGAAATAGAACAAAAATATTCTTGTTTTTCGAAACATCTTAATTAACATATTCAAAATGAAACATTTACTCATACACATCAACAAGTCGAAAACATATTTTTCAAATTGACCGTCTAAATATAAAACTCGCACCATCCAAACATCATTCCAACAAAAAAAAATCAATAAAATTTTCCAAAAAAGACCACCCCAATCGAAAAAAACCCACAGCGCTAAACCGATCCTCCCAACCAAACAATAAAACGCGCACAAAAACCACCCCGAATGCAAACGCGACCGCTTTCTTCAGCCTCTGCACACACACACACACACACATGACACGAAAATCGGTACATTTATAAAATATACGAATACGAAAAGGGTGTATACGTCCGCGGGGGTGGCGCGGGGTGGGCTTTCCGCTGGGCGCTCGCACCGCACGCCCAACCTGAAAGAAAACTTTTTCAGGATCAATACTTAATATTTCCTAAAGGACCGGGCGCGGGCCGCGACGTCTGTGTTCCCGTCTCGTTCCTCCTTCAGGACTTTGCCCGTAAAGCCCTCTCGCTCTCTCGGGATTCTTTCGTTGTGGATTGGTCGACGCGCGGCCTGCAACGGCTCTTTTCTCAGATGTCCTCCCCGGCGTGGCGAAAGAGGGTCGTGCACGTTTGTTATGTTGTGAGGGTTAAATTTCGTTTTTGATTTATGAATTTTGAATGTTTTTTTAGTTGTTTTTGAAGTTTTGAGTGAAATGAAGCCGGTAGAAATAAGAAGGATGTGAGGTTGAATAAATATTAAATCTTGCATTTGTTGTTTGTAGTGAATGGTTAAGTTGTGTTTTTCGTTAATTTAATAATATTTTTATGGAATTATTTTATGTAAAATTTATTCATTTTGATATTTTTTGTTGTATTGGTTATTTTAGGAAAAATAATTTGAGTACAAGTCATAAAAATTTTGTGTTGAAAAAATGTTGAGTGCAACATTTTTTAATGTTCAGAAGTTCTTCATTATCTCATACTAAGGTACAATCTAATAGACTGGTCTAATACACCAGTGGTTGACCATGCACCGGTAATTGATCATTACTCAGAAAAACCTAAAAATTAAGGTTTTTAAAAACGATAATCTTTTAGAAAGGGTGCAACAGCTAAAATGTAATAAACAGCTAATCTATCGCACCCTTTCCGAAAAATTATTGTCTTTAAAAGCCTGAATTCTTACGTTTTTTTGAGAAGTGGTCAATTAGTGGTACATGGTCAATCTACTGGAGTAGTTATTTTAAATCTTGACTATATTAGGCTTATAAGGATGTTGTCTCATCTATTCAATAAAAATAAATAAAACGATAATTTTATCAAAACTAAACTATTATAAAAATCAAACACAATTAATCTCTTATAAGAATAATCATCGTCATTAGCAGCCTATAAGTTACCCACTGCAGGACAAGGCCTTACCAGACAAATGCGGCAGACTAGGTTATACCTTACTGCGCTAGCCCAAGTCGTATTTCGGTAAGGGATAAGAATATAAATTTCAAAAATAAAATAATGTTATTATAAATATTAAAAAATTAAAGCGTTTTATTCAATCAGGCTCCCTATCAATTCGACTCATAATATCTAGCAAATTTCTTGATTTGCACGTAACCTGAATTTGAAATTGGATCGTATATGGGTCACTTATCGACTTCTTTGTATGCCGAGCCATATAAAGTATACAACCAAAGTATCGTTCGTTATATGCGCCCCTCAGGTTCAGTTGGCGCGCGAATAATTTAAAAAAATTATGTAATAATGAAACATATTTTTAAGTGAAAAAAATTTATAACGAAAAAAATATAATGTAGAACCCGCATTCCGATACGAATAAAAAAATATGCTTGAATCATTTTTTTGATGAGCACTCATCAATATTAAAAAATATAAAATATATTTGAATACAAAAAGTATTTTTTTTGTTTATTATCAAAAAAAATAACAATATTTTGTTATTCTTAGCAATTATTTATCAAATAATTAATACACCCATATTTAATCAGCATTGACTCAAAAATATGAAGCCTACGCTCGAATTTCCACGAAATTTTCCTTTCAATTACAATTTCAATGCAATACTTATTCGTGCTGAATTAATTTTAACGATAAAAGCGCGGACACAATTATTTATGAATTTTATAATTATAGCATCCCCAAATTTGTATACGTCTACGCGTATATTTGTATACGTATTAATGTCGGGCGTAAAGTTTTCCCCTTTTTGGCTTTTCCTCTTTCACTCCTTCACGCTCGTACACACACAGTGAGCAAAACCCTTACACACTAACAGTGAAAATCGAGGAAAGGGGCGTTTTTGAGGGGCCGATGGGGTGTTTTTGGGGGGTCGGGCGGCATAATGGAAAAGTTTAATGCGTGCGCCTATTAAAGTTCGCAAAACATAATTTTTCAAGCCATTTTTGTTCGTTATGGCGAACTTTTTTGTTTATGTTCAAAGTTGCGACGAGAAAACGCGAAGCAGCCCCGAAAATAATTCGCGAACATTTCCGTAATTGAGATAATTTTTTCAAATTTATTTCGAAATGAAAAACAAATTATTTTGTAGTGTTACAATACTCGATTCAAATTTGAATAATTATCAAATTGATTTTGAATAAATATTATTTTTTCATATAATTTTCATAACAAAAATGTATCAAAAATACAAAATAGTCATAATACATAAAAAAAAATTAAAACTAATGTCTAAAATGATACTTAGATGGCGTTGATTAATGCATAATATGCGACTAATCACTCTACATATTTCAATCAATTTTATGAAATAAAACGAAAAGATATAATAAAAAATTACTAATAAACAAAATAAAAATATCAAAATTGCAACTGTTTGGTATTTATCGCACGCGGTTATAATGTACGAGTATGATTTGCGGTTTGGCGGTCTCGTATGTGCGGTCGTGTGACGATCTTGGAGTTTATCCACCCCTCCAGGATTTCAACCCCCATTTCTCACCCACTATTTCCACCCCGTGTGTGTGCATCTGCTCGTGAGAACCTTCTCGGTCTTTGATCAAGACTGGACGTCGATTAATTTGACGTTTATGGTTCATCAATGCAGTCTAATATCTAATGAATTCCAAATACACCAACGTATATTAATTAACTAACAAATTATTTCGTCTAACAAGTAATATTTAATATTGAAACTTTAATATTCGTTTCTAACGAGTTAGAAAATATGAATTGAAGTTTATTGACGTTCTTAACAAATTTCATTTTTATAATCTCAATAAAATAAAGCATCAGATTTTCTTTGATATCAAAATGTTTTTTTATTACCCATTCAAAATTTTACGCTAGACTATTTATTAACATCAATAAATCACATAAAAACAATCGAAATATTCATAAAACACACAAACCCATACAAACCCACCACAATCGAAACGACCCCATAGCAATATACGTACATCGCACGCGTACCGGCCGCACGGACACACTCGCAACGAGTCGCCTCACCTTATAAATATATTAAATAAACGAACCGCCTCGGAGCCGAGGGGGGCAAGGCTTCGGGGGTGGGAGCCAGAGGGTCGTGCCACCCCCTCGGCACCACCCAGGCCTTTCTTTGTCTTGCACGTTCTCCTCCAGAAACGAATGTGTATGGCAAAAATTTGTGCGCCCGAAGAAGAATGGGGAGGCCGCCGACCCGGGACCCCCAAACACACCCACAGGGAATGTTTTGCAGGGGTGGGTTTTCCAGGGGGTGGCAAGACGCCGCCCACCCGTCCCGTCCCGCCTGGGACGGGACACGACGTCGGATTAAAGCGTTCTGTGTTTTCGCCCGGCGAGTATTTTTGTTTTTCTACTGCGCGCTCTCTTTCTCTTTCTAGCTCGCTTCGTATTATTTATCGTTGAATATGAGTTGAAATTTTTTGTTTTTTTTGAAAAATAATATCGTTTGTATATTTCGCGATTTGTGAACTGTGTTTTTTTCGGGAGCGCTCGGTTGGAAGATCGTTTGGTTGCGTTTTGGATGCGTTCAATTGGAAAATGGTTAAGTCTTCATTTGAAGATATAATATTTGATAAATATATATAATTTATCATCGGCGAAAAACGACAAACAACCATTGTATTCCGGACTGACTACTGTCCAAATTCTCCGTTGCGTCAGTATAATAAAAACGTTGAATAACAACAACACAAACAACAACAACGAATCAAGTGTTTTCGTGATTATGTAGGAAACAAAACGTTGAAATATATTACTATGAAAAGTTTAACAACGGGCGGAAACCTTGAACTACTCGTCCAAACTTGAGGGCGCAATTTTGTACGCGAAAATTTTCCTCTACGTAATCAGCTCGGATGTTTTATTTCTTTTTTGATTAACTAATCTCAGAATTGAATGAGATCCTAGCGAATTTAATCTAATAAAGATACATTAGACGCAATTAACGGCAGACGGTATTGTATATTTATTCAAAATTTAATATTATTTAAACATAAAAACATAATATAAAATTGAATTCGTAATCGACGGGATTACGACTTCGCCCGTGCGTCGTCCTTCGTCCATCCCCTCGCGCAAAAAAACTCACCCCTTGCGAGCTTTTTGCGCGGAACCGTTAACCATACGCTGGCAGTCTTGTCCTTTGTGTTATTTTATTATTTCTGCGGGTGTTTTCCGCCCATCCCACCGCCGGAGCCCTTCCTTCCTTCCATATGGAGCCGTCGACCCTTCGGCGAGATAAAAACGTGGAAAAACACAAGTTAAGTGCCGCCGGTCGCCGAAAAAGGAGCCTTTTTTCGCGATTCATTATACGCCTTTTTGCGCCGGAGGGGGTACGCTTTTTTACGTCCGCTCTCGTCCGAATTTGGGTGTTTTTTTTTTCGGTCGTTTTATTTTTTCGAGTAATTTAGATAAAAAGAGGAACGTAATATTTCTGGCGTGCGATACGCGCCCGGTCTTGGGAGTGCGTGTAAACAACTTTTAATGTGCTTTTTTATACTCGGGTCCTTTTTTTCGGTCGGCAATAAACACTCTTTCTAATAAAGCGGCGCTATGGGATTTTTCGCATTCGTGCGAGCCTTAATTTGCGGATATTTTGATTTTTATTGTGCTCCGCATTGTGCGGGGGTTTAATTCGTGTGTACGTGTTTTGTACAACTATATGGGTATGTTTTACGATATTTTTCAGATTCTTTTCATGTGGGTGTACTAATTATCAGTCACTGACTCCATTTGAATTGTGTCATAAAATATATTTAATGTACGTACGTGAACGAAGTATTATTTTTATTATTAAGTCAATGCGTGTAAGTTTCATCGTATATTTTCTATGGGCAAATATTTTTTTACTTTCTACGAACTGATGAATAACATCTGTATTTAAACTATTTTATTATATGAAAGATATTTTCTTTTCATATCTCTTAAGTTTCAGCCTAAATAGTAAACAATAAACAGCCCATAGGGATTTTTTAAATGTCTAATAATAAAGTGCATTCATGACATTTTTCACTTTGAAAATTTTGTAAAAATAATAACGCAATCACGGTAACTAAAAATACTTGTAGTATGTACAGTATAGGTGCAGTTAACGTTAGAATCACTTATTTGTGGTTTTCATAATTCAGATCTGGGATTTTTCATTAATTGATAAACATCATAATTAGGGATGTCATTACCGGTAAAGTATTTTTAGTTTTACGGTTTTTTCTGCTTCCCGTAATTTTTTTTGGATTTTATTGCAAAATTTAATTTACCAGTAATTTATCGGGAAAAAAATACCGGATTACCAGTAAATTAAATTTTCGTTAAATCTGAAAGCCCTAATTATGATAACATATTACTGACCATAACTAATGTTGATCTGCATCAAAATATCAGAGAGATCGAGTTCGACCGATAAAAAAAATGCAGTATCTGCATCACATCAGTTTAATTATAAAATACGATGTTTTATTAAAAAAATATATACGACGAAACATTTACATTGACCTAATATGCAATTTTATATTTATAATTTTCCTCTGAAGACACGATCTTTTTGATATGATTTAGGCGTTATTCTTTACCTTCAAGGAATAACGTAAAGTAATACTACATTTTTTATCGGTCGATTCATATTTTGAACTCGATCTCTCTGATATTTGGATGCAGCATAAAAAAAATTCAAAAAAAATTAGCATAACAAAAAAATTGACAATCGAATCACATCTAAACCCAAAAATAGTTCCACCCATACATTCCACCCCATTTTTCAACCCGATTCGGTTAACTCGCGCGTTAGATTCGTCGCCGTCTCCTCACGACGTGTTAAGAGGTTAAACCTTAAGCGGCTCACGCGGCTTACCCACTCCCAAACCCCATACACAAAACCATATAAGCAAGTCGTCGTCTTGGGGTTTTCCAACCCCCGAAACGAGAGAGCCGCGGATATGTACCGCGAGATGTGCTCGAAGGCTTTGCGAACACGTCCGCCCGCTTAAACGGAGAAAGCCCGCTAGACGAAAATTCATAGCCGTGTGTGTTATGTGTGCGATATAATGGTGTGCTGGGTGTTTCGGTATAGTGGGATAAATAGGATATGTGCCGTATGTGGGTCGCAATTATGGCAAGGTCGACGGATTGATCGGCGCTCGTGCAAATCGGGATTTTCGGGGTGGGTTAAGTGGGGTGCGGGATGGTTCTAATTGGTGTTTGTGTATTTTTTTTGTGTTGTTGGATTGTTTTATTTAGTGTGATGTTGGTTAAGTATTGAGAATGATTGTGTTTTTGAATAATTAGAAAATATTGGTCCGAAAAATTTGGTTGGTTTGATTTTTTTTTATGAATACAGATGATTTTAGTATACAATTTTTTTATTGAAAATATAAAGATTACTATAGTATTTTTTTACTATGAAAAAAATAAGAATCGACCATAGAATATTTTTACAATAGGAGTGCGGAATGGTTGTAATTGGTGTTAGTGTATTTTTGTGTGTTGTTTTAGTTAGTGTGGTGTTGGTTTAGTATTGAGAATGATTGTGCTCTTGAATAATTTGAAATAAATAATATGCTAAATAAAATTAACTACGTATTATCTTATTATTCTTGGAATATTCAGATTATTTATTAGATTATATTAGAATTATATGAATGAATTAAATATGAAACATAATAGAAATTATAACACATTCAAAATTACAAATTGAATCAACTTTCCCAAGCTACGAATACAATTTCACAAATAACTATTCAAACAATATCCATCATTTTGACAAACAAAAAACAACAACAATTCCCAAATACAATTCATTACACATTCACGTCATCGACACATCTAAAAACACATCTAAAACACATATTAAAATCTGAGAAACATTATAAAAACGAAAGACATCTCCATAAACGACGCGAAACAAGGCTCCGATTCCGCGCGGCGCAATAAGCGATATTCGCAAAAACATTTTATTGGTTCTGGATGTAAATTCAACCCCTTACTTGGCCCCAAATTTCAGACCCATCCCGTATATCCTTCGTGTGCGAAAGGAAAGGCTTTTGTACACAGACTACATTGAAAAACGGGCCTTTTTGGGTAAGAATCGCGCGTAGGAGGGATGAATGATGAGCCGAGAGAGCGAGCGAGTTTTCCTGGGTCGGGGGTGGGTTTTCCCGGGGGTGAGGGGCCACGGTGGCCACTCTCATCAAATATTTATTATATGGATGGAAAATTGTAACGATGTTTTTCACGAAATTTCTTGAGGAAATCGCTCGCGGCGTTTTATAGATTGCGCTGCAATTGTTTACGTTTTACGCGAAAATTGAATTATTTTTGCTTCACTAATTGTAATTATGTTGAAATTTTATCAAAATAGTTTGGGTGTAATTTAAATTATGCAAAGTTGCAAATTCGATATTTTTGTGAAAAATTAATTTGGAGAATTTTCTCATAATATTGTATGAGAAATGGTCTGATTGAAATTATGTATCTTAAATGACTATTTTCATACAAATTTCAATTAATGTTAACAAATATACATAATATATTTAAATCAATTGAATAAAATGTTAATTAGTTATTGTAAAAAAATATCAAGGTATCTTTTTTTAAATTTTTTGTTGTGTAATGACAAGGAAAATAACTTTCAAAGAATTTCAATATTGAAAGCAATCTCTTATTAAAATCTTTCGAGTCAATAATACGTAATCACATTCATCTATAATATAACTGCGTTATTTAATTTTAATAATTACCTGAAAACAATATGTATGATACAATTAAACCACTGACATTTTTAGTAAAAACGTTATATTTAATAACTATTAAACAAACATTTGAAATTTATTATAAACCACAAATGTCCATAAAAAATATCTAATTAATAATTTAAAAATTAATTCATCGTCTCATTACTGTGAAAAAAATCCATCGATTTCACTCTTTACTATATATGTACTTTTTTATACATTTCTTAATATACAACTAACAATAAGATTAACACAATCAATAAATCGAAACCAATCACATTACATATAACAAAAAAAACGCACCAATATAAAAAACATTTCCAATAAAAAAAATCAATTAAAACACGCCATACAAGAATTTTATACGTATTGAATAACGGCACGATATTTCTACCAATAATATTCTGTGAACTTTTCCTTTGTATCGCTACGTTCAGTCGGACTGACAAGTCACCCTCTCACCCCCGCTATAAGGGTAAACGCTGGCTGCGGAAAGTGCCCGGAGGAGAGGAGGGGGCGCGGATCGGAGGGGGAGGGGCAAAATGGGGTGGCAAGGAGGCGGCAGGCGGCGGACAACTGAAGCGAGCTGAGGGCGAGGGGTGGGGTGAGGGGGAGGGGGTGGGGTGGGTGGGTGGCCGGTGGGTGGGGCTGGGCTGGGGAAAGAAAGAGCGCCCAACGCGAGGTAGAAAATAATATGATAAAAACATAGGAAAGTGGAGAGCCAGAAGAGAAGTCCTGGTGGCTCCATGCTTTCGGGTGGGACTGTTTTTTTGGTTTTTTGTGGTTGATATTGTTGTTGGTGGTTTTTTGGTGTGGTGGTGTTTTTGTTGGGTGATGAATAGTGTAGGGGGGTTTTCTTTTAGGTGTGATTTCTTTTGAAATGGTGTTCAAAAGAAAATTTTCTTTTATGATTGGTAAAATTTTTACTTTTATATTGATAATTATGGTGTTGGCCTACTTTTTTGTATTCATGATATTTTTGGGTTACATACTTAACGATATTTATGTTGAAACGTTATTGATTTTATAGAAAAACTTTATTTTCTTGAAACAAAATAGAAATATTCCGAAACATATTTAAAATCTGAAAATGAAAATTTGCATTGAACTATTTAAAAAAAATATTAAAATATTATATTCATGCTATCTCAAATAACATGAAATTGATAGTTTAAATAATATTTAAGCATCGTTATGGTCAATCGTTTATATGTTTCAATTTAAAATATTTATAAAGCAGAAAGTTTCTTTTTCTGAATAAAAAAAATCAATAGATTAATTAATCATCGAAATCAAGTAACATGCGGTAGGATTGGAAAATGGATAAGTGATCTAAGAAAATCGAAAAAAATCGGCAAAAATTTATCAATGATCAAGAATTAACTTTTATTCAACTTCGTTTCATCATTACGCAATTAAAAATACGCCAAATAAAAAAATTAAAACTTACCCAATATCGAAAAAAATACCAATACAAGTATACGATTTAAATAACGTGTATTAAATTATAATCAAATCAAATCTCATATTAAAAAAACACATTTTTTTTCACCATATTCAAACAAAAATCTACAATATTTAAAAAAAAATCATTACATAACAATCCATGGTCACCCGAAAACTCCCTATACGTATACGCGCTCCTCTCTTTTCAGGCTTC
The DNA here is from genome assembly GCA_009617725.1 of Hydropsyche tenuis. Taxonomy (NCBI): domain Eukaryota; kingdom Metazoa; phylum Arthropoda; class Insecta; order Trichoptera; family Hydropsychidae; genus Hydropsyche; species Hydropsyche tenuis. The sequence goes on from VTON01000067.1 coordinate 678,058, forward strand.
TTCAGACCAACGGTTGCCCCGGAGGTGGATGGGGCGCAGAGGCGGGGTGCTCAGCAGGAGGAGCCTCACAACCAGAGAGGGTCAGAACGGGAGGAGACCACCCCCAACCGGGGCAGGGGTGGGTCCCGATTGGGGGCGGGAGATTCGAGAGAGACTCTGGATGGCGAGAGAAAGAACAGGGAGGGACACGAGCGGAGGAATTTCTCAGTTTTATGTTTAGCACGGTCGGTTGGATTTCATTGTGGGGCAGCGCCACCCGCCACCCCCTTTTTCAACCCCTGCCGTGTCTTCGTCCCCCTCGCGATCTCTTTCTGCAGCGCTGGATTGAAAGTAAGACGGAATTCTGATGGCATATTTCGCTATATCGGCTCCCATTTCGATGGCGGCCACGATTTCGTTTTAGATGAAATTCGGACGAACCTTTCGTTTGCTTGAAGAAAATTATGCGAGGCCGACGAAGCGGGCGTGATGCGATTTCGAATGATGTATATTTAGAAATTTTATTAATTTAAAATAATATTTCGTTATTATAACTTCATTCGTACTGATTACAATTGAATAAGAGTTGATTGTATACGAACGAGAAAATCGTACCATTTGAAAACATGCAACAAACAAACAAACAAACACTTTACACCGAATTGCATAACCGTTCTCTATTCAATGTCATACATGCATAAAAACACGCCTATACTTAACAACGGCGCTTTCGGCTGACAATGGCACAATCTAACGTCCTTCTTGGGTTAATTAAGCGACGGAGTAGTTGGCGGATTTTCAGTCGGTTATTGCCGTTGTTTTTCAGTTCGCGCCCGCTCGGCCTCCCATTCATTTCAAACTGTGTTTATGCCGTTGTATATGCGTCTGTTGGCATCTTTATAACCGCGTAATTTATTTTGTATGGAACAAAGTACACAGCCATTATGGGCCCGTATACAATATCGTCCTTTTATATGCGTACGCGGACAACTCACGCTTATAAACACACACGCCCGCGCCCAAAGGGTTGATTGACTGGGGCGCAGTCAGATCGCGTCCCTTCGGTTTCTAATATTTTGTGTACGGAATAGTCGTATGTTCAGTTTCGATAAGATCGAGTTTTGATAATTTATGTTTTCGAGAAATTTAATTTATGTGTTCGTTTGATTTTTTATTGTATTGAGTGAAATTCGATGAAAGAAATCGTACACGGAACGTTCGGGTTTGTACAGGGTCCGCTGAAAAAATTGGTGGTTTAAAATTTTTTATTTGACATGAAATATTTGTATTTTCAAAATAAAAATTCTACCTTGATCCACTGTTAATTTTGTTTATTAATATTTTTGAAGAAATATGAACAATATTGCGTTTTATTTTTCATTTGTGAAATTGATAAAAATTTTAATTAGATCAATGTCAAAAGTTTTGTATATAAAAAATTTAATTTAAATGAATATATATTTCATTCGGCATCTATATCTAATCGAAAAGGTCTCATTTTTCATATTGTACTAATAATATGCTAACATGCATCTAAGGGGAATAAAGTCAAACCCGAATTTCAAATTTAACAATAAAATATAAAACGGCATAGTATGTGATTTATTATATAATTTCATATATTGTTACAAAATATTTTCAAATACATCTGTTTCCTAATTAATCCATCTTTATGAAAGACCCTGTATTTGTTTTTCATATGAAAAATATGATATCGTTTTTACCGAAATTTAAAAGATTGCTTTTTTCACAAAACAAACCCACGATTCCCCTCACTCAAACGTAATATCAAATAACGCAAACACTCGAATCGAGCACACACAACTTCCACCATAATCCGCATCTATTTATAAACTAATTATAAAACTTCACACATTGTTTTTAACAATAATAACAACACACAAACTTCTCGGCATAATGCGAGTTTTATTGCGCCGATCTGGGCGGCATCGAAGTGACTGCACCCCGACGCCGACGCCGTCGTCGCCACCCCCTTAGTAGATAAGTTTTGTATCAGTCAAGTTGTTTTTGCGTCATTCGAGCAAAATAGTCGAAAACAAAACATCGGTTAATGTCTTGGAGCATTAAAGGGAACAAAGAACTGCTAAAGTACACGCAGCGGCGGCAAAAGCAGCGCCAACAGCAGCCATCTTACGCCCGCTCGCTAGCGCCTTAATGTCTCATATAATTTTGTTAGCATTTTCATTACGGCCGTTAAACGAAGATTTTCATCAAAAAATAACGGCGGCTACCCCCGGGGGTGCCCTAGCGAGCGCTAATCTGCTGAGGTCCCACCTATGTGTTGTTGAGTATCGGAAAACCGCACGCTTTCGAATTGAGTCGCTCCCTAGTGGTGGCCCTTTATGTCTCGTGGAGGTTCCTTTGCTTAATCGTATTGTTATTATATGATGTTATTGTGTGTTATGTGTGTTTTATTGATGTTTTTTTGGGTAGTTGTGGTAAAAATAGCAGATTCTTTGAAGTGAATCGAATAGATTTTCAATGAGTTTATAAATAGGTTCAGTGCATTTTAGCGAAGAATGTGAATTTGATAGATTCAAAATATGTATGTTTTGTTCATAATTTCTAGTGGGATATCTTTCAAATTTATTTTCATATTATTGATATAGAAAGAAAATTCAATCTACGAAGAATATTTAAAAAATTTGCATATAAACCTAATCTTATTTTTTTCACGATTCAAAGAACCGATTATTATTTTACACGTTTTTTTTTTTACTTTATCGCGGTATAAAAATATTATTATGCCACAATGGTGAGATTCGGTGCAGGCCAGTTTACTGTTATATGTATGTAATTATGGTTATTACGTAAAAACTTTCGATATTTTTCGATGATTTTATACTGCGAAATTTTTTCACATTACACATTTTTTATAAAGCACATTTGGATGAAATTTCTATCCAAATATACTGATGGAACCTTGTATCTTTAATTTTTATATGGTCACCATATATGATTTTTTTTACACGATAGTCTCTGGAACCTATCCTCCGTGTAAAGAGGAACGAGTATATTTAAAAAAAAAATTTACATTATCTTGAAAGCATTTATGATTCAGAAATTTATATTTAAAAAAAATTGTTATAGTTTGAATTTATATAATTATTTTGATCCGCAAATAGATAAATTGCATTTGTTTCATCTCAGAAAGTCTATTTCAAGAACGTTAACATCATACGTAAAAGCCCCAACGTAAAAACGAATAAATATCCATTATTATTTTACCATCAATGAAAATTCATGAACGAAACGTGAGAATAATTGAATTTCTTCGTCTCGATATTTAACACGACCCACTTCTCGAGCGATTCAATCAAACTCGCACCACTTTCGCGAAGATCTACAATTTCATAACCGAACAAAGTAACGGCTCAAAAACTCTTACATAAAATTATGAACTCGAACGTAGCGGAACGAATCGACAACGTCCAATAAATAAAAATAAACGGCTACGTATTCGGAACGAACGAACGAACGAACGAATGGAACGAAAGCTCTCGCTCCTTGAGAAAATATTTAAATAGTATTTTAATCAAGTGGGGGTATGGGCAGGAGGGCGGAGCGCCTCGGGCAGGGCCGGCGCCCCCATCACCCACACTGAGCCGTTGCCCAATACACAAACGAACACACACACGTGTATACTCGGTTTCGTTTCTTCTTTCGTCCTGGCCTGGGTGGCCGTAAGGAGTGAGGAAGGCAGCACCATCCGACTCATTAATTCATTTTATCTTGCTCGCACAAAATTCGTCCCGACCCCCTCGGTCTCCACTGAAAGCCTCCTCGTCCACCCTTCTGAGATCCTCTCCTAAGGGTAGCTTCATTTCATTTTTATCATTACGGGCCTTGCGACGACGCGGCTGCTTCTCAACATTTGAAGACCGCTGCCATTGTTCGAGGCAAACGAGCCGAAACGTTTCGGGGGTGGACTTTGGGGTGGTTTTGTGCTGAGTTTTGGATGTATGCAAATTTATCGTATTTCTTATTAATTATAAGCAATTTTTCGAATAAATTGAAATTGGTTTTTGGTTGGGTGATTGTGTGGTTTAGTTTTGTTTCGGTTTTATCAATCTTCTAAGTGACAAGTTAGAAAATATATAGATGGATGTGACAGTGAGTTACCTTTTTCTTATTACTTCATAGTGAATAAAATTGATAAAGAAAACTTTTAATAATAATTTTAAAAAAATCTGTCCCAAATTATTATATAATTAAAGCGCAAAATAACTTCCTCCCATCAATTTTATTGGTCCTTTATCTATAATATCTTCTTCTACAAATCTATCATCTATCTGTCCCATTACCATTTTAATCACTTTATATTCTCTCTGCAATATCTATAACTGAATTTATACATTTATCGATATCAAACGAGTATATTGATCGTGGAGAATCCATCAAGTTGATTTAAAATGAAAATGTTATGTAAGAGGTCGCAGTTGAAGCTTTGGGAAGCGCCGTATTATTCCGTAGGATAGCTCATGTTTTTATGTGTTAACGCTGAAACAAAATGAAGTATATAATGCGGGAGAGAAGAGAGAGATGAGCACAAAAAAGTACCAAGTCTACGCCCTCTCGTGTGCTACAAGTGTGCGAGAACACCAGGACACCCTGTACCATCTCACCAACGTCCAGGGCTGAACGGTGGCCATTTTTATTTGCAGAAAAAAAAATCATAAACAAAAATCGAATTTCAAATTCGCTCATGTATCTTAATGTAGATTAAAGTTCGGATTGATTAATGTATAAGCAATTGGAATATGTTGTTTATTTTTTTAGTAATTAATTCTGAGACGCTTTGTGGCAACCATTGTGAGTAGTAGCCACGTTCCCAGCTCGCCGTTGAGACTAAGTGCAATTTAAAATGTAAATTAACATGAAGAAGAAATGGGATGAGAGCTACACCGTTTTATAGTGTTTGTATACAAACACTTACGAACATACACATAAAGGTACATTTTATAGGAAAATACAAGCGCGTATACGTATTTGAAGACTCATCGTATAAAAATTTTTATCTCTGTAAGAATCAGAACGGTTCTGTATGAAATGAAATTGGGGTGTTTATATAATGAATGAAAGATTCTGTTATATAGGATTGTTCATAAATCATAATTTTGTTTCAATTGAAACATTGCATGTTACAATTTGTTGAAGTTTATTGAAAACATTAATATTAATCTAAGAATTTCTATTTTGAAACGTTCCCTTGTATAAATGGTTTGATTGAAAATATCCATGTTATCATTTTAGAAATCGAGAAAGAAACAATGAAGCGTTCACGCTTATTTTCGTTATTGATTTGTCGTAATTTTGAACGTAATTTCAAGCGAGCGTTTCGAATCGAAAGATTTTCCAACAGAAAGCACTCTGTAATTATCCCCTCAAAAATATATCGAAAGTACTTATTATGAACCCTTCTCAGAGTGCGCACCCTTTCTTTCAAATTCAGAAAACTGCGAATTCGCACATATATTTTTTAATGCGGACATCAAACATTAATTATTCAATAAAGGGGTTGATGAATATTCGATTGCGAAGCATTGTAAAAATTATCGCAAATTTTTGAATTTCGCTTCAGACGCGAGAGTAAAATTTAATTCTTCTTCGCATTCGCGTGTGAGCGTAATTATTTCTGTGTTAAATAATAATTCCTCGAGCCACAAACTCATTTGCATCCTTTATTATTTATCACCGAGGCGCGGGAGAGGGGCGATATTTCTTACTTTGTAACGGAAGGAGAGAGAGAAAGGGGCAATATTAAATTTAAAAGTATGGCAGGTTTGTTAAGGAGGTTTTAGCCGTCCCGTCGAGGGGGCTCGAGGGGATGAGGCGCGCGGGAAAAACGGGAAAAGGGTGGATGTGGGTGGGCGGGAGGATCGAAGGGACTCTCCGTTGTTGTATCCCCTTACAAGGGAAAATGTATTATTAAGGGGAAGAAGGAGGAGCGGCCGACGCGGAAGAATCGTAAAACGTCCCTGTTCGCCTTCCATGTTTGTGTTTCTCGCAAAAAATCAATCGTGCTTCAAAAAAATATTTTTTCATATAAAGAAATTTTTAATTATTTAATTTTAGTAATATCTGGCGTAACTTCTCCATACGGAACATTGTACTAAAGTTCTCCCATTAAATTTTTCTTATCCAAGATCAACTGCAAGTGAATTAAACTGCGTCTCGTGCATTTTTGTTGGCAAAGCGAATGCATGCAAAGTGGGAGTTGGGCAGGCGGTGATATGGCACAAGAAGGAATGCTCTCTCTCCGTTGGGGGTGGGATCGGGTGACTTTAAAATAGGTAATTTTGAGGCGGTGCAAGTCACCCCCTGCCAGGAAGAGGAACTATGGACGCCATGATACATAATACGTTTCCGCCTTTACAATGTTTTCCGTTTCCACGAGATTTAAATTTGTAGCCCACCCCTTTCCGTGAAAACTGCTCACTGTAGGAAACGGTTAAGAAAATAGCACCAGAGACGTTGTACATTTTTCTTGGACAGATTGAATTACTTTAATTTAATTGTTTACATTTATACTGAACTCCACTTGGATTAATTCACGGATATATTATTAAATTATTAATAATATTATATAATCCATCTCTAGATTTTGAACTATAATTTTTTGATAAAGAATTAATGTTTATAAATTTTTGAATAAAATTATAAATAATTTTCGACTAATAAATGAATATTTTTATCATTGTATGTGGTCTATGTTTATGTCAAAGTTATTTTGGAATGATTGAATTTTTTATCATGATCAGGAATAGGTTCTCAATTTTTATTGCTGAAATTCAAATAGTGATTTTTTCAATTGCATAATATAAGAAAGTATTTCAAAAAGTTTAAAATTCTAATTGTAAGACTACTTTTGTTCAAATATTATACATAGTTATGTTCATAATTCTTGACCAGTTAAATATTATTATATTTAACTATTGATCACGTCATAATATTTGACATCGATAATTAAAGACATACATTTAGGGAGGTTACATTTGTTGTAACTTTAATTACTGGTTTACCGGTAAATTAAATTTAAAAAAAATATCTGGAAAAACCTGAAAAAAAAACAACAATATTTTTTAAAATAAACCGTACACATATAATACATGACCTGAATTTTTTTCAAAAAATTATCCATAAAACACACAAAAAAATTACTAACCGTTAAATTACCGAACTGTCATTTACCGGCAAACTAGTTTTCCGGTAATGGCCTCCTACAAAAAAATAATGTCACATTATTTTTCTAAAATTATCACATTCACTAAATAATTTTCAATGAACCAACATATGAAAAAAAACAAATCATAAAATTATCGATCGGTATCACTTTTTTAGTTTACATTTATCTATCATCACGACTTTTCAGAAAAAAAAAACAACTAAAAGAAAACCGAGAAACCATAGTCCCGAGCAAAGCCGGGTTATAGTGTTTCTTCTCTAGAATTCTTTCTCGAAAATTTTTCGGGAAAAATGCCGAAATTGAGAATTCTTATTTGTCGAGAATATTTTTTTTAAATTGATTATTCTAGCTCAATAATCATTTCGAATATTAAAAGGTTTTTTTTCCATATATCAAAATTTGGAAAAGTCAAATCGAGAATTCTCATATCTAAAGAAACGAAAATCATTGAGAAATAAGAATCGCTACCCGGGTACTACCGCTATATTATACTAAATCCATTAAAAAAATCCAACCAAAATGATAAAAACTCGTATTAAAAATATTATTTAAAAAAAAAAACCACAATCTCCCATCCAAAACACAACAACCATTAACATCGGAATTTTCCAGCGGTACATTTTTGCCAGCGCGTTCGTTTGCTTTATCGCGGCGGCGTTCCCGTCTCGAGATAGTGTGTCGTGGAATGCGCCTCCCACCACCCCCACACACGCGAAAGGGGCGTCGGGTGCACAGATCACGTGATTTAATTTGTTCGCGCAATTCCTTTCGTTCGGGAATAGTTTGGTGGTCGACCGCAGATGGCGACGACGCCCACACGCGATGGCGGCGCCGCAAAACATTGCCGACGTGCAAATCCGCGATCGGGATGTTGAGGGATTTATGCTGGGTGGATTTGGATGTGGTGATGATTTGGGGTGGAGTTTGTGGGAGGTTAATGTCGGTTGAGGTTTGGTTGTGGGGGTTGATGATTGGGTGGTGGGATAAGAAGTGGTTTAGGTTGTTGAAATTATGTGGTGTTTGTATGGTATGTTTGAATTGGTATGTCATCATTGTCTGAATGAAAAATCTATAAAATTTCTACTATAGGATATGGATGTGGTGATGATTTGGGGTGGAGTTTGTGGGAGGTTAATGTCGGTTGAGGTTTGGTTGTGGGGGTTGATGATTGGGTAGTGGGATAAGAAGTGGTTTAGCTTGTTGAAATTATGTGGTGTTTGTATGGTATGTTTGAATTGGTATGTAATCATTGTTTGAATGAAAAATCTATAAAATTTCTACTATAGGATATGGATGTGGCGATGATTTGGGGTGGATTTTGTGGGAGGATGTTGTTGGTTGAAGTTTGGTTGTGTGGGTTGATTATTGGTGGTCAAAGGATAAGAAGTGGATAGTTTTGTTGAAATTGTGTGGTGTATGTATGATGTGTTTGAACTAGAATGTCATCATCATCATTATGAACAACTTATAAATTTTCTATTAAAGGATAAGGTCTTTTCGAATTGCGTTGAAGGGTAGGGTATAACTTTATCGCGTGAGTCCACCAAGTATTGACAAAGGGGAACTAGAATGCAAATACGCCCAAAAGACTTTTTACACGGTTTCGAAATAACACGATTCAAAGAAAAAGGACCGATTATTTTTTTTACACTGTTTTTTCACTTTAAAATGGTATAAAAAATGTATTATTATGCCACACTGGTAAAATTCGGTGCAGGCCAGTGTACTGTTATAATTATAAGTATGTAATTATAGTTATTAAATAAAAAAATTCGATGTTTTTTGATGATTTTACATGACGAAATTTTTAAAAATTACACATTTTTATAAAGTACATTTGGATGAAAGTTCTGTTCAAATACGAGTACATATACTGATGGATCCTTGTATCTTTAATTTTATATGGTCACCATAAATTTTTTTCACACGGTAGTCTCTAGAACTTGTCTCACGTGTAAAATAAAATAAATAAATTACAGTACATATTATATTAATATATATATTTCTTAATTTATAAGTTAAATAATGGCTTATATAAAATATAAATCTACCTATTATAATAAAAAAATAAAACATGCCGTTCGTATTTCATAGAATAATCGAACACAATATAAATTCGTAATATTATACGCATAGAAAATATTCGAGCATTATAGTCAATTTTATCGATGATCAATATCGGAAATAAATTTTGAATAACAAAAGCGACCTCCATCGAATCTTTTCGGGTTTCGGGTTTCTCGTATTCAATTCTCCTGGTCAAGCTTCAACCCCCTCGCACACTGACACACGAACGTATACACCCAAGTCCAGCTCTACACTTTTTCGATATCCCTTTTTTCCCGGCAAAGGGTCACTTTTAACGGTTTGACCGCGAGAAGGGGTTGGAGGAACGGGTCTAACTGGTTTTTCGGACCCTACAAAGACTCTTTGTCGGAAGAATCGTCACGAACGATCGGACTTTGGGTCGTCATTGTGAAATTGTAAAAATCCCCATGACGGTGGGGTCAGCGGGTCACTATCGTCGGACTATAAAGTTTATTTGAGCCGGACTACTGAATTTTTCATTCGAAAAAATACACACGAAGAGTATAGAGGATTTAAAATAAGTAAAATATATTTTATAATAATACACGTCTTTTATTTGTATTGAATTGTATCTTTTACAAACTATTTTATGAGGGAAAATAAAAGAAAAATTATTTTAATGAATACGAAAATATTCAATATCAAATGATAGTTTATGTCGGATATTATTTTAATGCTTCACTGACGTTGCTTTTGTGTATAAAATACGTTTTTTATTGTTATTGAAATTAACTATTTTAATCTATCATCGAACGTATGGCCGGCTGGTCGGTCGGTTGGTTATATTTTTTTAGCAATAATAAAATAGGAGAATTATTGGCATAACAATGGACAAGAGTGGACAATAGGAAAATGCTTCCGAGGAAACGAGTTTTTCAGGTTCTTGGACAATACGACCCCTAAAAGGGACAAGCTGGCGCATAGGAAATGCAGCGGTCAGCTACGCAACAATTTCTGTATAGAATGCACTAAAAATAAAGGTGTTTCATATAAAATAATATATTATTTATATTAAAAAAGTATATATTTATTTGATACTTAAAAATAATTAAAATAAAGTTTGTCTTAACAAAACATTAATATTAATTTAAAAAATAATAATTACTGTATTAATAATGAGTTTCGTTTCAAATTCGTTTTTTAAACTAAATTGCTTATCAAAAATTCAATATATTCATAAAAACGTTATTTTAAACATTTTAAAACATATAAATAATTAAAATAGTGCCGACAGGACGTGCAACAGCTTGTCCCGTGCGTAACAAATGTAAGTATTGTCCGGCCGCTTTTAACCCTTATGTCGCGTTCGGGCCCATTTAAGAAGGGGTCAGCCGGTCACCTGAGGGATACCCCGTGTGAATACAATGCGCGAAAAAAATATAAAAAGGTGCGCGTGGCAAACAAGCCAGTTTCCCTTCAAGGGTTGAAACGGGAAAAACCGGTTGACCGAACGTTTTGTGATGAAATTCGATGATTTAAAGTTGTAATAGTATACTTTTTTTTATGAAATTCATGTAAGTTTATGGTCGTTTGTTATGTTATTGATTTGAATTTTTTGTATATTCGGCATATGTTTGGTCATTAATTATGATAAAATATAATATCGGGTCTGTGTAAATTTCGTGTTTTTTATGGTATTTGTATGTTTTTTTGAAAATAATGCTCGACACAATTTTTTAGATTAATAATTTTATTTTAGTTAGTACTTTACATATTGTGCGATATGCGCTAGAATAAACAAAGAATGTTTTGATTGAAAATTCACGGTTATTTTAAATAATATTAATAGAATTCAAAAAAATATAATATTTTTTATTTCAATACATTACTAATGACTCAAAAAGCATATTATTGTATTTATTATATAAGGTTGATTCCAAAGTGCTGAAAATTTTTTGGATTATGTACATATATTCAAAATGAAACATTCGCGATATCATATCAAGATCACATTTGCGAAACACTCACCGAAATAAATGAATAAATTAAATCCCCGTCGCGAAAATATTGCAACTACAGGGGTCGAAATCCGGTTTACATTGAAGAACTGTCCAAGGGTCCGAATAGGTGACCTCTGGTCAGTATAGTGTTGGACTCGCTCAAGTTTACAACTAACCGCGCTTACAAGTAAATATAATAATTTAATAAATTTTAAAAATTTAAATTCGACAAAACGAGTGTTATTCCTTTAAATTTTCCACATAAAAAAAATCTAAAAAAAGTGTGTGACGCAAATAAAATTCGGCTCGTGAAGAGGATGTGTCACGGCTTATTAAGTGCCGGCTTGACACTCTCCTGGGGCGGACTGCAATTAGGAATTGAAAAGGACACGAGGGTAAATCCGTGTCGTCGAGTGAAAACCTCGTTTTCTCCTCTTTTTTCCGTTCAAAAAAAAACGTGTGTGTGTATTTTATTCTTTTTTTTCTGAGTCCCTAAGCGACCCGATTTTTCAGCGCAATTTGCACGGTGGTCGCACAAAATGTGCCAAGCCTCCCAGAAATTCTGGATTAGTATTTTTTATTGTGGATTGTGTGTTTTAATATATAAAATATTTTTATTTTATTTAATTTAACATATTTTAAAAACTCACTTATACTTCGAATTATTATAAATCGATCAAATATTGAAATTTTCATATTTTTCAAAAAAAAATCGTATATATTTCGGATCCGAATGCTAAATTTACTACAATGAATTTACCCTACTTCTAAATAGGCTTTACGTTTCAAAGCCACCCGCATGTGCTTTCATACATTTTTTCCCGGCTTTAAATTGATACACTTCTACCCTTTTTTCTCGTTTGTGAAAGAGGATATCAAATTAACTCAAATTGCATCATACATATCCGTTTATATGTGCTCTGGTGAGGAAAATTTAGAAATATGGCTTTTCGAAGTACCCAAATTCTTTTTCTATAGACGTATAGAAAAGTTTGGCTCTCCAGACTCGGAAAATTCTGAGAAATAAGCAAAGGCTCTCAAACGAAGATGGGGTGGCAGGAAAATGGGCGAGGATAAGGAAAAGAGGTAACTCGAAGGGGACGAAGGACTTCCGTTAACACAGGGTGGAGTTGTGGAGGTAAAACTTCCTTAATGAGAATTTTAAGAAATTCGCAGTCAGCGTGAGTCTTCTGCGCTTAAAACACTTTTTCGGCGGTTTCGAACAGTTTTTTAACCATATTTAATATTATTCTTACAAATTATTATTATTTTAAATATTTTTGATCAAAATTTATTTTTATTTTCAAAGGTCAAAGAGAGATTTTGTTATTCGGGATTTCTTGAAAAAAATATTTTCAAATATTTGAGTGATTCTTTTCAAATGATCACATTTAATTGTACAAGATAATAAAAATAAAAATGGTTTCAATTGAAGTTTTAAAGATTGTTTATAAATCATTATTTTTAATATTAAGATTTTGAAGTTCAATTCAGCATCACATTTATTTTTAAAACATTTTAGTGCATAAATTGAACTGACAAACTCTTTTCTAAATTTCAAATGGGAATCGTTTAATCGTATCTATTATATTCAAAAATTTTATAATCCAAAAAAATAATAAAATATAGTTTCGCAATCAACTCCAATATTAAAATGCAAGACACGCATAAAAAGCGAAAATAAATAGACTCATCCATTAGTATGACGAAGGCACATCGGCAGCCATTGTATCTCATCCGACCGGGACCCCGTGTTATTGCACCACTGTACCACCCTCAGGAAGGGTAGAAAAGAGGCAGGAGAACTCCGAAATAGACGCCGGATCTCTTTCGCATTTTAATACATTTTCTTCTCGCTTTTCGCGAAAACTCCGTCCCTAATTTCCCCGGCCCTTATCCGCGGGGAGATCTCTCAGACTCTTTCTTCCCACCCCCATTTTCTCGTTCAGCCCCGAGCGGGGTTGCCTCTTTTTGCTTTCGTCTTTGCATTTCGCGTAATTATAATTAAGGGGGTTATATTTTATGGTGGGCGATAACGGGCCCCTTGGTGTGGGGCCCGTTTCGGCGCGGTCCGTTTTCTCGCATTCGCCCCTCAAGGAAATTCGGGGTGGGTGGTCTTGGGGGGTTTGGGTGGGTGGTCTCGGGAGGTTAGGGGGTGGTAATTTACTTGCAAAGAGTTCTATTAAAAATAACGACTGAGGACCGTCTCTGTAGGGTGTTTTTTAATGGCGCTCAATTTTCATTGCGCAAGAGAAGGGGTGCGAAGATTGTGTTGATTTATACGAAATTTTGTAACGTGACTACGCTAAATTTTATTTATATATTAAATAATTGAATATTTTATATATTTACAGAATATTTTAAGTGTTTAAAAGTGTTTTCAAATATTTTCAATACAATTTGTTATCTGAAGTTTGAAAAAGTAATATTTATTTATGGCTATCTTTGTATCTTATATTTTTCAATTTAATTTTATCGAGTTTTAAATTCTACAAATATGCAGTATTTTTTAACAATTTTGGTTTCTGAAAATATCAGAATATATTATTATATATAATATAAAATAATAAGAAGTGCATGTATATTTATAATACTAAATCGTTAATTGCAAATTACCGGTTTGTAGTTATTAAGATTGAGTTTGTAGTCATCGCTTGAGTTTCATTCTATATTATATTCAGTTGACCATAAAATAATACAGAAAAATCTTCTCTGATTAATTAATAATAGAAAAATTTCAAACTAAAGTAACTTTTATAATCAACTTTCATTGTTAAGTACACAAAAATTCTTCAATATAACGAAATCAAACTGCAAACACTTCAATAAAATTTTCCAACTTTCAAATTAAATTAACAAACTTTTAATATTATTTTAAACATCACCACACCATACAAACTCAAACAAAACATTTTTTAATACATTCCATCTCATTATACAAAACTCCGACCGCACTTTTTCAACCCACCGACAAAAATGGCCGCCGTTGCAATCTCGAACAATAAGCAGCAACCGTACTCGGGCGAACTCGTTCGAGAAGAACTCTGCCCGAGAGAAAATAATTCCATATTTTATTCGGCAGCCGGGAAACCTGGAAAATGTAAGCCTCGGAAAACTGGAGAGTGGCACAAAGAGTCCCGAGGAGACGGCGATGGGGGCCAACGCGGGGCGGAGCGCTCGCAAAGCTTTCCGAAACTTACCAATTAAAATACTCAATAATTATACTCATTTATTTCCTCGGCGGGTCCCCCTCTTGTGGGGGCTCCCCTCCAGGCGGGGGGAGCCTCCGCCCCCATGGGGTCCCGCTTTTCTTCCGAGGGGGTCCCCCTTTGCTACGGTTCCCATTGGAGAGAATTTTATCTTCGCGGAGTGATTCCGGCATAAAAGTATAAAAGGAGGCGGACCGACGCGTACACCTACTTGTATAGGGTGGTTTGGAATGGATTGAAAAAAAAAACTTTTTTATTGTTGATAATAATTTAAATTTGTTTTTATTTTCGTTAATAGTTGTTTGGATTGAGTTGTTTAAATGAATAGATGATTTGTTCAAAAGAAGATCAAAGAAAAATCTTGGGATGCGATTTCATATGATATTGTTAATCAAAATATGAATTTGATTGATTTCATCTATTTAATAATTTATAGAAATTTTTAATTTATATTATATTAATATATATGTAATTTGATTTCTCAACATAATTTTTTTTGTTATTAAAATTGTCGGTTTGTCAATTGAGTTTTTTAGTTCAATTTCTTTAAATTTAATCATTTAAACTTTAAACCTAATTTTTTAAATTTCAATTTCATTTATCCGTTAAAATTTATTGAGTTTACAAGTAGTCCTCAACTTATGAAAGTTCAACTTACAACGGTTTACACGTACGACTGAAAAAAATACAGAAACATTTTTTTTTTTAATTACTTACCAAATCACTACCTTCCATCACCAACATACCACCAATACATTTCGGAAAAAATATGGATATATTCGAATTATCGAATTAAAACGAAAAAAATATTAATTGATTTTCTGTATCGGTTTGACATACGACTAATTGTAAGATTCAGAAACGTATCTCCACCCCAAGTGTAAGAATATCTATTTATAAAATGGCTCAAAATATATATATTATTAGCAATTTTCATTCAAAAGAAAACAAATTTTCAATCTAAGAAGATCAAAGTATTAAAACGATATAAGTACCTGCCGCATATGAAAGATTAATTTAAATGATTATTTGTATTTTTAAATATTTTTATTGAGCAAAAAATTCAAATCAAATCATTAAAAAAAAAAAAAAATAAGCATATGCATCTATTTCTGAATCGTAGTGTGAAACAAATAAATCGCAATGTGGAACAAGAGAGTCCGTCCCGTTTCGGTACACGCAAATCGCTTCACAAAGAAGGGGTGAAATATACGAAAGATACTATAATATAAATGCTCACTTGTGGAGGCGACATAGTAGGTAAGTTTGGCCGTTTTCGCAAAACGGGGGTGGATTTAATTGAATATTCTTCGAAGAGTCCACCCCGCGTGTCCCTTTTAAAACTCTCTCCCTTTGGGGAATATATTTCCATATTCTTTCGCCCCCAGTTTCTTAACGTTTACGAGGGAACTAATACAATGATAAAACAGGCTTAAAATGGAAACCCTACATTTATTTTATTTTATAAATTCACTTTGAAAAATCAGATATTTTTTATTTAAAAAAAAAAGAAAAATGAGCGCAGTAGAATAATTTTAAGTAAAAGAAATGATTGAATTCATCACAAATCAAACGCTTAGTACTTACATTATTACTTTGGATAGTTTATTATACATTTTTTTCATTTTCGATGATTCACAATTAATATTTTTTTATTGAGGGGTTAAAATTCTTGTGGCAAAGATTCAGTACTTGTCCTGCCATTCGTTTGTGTACGAGTCGGGTGGTCGTGAAGGGTGTGTGAGGTGGTATGGAAGAGGACTGAAAATTGTTAAGATACAGAATGTAGAAGTATAGAAAAGGCTGCGGGGTTGGGGTGTCCGTAAGAAATGGCACGAAAGACATTTGTAAAGTAGGGGGTGAGGCAGACATTTTATCTGAGATATAATAAATTATGGAGAGACAATGATAAAACGACGACTGATGTACCCCAAACCATCCCCATCCCCGTTTCGTATTTATAAACACGTATATGAGCACGTAAAAATAAATTAAAACAATATAAAATATTAACGCTAATTAATGAACGCTCGCGAAAGCTCGGAACAAATAAATTCTCACTACTCGGCGTTAATTGATTTCTACGTGTACTCGATTTTTACTCCTACACAGAAATGTTTGATCGAATGATAATATTGTATCTCTATTTCCCCTTTTCATATTCTCATTTTCAGTGAAAATATTTTCTATTCGTAAATAGAAAATATTTTCTAACGTTTTTCAATGTGGAAATTTCAAATTGAATTTTGTTAGTTGAAGTCATTGTATGCGATTAATTTATGTTTACTTTAAAATAAGAATTTTAAAAAAAATCATAAAATTTTCATTTTTCAAAAAATGATAATTGAATATTGAAACAGTTTCTTAATTGATATCAAATCAATTTATCATTTAATATCAACATCAACGTTCCACATAACTTCAGAAATTGGTAGAAATTAAAAAAATAATAGTTTTAATTATTATTATTATTTAAATTGAGAATTTGAATAAGAATTATTGTCATAGTATCATAAAGTACAAAATAACTTTGATACATAAAATTACAATATATCAGTCTGAGAAAAATTATGTCTGAATATGCGATTACAATTAACACATTATTGTTTACACTAAATTTACATAATAGAACTTCAAACATTAAAAATTTCACATACAAAAACAATTATTTTTCATTAAACATATAACAACATATACAATAGTGAATAGACGATTCGATTCAACCAATTTCCAAATTCTGAACCGAACTTCCTTTTCGCTTAGCGTCGAAAAGCGGACGATCGTTCATCTAAATTTCCCGCTCGGCGCCGTTCCCGATCGGCGCAAACAAAAAACTACCCCCCCGAACCCTTTATCCGGGAAATTTTCCGTCGAGAATTTTCCCGGCGAGAATTTTCGCAGCCAAGAATAAGAAGAAAACCCGGTCGCCATTCATACGTGTGACGCGCCCCATTCAACGCAGCGCCTAATGATAAATGACGCGCCCGGTATCCGGCGATGTGATTAACAATCGGGCGTTAATACGAGGAAAACGCCAAGAAAACTGCGCCAGCCTTCTGAAAATTAAGGCGGGGGAGTTTTCTAAAGATTTTCTTCGAAGCGAGCGTTCGCTTTTCCGCATAATTGCGGGCCGGGGCCCAATGGTCTCGCGCTTTTCGCTCGGGGTTAATTGAGCGCGAATAATGCGGGAATAATTGATGAAAAATTAACGCGGGCTTATCGTGTTGTTTTTTGGATACGAGATGAATGCGAGACGTATATGCTTTGTATATTATAATAATATTTTGAAATTAAATTTCATCGATGGAATTTGAATGAAATTGTAAGAATTTTTTTCGGTTTATTCGTTATTTAGTTAGTAATCAAAATTTATAATATATTGGAAAAAATTGTAGAAAAATATCAGAAACAATATATATTATCTTATTATTATTATTATTATTATTATTATTATGATTATTATTATTATTATTATTATTATTATTATAAAAAATCCTTACAATTAGTAAAATAATTTTTATATAAATTTTAAACAATTGTGAATATCTTCTATAGTCACACAGTTCAATTTCCTGTCTGAGAAAATCTCATAAAAGCGTCTCATATTATAGTCTAACTTGAAATTATTTGTATCAAACGTAAATATTATATCGATATAATAACGAAATAATAATATATTATAGCTAATGTGAAATTTAACCGTTTTAAATGGAGAGAGGTGTTGGAAACGGGGCGAGATAAGGTGCACAAAAGGTTGGCGTCGACTGTCGCCGTACTTCCAAGATTAAGATGCAGTTAGAAAGTGCAGGTCACACTCACCGCATAAATTATATTGAAAAATTGCACACCATGCACCGCACCTTATCTCCAACTCATATTGCTCAAAGCCAACTCGGATAACCACCCGCACACAGCACCGCACTTTCCAACACTTTTTCTCAACAATAACCTGACGGCGCACTATTACGGTCTGCTGAATTTTCCGAGTTCAAAAGACCCCAGTCATAAGAATATTTGAAAGCCGTCGTTTTTAAAACGAGAGCCTTCTTTGTGGGAGATTTGGGGGGTGGTTTTCGGTGCATGTGTTTATAGCGTTCGCTATCTGCGCCGCGGAAACGAGTGTATGTGTGTCGTCCGCGCTGAATAAACGCTAACAAAAGATGTCATTGTTGTCCTCTCAAGAGAGGACTCTTTGTTCGCACAGGCGAAGCAGTAACCGCTCCTTTATCTCTTAGGGAGTTTGGGGTAACATTATCCATCCACCTACGTGGAAGGTCCCGTTTTATCCAGAGATTCGTTCGTTTTAATTTTTTTTAATCAAACTCTTTCATCGCTTTGGTGTAAAGTGACGGTATTCTTTTGACAGATCGCGATAACGTTTATATGAAAATGCAACGAAAATTTTATTTTAAAATCTATCTGTGAATAGTTTGGAGTTTTTCTACGATCGATAATGAATTCATGCGATTGGTTGAAGGGCGGGGCCATTGTTCCATTTGCATCCCCCTTTTTTCACGACCCTGCTCGGAGTCCATTTAAAAAAATGTATGAACGTTCATATAAATCAATAATCGTTTCTATCATTTTAATATAGGCGTTGTAGGTTAATGTTAGCTTAGAACAAGAATTTTCAATGATAATTTTCTCCTTGTGGATATTTCGTTTGCGTTGAAAGCATTCAGGTACGAGCATTCTCGGGTAGACCGCAAGCACTCGAAAGGTTAACACCGTCGATTAATATCGATCCGTCTTCACTTTCGGCACTCGTCTCGAAAAGTAAAAGGCGTGACCTCTCGGAAGACAGGAGGGGTCTAGAAATGCGATTATCTCCCACGATACGACTAACAAAACGATGAAGTTGAACAAGTTAGAAGAAGAAGAAGACTGCTGAAGAAACGCCGCGGCGGAGAGAAACAGCGGCGGGGTTTAGCTCAGGGGTTATTTGAAATATTAAAATGTGAATGCGAACCAAAGTTTACCTTAATAAGGTTATAAAAGTTTCCAGCACGCTAAAGGAAATGATCGAACTTTAGGGTCTCGGCTAAAAAGGATATTATTTTAATATCTCTTTCGCGGGGAGGCTCGAGCTCTTTCTCTACACTTCTCCCTCTGGCTCGCCTTTGCTTTCTGTCTCTCCTCTTACCCATTACCATTTTATAACGAGTCCTTATATATTCGTTGCGAATACGAAAACTCGTTCTTTATAATCCTTTGAATGCTATGTGTAACCGGGGAACGGCGCGTATTAATAATGTAGTAAGCTAACTCGCACGACGGAAAAATTACGTCGGAATATTTTCCCGAATCACGACACGAGACATTAATAATTTAAAAAAAAACATAATTATACGCTTGAATAAATCATACGATACCGCATGTAACTTTGACATTTTTCCAATTAGATTTCGAAATAATAGTGGAAGCCGTCAAGCACAGCAGTAATAAAAGTCGCATAGACGTATTTAAGCCGCGGCGTGCTGAAGTCAACGTAAAAGTGATATTATAACAAAAGTTTTTCACGTCTCCTCTCAATGCATAACATTAAAAGTTAAATGGAATCCTTAATTTTGTGCTTAGTATGCTAATTTCGACAGGTTCAACTTTTAAACGGTTCAAAAAGCACGCTTTTTTCGCTCACCCCGACGGGCGTCGTACTTCACACGATAGGTCGATAAATTTAATCCGATGCGCTCGACGCCACCCCGAAACAACACATATAAAATAATCCGATATTGCCGACGCGAACTTTACACAAAATCAAGTTTTCGAACACTTTTGGAAACACTGACTCCATCCCGGCAGGCTCATATGCTGCAAATAAATAGAATAAGTCCGTATTGAAGGTGAAGGGGGAGAACGTGTGAGTAGTTCACGAACCATGACCTATTAACCGGCACGCATCCTTATGTGTGTCATACGAGCGATGACTTCGTCTAATGCAGTTGTTGCACTTAATTTTGATATTTATGTTCTAAATTTGATATTATTTTGTAATAAGAATGATTAGTTTAATTGTATGTGATGTACTTTTATATTGATCTATTGATTAGATTTATATTTTATGACTATATATAGTCGAATTCTTTTTTTTTTTTATATACACATGATAAAAAACCAATACGCAATTTTTTTATGAAAACTAAAATCAAAATAAATATCCAGTCCATTTTTGTACTAAGCATTATTTTATTAATAGAAAATAATAAAATAATGAAAGAATTTGATTAATAGAAACGAAAAATATCGCACGAAAGCAAAAGATGAATTTTTTTCTATAGTTCTATTCTTATTAAAAAATTCGTAAAAATATTTTCTGCCACTTTTGATCTTGTTTATTTATCTAAATATATTTAAAATGATATCATTCATTATTTAAAAGTTATTTTGCTAGATAAATTTGTACATAAATACATATATATATGATATTGAAAAAATATGGGCAGGCAAATATATTTGATCAGTAGTGAATAAGAATAGTTGAAATTTGAGTAAGCGATTGACTGAAAAAAATCAAAAAAATAAGTAGAACAAATCGAATAAAAGTTTCTTAAGATTTTAATGAGATTAGAAAAGTTTTCATAGAATATCGAATGGTGAAAATTAATACAAGATAAAAAATATTTATTCGATCATATTCCGAATTCATACGAGTTAAAAACTCTTACGAAAATATTCTCCAATTACATAACGCAGACACATTTTCTTACATCGAAACGAAAATTTTAAATCGGCACACGCGAATTTTACACGCAGACAGATGTCAAGGAGCAAGCGCCGAATCAATAAGACAATATCGATACGATCAGTCGAATCGCTCGGCACAGAAAATGACGGGCGACGCTTTCCAGCGGAAAAGCGGGGGCGGAAAACGCGGGCGGAATCAAGGGGGTGGAAAAGCAAGAGAGGAAAATTCGCGAACCGCGGCTCGCCCCGAAAACAAGGACACCCTTATACGCGGAAATTCGAGAGCGACGAGGAAAGCTTGCGCGGAAAAAGAGTGGCAGCCCGTCTTCTTCTTCTTATTCTCGCCTGGACTTCTGAGGAAACGTTTTTGTTCGGAGGGGCGCGGGTGGTGGCCCCCGTGGGGGCGGAGTCCGGGGGTGAGCCCCCATGCAGTCCGCGGGGGCGCCGCCTCAGACAGCGGTCGGCCATCTTGGAATTTTCAATGCTATTAAATTTCTGCCACCCCAGGCCACCGCGACCCCATACTAGTCGCTTTGCCGCGAGCGGGGCAAAGTCTCGGTGCGTTTCTTATGAAGGGTGGAAAAAGTCGATGTTCGATTTGGGGTTGAAAAAAAATTTTGTTGAAAAAAAATGTTAATATTGTAAGTTGTTTGATTGAATTTTTGAGATGTTAATTAAACTTTTATTAACTATGGAAGAAAAATCAATTTAAAAAAAAATTTATCTAATTGTAAGTATTTTTTGATGTTTCAATCAATCTGGGTGTTGATGAACTTTAAATATTTTTTCATAGAAGGGTTAATAAAATATTATAGTGGCACATAAAATGTTATATATATAATAAATTATATTTTATTTGTATTCATATCATGTTTTACAAATACGAACTAAAAATACAATATACATAATAGTATCTTAAAAATATTTTTATATAATATACAAATTTCATTATTTCAAACACTTAAAACAAGTTCACTTTTCAGGTTCTCAGAAAAATAATTTCAAAATATTGCTGTTGTATTCAAAATAAACATTGATGTCTTCTATTCAACGTTGATTTTTGTATAATATATTATAAACATTTCTATTGTATATTATATATTAATTATTATGATCTTCATTGAATAAGTATAGATATAATATGTAAACACAGTTAAAAAGGCTTTGAGAATGCGTCAATGTTTAATATTAAATACAGTAAAAAAATTGATTACATTATTTAAATTAAAAATAAAGAACAGTTTTTATTCAGATTATTTTCACCCAATTAGAGTGAAAAAGTATATTTTTTATATTCTAAATTATTTTCCTTAGTTATAATAAAATCTTAAACCCAAAGAATAATAATATAGTTTTCTTAAATTTATTTATGAAAACCGTTTTTTTTTCAAATTTAAATTAAAAAATAATTTGAATATCTTTCACAAACCAATTATTTTCATGCTTTCAGAACAATCAATTGTATGGTAAAGAAACCCTGCAATGTTCCGGCTGCAATACATGTCTTCGCTTGAATATATTTTGTGAAGTAAGAAGAGGAGGCCGTACATAAAACATTCCTGGAGAGAAATTAGAATAATAAGAAGAAGGATGGAAAATGTTCTCTTCTACATTTGTACTTCTTTTGTTGAGGGGCTAAGGGTGGCCGTACAGGATGGGGTGAACTTCAAACTTGTCGGTTCGAAATGGGTGGGCGGTCGTTGAAAATTCTGTTCGACGACTTCAATGTAAATTTCGAATAAAAGTACGAATTGATTCGAATCGTAATGTATTATCCCAATCAAATATTGAAAAATCAAAAATGGCTGTGATTTCAATTTGATATAAATAAATTATATTTCGATAAAACTTTTAAATTTTTATTTACGAAACATGTTTGAAATTTATATATTAAGAAAATGTTTGAAGGGATTCCGAAGTAGAAGTGATCGAATGGTGAAATGTTTTTTTGCAAAAATAAGTTCGTTGACGTCAAAACGAAGAGTTGAGGGGGGGGCAGCGGATACTCCTGCCTACCTTTTCGGGGTGGATCTTCGAAATGGGTAGACGGTGTAGAGGGTGCAGAGAGAACAAGGGTGCTCAGAGGAACACTGGAGAGAGAAAAATGGGGTGGTTCAAGGAGGGCGAGAAAAACGGAGCAGGCGGAATGGAAAGACGAATAAGAAGGGAAACTTTTCTCCGTGGAGAAAATTACAACGAAAACGAATTGCCGAGGCAAAATGGCCGCAAATTCAATACTGCGCTCGTTGAGTAATGAGAAGATCGATTTAAAAAAAATTATATATTCTAATACACGGGTTTTATTTATACACGTGGAAACGCGATCAGCGCACTGGAAAAACTTCAAAGGAATCGTGCAGATGCGGTGGATATGAAGATATGGGGTGAGGGTGAGAAGAAGAGGGATGGACCAAATTAATGATCGAATTTAATCGACCGTCTTAGCGCTGTAATTAAAATTAATCGGCCACCATGATCGTGGGACGAGCGGAGAGCTCTGAGAGAAATGGGAAGACATTTACTCTCTTTGCATGGTAATTTCTTAAGGGGTGGGTGTGGGAGTGGCGAGAATTAAAAAGCACTCTTCTTTTTGGAGTTCGCATAATGGAAAGCGTTTAATGTGTTTACGCTTCAATAGATAATACGCAATTCCGATATAGAAAACAAAAATTAATTATGAAAATATTTTGAAGAAATTCTTAACGTTTTTTTAATCGATTTGTTTTTAACTCTTGTAGAATGTATGTGTCTATTCAATTCAAATGAAGTTGATTCATTAATCAATCTCTAATTGAAATAACGACACATTTATATGTAGTTACTTTAAACACAGTTTCACAATTATTCAATGATTATATAGTTTAAAATAAACTGCAAGACTTTTACATACATAAATTGTACGATAAATTATAGCAAAGTCACAAACCACAACAAGATAAAAGCGCACCCTATAATATTTTTAGTATACAATTTTACACATAGGTGTCACTAATAACATTAATAAAAATCAATACATTTATTTTCATAAATCAATATATTATTTGATAAATATTATTTTGAAATGTTTTTATTAAAAAAAAATATAATATAAAACAAAAAAAAATTAAATTAAATCGAATCGTTTACCAAATCCAATCAAAATCACCATTTAAACTAATTTCACCAAAATTTCCACTAGGACTGACCCCGATCACATTAGCTTATCAACCAGTGCGTGATCAATTTCGCAAACTTAATCGAATCCGCATCGTGCGTCACGAGCAACCGACCGCCAACCATTTTAACACCAAGGGCTAGAACCTCACACAACATAGCAACAATTTCGGCGAGATTTTACAAGATAGGTACACGTATTATATTATATGTGCATCCCATTATGTGCATACGAGCGTGCACTATCTATTGCACGGTGCATTTTTGCATCGGGGCCCGATCGATACGCACAAATGCGTTTCGGTGCCCGCCGGTGCTATATCATCGATGATGGGGTGGGTCAGGGGGTGGAGTTTTCAGCGGACGTCGAGTTTTGATGATTTTCAGCGAGATGGGATTTTGCGATGTTATTTTTTGTGCGTGCGATTTCGGACGGATGAAAATGGATGGTCGAATGTTTGGGTAATTTGGAGGGTGGGTTTGGGGGATATGAAGTGGTTTTTTTTTGGTATTGATGATGAAATGGTATTTTGGGGGTTTTAATAAAAAAATGTATATGCTTCTAGTTTGATTGGATAGAATTTTGTGAAGAAAATTAAAAATAAATCTCACCCTAGCTTGATGATGTATCTAATTATCCATGCTTTTTAAAAATTCATATATTTTTTAATGAAAAGTATACAAAAAATCATTTTTGAATTATATCATTTTTATTATCTAAATAAATGAAATTTACTAAGAAGAGTAAAAATTTCGATTACTTTTTTTTGTTAGAACAGATTATAAAAAAATCCATTTTTATTAGTTTCGTCATATTTTCTTTATAATAACATACATAAATGGCATAGTACTATAAATATAATATTTGTAATTGATTTTAGACATAAAATCTCATCGGGCAGAAATAAATTTAATTAATAAAAAGCTTGAAAAAAGAGAAATAAAGAAAATAAAAATAATAATTTAATCAAAGTAATTGTTCTTTTGAAACATCTTGATTAAACTTATAAATATTATGAATAGAAAACATATCATATGACACACGATAGACCACTATTTAAATTTTGCCTGAATTACAACATACAGAATCGAGTTAATTGTGATTTGCAATGTTGATTCGTAAACAACTAAGGAGATACACTGCACCGTTGAAAACTGCATCCCATTAATTTGCATTAACTCGACTTTCACTCGCTTCGCTAACGTTTCGATACTATTTATACAGATTTCATATAATTTTTACAATACAAATAACAAAAACAAACTCAAGATCCTTTGAAAGTCATCGTCATACGACATTTATTTTTTATTTTATTTTCGCAACGAAAACCTCGCTATCGATCACGTACGGAAAATTTTTATCGTCTCGAGTTCATATTTTTATTACCCCCAATTTCAACAAAGTACTGTTGAAAAGCGACTGCCTCGCATTTCCGAAGTCGATTTGCGACTTTAAATCGTGCATGACTCGACCCAGACGCAATTCTCGAATATACCATTTCAAAAATAGAAAATTTATTCGGCATTGTTCGCGCCTTTCAAATTTTCGAACAGTTCGAAAAACATTCATGATTCATACGATTGTTTCAGCCTTTCCGCATCAATTTGCGAAAAAGACACTACAGACGCCATTGTCAACCACCGTTGATATGTTGGTCAATCACACAGATTCCATTTGATAAATATATAACGAGATGTCGACGAGAAGTGCTGATGAATGTTTCGCCATCATTGGCAGGGTGTGGCCTCCGATGATTTCGGGGAGGACGCAAAAAGCGTGGGCAGGGGATGGTGATCTGTTTAATTTATCCCCAATCACATTATTGACTACATTATTATGATAATACAATTTATGGAACGAATGCAGTTGGGTGTTTAGTATAAATTAATATTCAGTGCGAGCTTCGAATGCGTATGTGCGCGATTTGTTAAAAATTTATGAGAGTTGCTAATAAATTATGTATGAAATTCGATCGTAATTGGTGTGAATTTAATATTTTTGAAAACGTATTTGAATTTACAGAATAAACTTTTGTTGAAAATCATCGTTTTGTGTCATGAAATCCGGATTAAACACCGAAACGAAGTTTTGAACGTTAACGCTGTGTCAGCGTTTGAAGCTTTGTAGTGCGCTCTAATTATCGATTCAGAACGATGAAAAAATGTACTGTGCAGATATATTATATATTAAATGCAATAAAGTTATAGAATATTTGAAATTCTGAATTTTTGCATTAATGAAATATTTTAATAATTTCATTGTTTGGAAGTTTATAATGAACTCTCTTTGGAATTTTCCGTATTGAATAAATACGAGAAAAAAAATAATAAACAATGTACTGTGTGCTAACTTTTTCTGATTTGAATTGTTTTTCGAAACGAAAATATTTTTGAACTAACTGAATGTTATGTGCATATTTGCCGATCGTAGAATGCAGTGTTCAATAAATAATAAGAGAATTTCAAATTGGATTATCCGAGTCAATTTTCCAGCGTCGATAAATTGGTGGATTTATATAACAGGAACATTATTCCACGAACTTTATTCGACTATCACTAAAAAAATTAAAACACATAAACAAACAATAACGAACATTTCTGAGAACGAATCGCATTAACAACAATTTTCATTCGAACGATAACAAAACAAAAATTGAAACCCGATCATTGCGCACAATTAACAACAAGCGCATCCAACAAAAGCCCATTTCGTACAACTCCAAAACACTGCAACAATAACAATCGGCTTCTGAGAACCGATCTTCATTAGCATGCGTTTAAAATGTAAACACGAGTCCGTTTTCAAACTTCGACAACGGCCATCATAATAGGGGTCGATTTCTGGGAACGCTTCTGACGGTGGTTGGAGGCGTTCAAAGGTGCAATATTGAATCAGATGATCGTGCGATGACGAATTATCTTGGATCAATGGCTGCACATGATTATGCATCGTCTGCCCCTCTACACCCCCGGGTCAAAAGTTGGCCGAAACGAACGGATTTACGGCCAATTTGTTCGGAACGTGCAGAATTCGATTTTGGCGATATCACGTATATTTTGTCTAGAAATTATTTTTTTTATTATCTTTCTATATTACGAATAAAAATATACCCAAAACTTTTTTTACGCAGTTCCGAAATAACACGGTTGAAAGAAAAAATAACTGATTATTTTAAACACTGCTTTTTTACTTAAACAGGTATAAAAAAATGTATTATTATATTACAATGGCAAGATCCGGAACCGGCCAGTATATAAATATAGTTACTAAACGAAAGTTTTCGATGTTTTTTGATAGTTTCACGTGGTGAAATTTTTTCGCATTACACATTTTTTATAAAGTATGTATGTTTGGAGGGAAGTTTCATCCAAATATATTGATGGAACCTATGTATGTATGTATCTCAAATTTTTATATGGTCACTCACTATACATTTTTTTACACGGTAGTCTCTGGAACGTAACCCCTTTAGTAATAATAAAAAGCTTGAAAAAGAGACTTGGGTATACATGAATTTTTATTGTATGTAAACATTATTGGACCAAAACTGAACAATTAACACTATTGTGCAAATAAAATTTTATACTAATGATTTAGATTAGATTGTTCTTTATAAAAGTTTTATATGCGTTTCTTGAATAACATTTTGAACGTAGTTGATTTTATAACCATCTTCCATGTAAAGGTCAACGCTCGTTCCGTGGTACAGTCTAGTCTGGTCCGCTAAAATGTTTTAGCATATTTCATAGTTTATCGAACGTGTGAGTGCATTATTTTTGTAATTTCCGCGACACATTCACCCGATATCGCAGCGGTCAATAGTTTGGGTTATGTTTAGTTATCGAAGGCTTTATGCAAATTTAACAACGAATTCAACGATTTCCGGAATCCTACGTACATTAAACGTATCAACGTACACGGTTTCACGCTAAACATTCCCTATGTGCAACGATTAAACGCACCAAAGTTTCCCCAAGGCGTTATATTACAAAATTAATTTAGACACGTATTTTATATCATTATATCATTCACGATATAATTTAGTAAATTTTTTTACGCTTCGAATTAATATTTTTTATAATGATTAAATGAAAGTAATATTAATAGATAGTTTTTATTTTAATTATTTTTTAAAATTATCTTTTATGGATATATTATACTATTGGGTATTGATAAATATATAAAACACGTTCAGATTCAAATTCAAAATTTCATTCCATATTTCAAATTTTTTTCAGCAACCCCAAAATCATCGCAGACGTCTGTATGCAACTTTTATTGCAATCAAGCGAGGGTCGGCGAGTGCACGTGACGCACGAAAATCCGACGCAGTTTTATTTTATGCACTTTTTTCCATTTCGCACACGCACTTTATACAATACACCCGAAAGTTTTTTCGCCATTTTTTTTTTCAGCGAGCACAAAGTGCGTGTACCTGTACGTCGGCTATGCACCCGGCTGCACATCCCCTGCACTTGCATTTGCACCAAATTGCTATTGCAGACACCCCTGCCACCCTCCCCCCTTCGCCCCGGCCTCACCCCCCCGGGTCATCCGCTGGTTGTCATGGTGATGCACCCCCGCTCCCCGCCCCTTCCCCTCAGTTTCGTATGCACCGCCACTCGATCGTCATCGGAGCACACCCATTATATGGACACCGAAGGGGTGTGTGTCATCGACGGTGTGCGAGGGGGTGGGGAATTGGATATTTTTCAGGGAAAATCATCGCCGCGTCCGATGGGGAAAAGTCTGCTTTTGCGCTGTGCGAAACTCGTATATAAAATTTGTATAATCTATTTGAATTTCGGAATTTAATTTAATTTCGCTTTTATGAGAATGATTTTAGTTTTAATCGATTTACTATTGTTGAATACGCAAATTTTATAAGCCGTCATCTTTGAAAATTTTGTTTTATATTTTTATATATAACATATGTTGCACATGAATATTACGAAAGCAAATAATATATGTATTGTACAATAAAAGCAAAAATATCTACAGAATTTAATTCTGTAGATATTATACGTTTATATTTCTCGTGTGTATTAAACTTGTTGGAATATCGTTACATCTATCTATACATCATTCATTAGTCAACACTTAAGTGCTTTCAGTGTACAATATGATCATTCTATCAATTATTACGTAGTTTTTCATAGAAAAAGGATTAATTTAATATCACATTTTCTTTTTAAAAAATGACGTTTCCATTTCGTAATAGTTGATCTGACGATAAATAAAAAATATGAAAACGAGTAATTTCCTAAATGATTATCGTCAATTTTCAGCAAAAAGTTTGTTTTTAATGTCTTTTATCGAATTAAGTGAACTAGTTCAATTTTACTTATATTTTTCAGAATTATAAAGTATATTATTTTATTCCTTTTTGGTATTTTTTCCGACAAAAGATTTTCAATACAAAAACGGAAATTTGTTTTTGATATGAAAATTTTTTGGATTTGATGCAGACATTTTTGGAAATTTCCATTTAAAACCCATCACGATGAGTACATATTTTGTCAAAAACATTGACGAGCGTTTCGCATGTACACACATAAAATTGCATAAAACGTCCCTAGAATAAAATAAATATACATTTTCATATAATCGAAACTCACTGCGTTTTTAAAACATACATACATTAAAACAAAATACATATGTAACGTTCGAACAAAAGTATAAAAAAAATTCATATATTTTGAGAAAATATCAATGCTTCATATTATTTCATCTTCAATTTGTATATTAAAATGATGAATTTCAACGGTTTTGTAAGTATTTTTTTATTATATAATCATTTTTTTTTTAATAAATACGAACATATTTAAGATCAACAATCTAGTGAAACTTTAATCGAGTTAAGAAATATTTGATTATTTTATGAGAAAACTTCATGAAAAATGAACATCACAGATTATTAAACCGTTCAATAAAACATTCTACAACAAACCGAAGTACGCAATCGCAAATTATTATACCAAAACAAATAAAATCAATAACTCAAAACACAGACACAAAGCCGAAACTTCGATTAAAACCTACAAAAAACTAAAAATTCATACAAATCCCGAACAACCCAAGTGATTTCCATACAGATATCACTAATTGAAAAAACTGAAACATACATACACACACTCACAAAGAACCTTCATATAGGAAATAGTTTAATCAAAAATGGAAATTTTGCATGTGCGTTCTACGCATTAGCTACGGCGTAGCGCGTCGATGCTGGGAAATTTTTCTGCGCACGCTCAGTACTGATGATCATTTTCCCCCTCTTCTGTGGCCCCCGCACAGCCTCTCACTCACACCGTGGAGGCTGTAGGCCCCCGTTTGCAATCATCGAATGCACACATGTGCGTTGCAACTGTGTGCAACGCTGTGCATCGCATGCATTTAGCGACGTGGTCCACAGGTTGATCGAATCAGATTTTCATGCTGAAGGTATTGAAAGTATCAATAATGGCACAAATTTTACTAACAATATTGGTAGTTTTTAATAAATATCATATCGGATTGATAATATATTATAACATTTCTATAGAAATATGATGATTTTTCAATGAATAAAATTAAAGTTTTTTTATTTATTTTTTAATCTCAAATATTGGAAAATTCTTATGTATTTTGTAAATATAATTTATTTTCATTAATATATAAAATATATTTTTTAAAATTGAACGTATTTTTAATAGAAAATCTTTAAAAAAATAATTCTTATTGGGTTTCTTATTCTAAGAATTTACGTTCGTCGATGTCTTTTCCTTCCCTTACGTTTTTCAATTCCAAATTTTACGAAATAAACATTGAATAATTTTAAAAGTACACATTATTAGTAACTCAAATATCACAAATTTAAATAATAGATTAACGATAATTTAATAAATAATAGTTTTTATTCACAAATAAGGATGTTTCTACGTTTTTTTGAATATGTTTATATTTTTGTTCATTGACATCGAATTATTTATGTTTCAGCGCCGGGAAAACGGAGTCATGAATTTGCAGAACCAACACCATCGTGCTGAAAATCAGCAAAGCCGGGCGGGTCCCGGGGTGGCTGGCCAGGGGGATGAAAAGGGGTGAAATGACACCGGGTTGGCCGGTCAGGGTGAACCCGGCCCTCAGTGTGCAATGCGAGCGCCTCTGCAAGAGTGTGTCATCATCAACACCGGACATCCTCCACTCTTGTTAATTTGAAAAAAATACAACATATAAACATTTTTTTTATTGTTTAAACAAGCGAAAAATACGAGCAGTGTTTTTAAAATCATCGAAAATGAACGAACCTTTGTTTAACGAGCTTTGGCCTAAATAAAAGTGTGATATTTTTTTGCTATCGTGGCGAGAAAATATGTGATAACGTGAGCACATCAAAGGACTTTGTGTATGGCTACGTTATAAAAAAAAACATTTTTGATTCGCTGTTTAAAAAAATATATATTTTAAACTGAATAATAATAAAATCAAGTGGAGGATAGTGTCCACGGCAAGAGGGCTCGCATAGTGTGATCCAGAGTTGGCAACATCAGGCGCAAGAAGATTCATACCGAAAGAAAATCAGCAATTAAACATCAAGAGGAGCACACCAATTTAATATAAGTTTTATTTTATATTTTATAAAAATTTGGCACGACCCAATCTACCCCCAATAAATTTTTGTTAAATAATCCTATAACAAAAATCAAAATTTTCTTATCTTATAAACATAGATCAATCAAGCGTTGTGAATAGACGATAGTGATATAATAATCTGTGGACTCAGGGCTAAATCAACATCGTTTTTAAAGGACGCAGATTCAAAATTACTATACCGGAATTCATCAACTGGCAATCCATTTCAAGTAAACATACAGTGAAATAACAATAACATAGACAATAGAAACTGTTCTGGGTTACTGACTCTTTCAAATGAAGAAAAACCATAACGAGTCGTGTATAATCGATCCATGTACATATTATAACCAAATGACAAGTTAAACCGATTTTAATTTTCTCAACATTTCAATAAACAGCATCACCATTTAACAATAATTTAACTTAACCACTAACAAATCTAAATCGTCAAGATTTGACGATAAAGCAACAACTTTTTTCGCAATAGTAACAGGTTTTCATTTTATATCGATTATTATAACCATTACAATAGAATCGACAATTTAAAAATATTCTTTCTTTTTTAAATATAAACAACAATATACTGTACAACAATCGAGATAACAATTTTTCGTTTCGGACATAATTTTGATTTCGTGAATCTCAAGAACTGATCTGAACTATTACAAAAATAAATCTATATTATCTAAATAATTTATAAATAATAAAATAAATAAATACAAAAAACAAAGAAAAAACGACCATCCACTAGTGTTTAGGAACTAATTTTGAAACGAATTTGGCCTACAAAAATCTGACTTTTCGGAAGGTTTTGTGATTATTCATCATTTTCGTACAATCTTAAGAAGAAGAAAAAAAGAAACAAAAAATTATACAATTATCGTGCCTTAAATCGGCCTTAAAATTTATATTTATTACTATTTAAAAAAAGAAAAAATAAAAAGATTCCTCGCTTTTTGATTTCGCCAAAATCCAATTAAATAAAAATATATGTATAAAAAGAACTATCTTGTGATTCCTATTATTGGCTAGTTACGATTCATTATTGTATAGTACAAAAATTGAAGAAGAAAATTATAAAACGTCAAAAAATCGTTTTAGTTAAATTTTCAATTATTGTATAGTATATGTATGTATCTAAAAATAAATAAATAACGGGCAGACTCTTTTGTAACAAACAAATCACAATTACAACCGTGATAAAATCAAACAAAACGGTTAAATTCTGAACGCTCAAGAACTCTTCGAACGAGAAGACTTGACCAGATCCAGAGAAGACACCCGCGAGACCATCATCAAACGGTAAGACCTCCATTATTTTTTTCAACAATTAATCAAAAATAAAAAGCTCGATGATTATCGCGGACGAGGCCATTTTGTCTGCGCGGATCTGCGCATGCGCGCACCCCCACCGTCAACAGTCATCACACAAAATGGCGGCCGGAAGTGCTCAACTATTGATCGCGTGCATGTTGCACTTCCGGGGGTGGGGCCACGGTAGGCTTTCGCGGTGCGAATTGCACCCGGGGGTGGCCCGGAGGAGCATACGCGTGCACGCCGAGCCAATTGATGATTCCGCATTTGGGAAGCGTCGGGAATGGCCGGCGAAAGTATGAGGAGCGCTGGTCGCTTCGGCGTAAACACAATAAATTGAAACGAGGGTCGCGATATTTTTAGATGCGCCGTGCATAAAGAAAAACGCAATTGCACCGGGCCGATTCGCATGATGAAGTTTTTGCGAGCGAAAATCTCGGATGGTTCGATCTGGATTTTGAGGAAAGGTTGTCTGGAAATTATACGATGCTTATTTTGAATCAATTTAATTTAACTTGATGATATTATATTACTCATTATTCATCGTTATGAAGCCACATGATGAAATTTATATAATAAAATAATATTGAACCATTCATTCAGTATGAATAGGCGAAAAAATTTTATTTTTAAAATCCTGAAAGTTCATATTACGTATTTTGGTTCAATGTAAATTTTTCAAATAAAAACATTTCAAATAATACTATACATCATCATGCACAAGTATTCAACATCCACTGCTAAATAAATATCTCTGCAATTGTTATTCAATTTACTCAACAGTTTTATTTCATTCAAAGCTTCATTTGTTCATCTACTATCCATTATAAAAAATTATATTGTTAAAAGTCATCACGGTCTTGATTCAATTGATGGTGGTTTTATTGTAATTTTTCTGTTAACTATATATAATTTGTACTTCGGATAATATTGAACTCCTATGTAATTTAATGAGGAGCATGATTTTATTCTTTTATTGCGTGACTCATAACTGTCATTGCTTTTTTCCGTGTGCGTCCCACGCCCAATTAAGAACATTGCAATGTTTGCATCCCAGACAACAAAATATGTTGAAAACCGTCTTTTTTAAACGGCTCAATTACAAGTAATTTTTTCAGTAATTTTCAATTTAAAAAATCGAGAAAGCGCCTCATTGCAAATAACATAGACATGACGCATGTTATTAACAGATGCAGTTCTAAACGATGCCATTAAAAAATGCATAAAAGATTTTATAAACAATACTGCACGTGGTATCATGTTTATAAAAAATGATTCGGAACGTAATGATACGATTATTTCATAAACAATGAATAGACTGCAATACGATACGGTGGAATGCTCATAAAAAAATTACGGTCGTCGTAAAATGAACTTTTCTATTAAACAAAACTTGTCTTTTGTATTAAATATTTAACCTATAATTTAATTGTTTTTATTCGTCTCTCGAATGGAGTCTTATCGAAATATGTTCTCACACAATTGTAAATAAACGTGTCCATACTAATGCAAAATGCAGTTGCATACGACGCAGAACTTGCTACATACTATGCAAGTCGAGCTTGTGGGCACGGGCTTTACAACAAAACTGCAATTGCATAAAGTTCAACAATAAATTTATTTATTAACTCATTAACGTTTCATAATATCACACCTTGTTACGGGTATTATTAATTTTTGACAGAAGCTCTCCTAAATATAGGTACATTAATATAATTTTATTCTAGGGTTCAGAACGAAAACTAAAATTATTTAAACATTCACTTCGTTACAATTCCATATAATTTACAGATTCAATATCAAATAAACACAGTATATATAACAGGTTGTAAGAAAATACGTCAATAGTCGCACTCAACGCCGTGCTAATAATGAGTATGCAAACTGCAATCATTAAATTCGCATAAAAAATGAATCATCGGATGCATCTCGAAAGTGATGCAGTCGCCGATTTAGCACAATGATTTTTTTATTGGGTGTATACGATGTCGAAATTGTGCCGCGATGATTCCTTTCGAACACTTAGGGAAATGAAGGTCGGCTGTCAGCGGGTAAAAATAATATCGGTGGTATAATAATAAAAAAAAACTTCGTGTTTTGTTCATTGAACGCAACAATTGATGCTGATTGCAATGATCATTTGTGCTAACCCTGGCGAAGTCTATCTACATATGGGCGCATGTTCTCGCTGCACTCCTTCACTACGAGCAGGCCTTCTCAATGTTTTTTTCGTAAAGAGGTGCGGTAAAAAATTCAGAAAAAAATATTTGAAAAAAAATTGAAAGATTTTTTAGTAAAAATATTCATAAAAATTGCTATTTCATTAGATTTTACTGACATTCCCGGTTCAAAACAACATAATATAATTCTAAGCAGTCTTATTTTTTAAATATTAATTTAAATACATGGAAAAAACAGATTTTATTTTTTTACATATAGTATTTTTTTGATATCATATTTTTTATAGTCTTTTTATAGCGAAAATAATTTTAAAAATTTCGTTAAAACTCTTAAACGTTTGTTACCAAAGTATTGGAAAATATTGAGGATACGTTGAAAATTTTAATCAAAGAATATTTAGATAATTTTCATAAAACAAATAATCGTTAAAAAAATTACTTACAATCTATTATACTTACTGCAGTTAATGCTTACTTTCTTTACCATGTTTTTCACAAAAACCAAAAAATTAGAATGGAAAAAATAAAGAACGTAATAATTATTTCTTTGGATCATGAAAGTAAATTGGAAATTTATTGAAATTTTTTACATTCATATAACTAATCAAATAATATTTTGAATACTTTTCACTTTATTTAAATATTGAATCCGAAATATTAACAAAATTGAATAACTGAAAAGCTTCTATAGCTGTTATAAAAAAATTATTTTTTATAAACATTTATTTTCCTAATAATTATTCAACTTATTGAACAGTATTTGAATATGAAAATATTTTAATCAATCAATTAAAAACATTCATCAGAAAAACATCAAAATCGATCATCTTTCAATACACAAACACAATCAATAAACATTCTACAATCCAAAAAAAACATCGAAAAAAATTATTATTAAAAAAAAATGACCATATTATAATAAGGATAACGGAATGCAGAATCACTGGCGGCGCACACAATCTGTATAGGTATATTTCTTATGCAGCTCTCTTACTTAAGTTCCTTAGTGTTACTATGAAAATTGTGCATCGGACCGCGTTCTTGTGCACGCCGGACCACGCTGTCCGATGCACTTTTCGAAATTCGCACAAAACTGAAAGAAAAATCGGCCGATTCGCGACGGAGTGTGTTCGGCGATGATTTTCGCGTGATTCGCTTTTGTTTATTCGGTGTGGAAATGATTTTTTTTCGCCGCGCGCTAAATGTCGAGGACTAAGCCGCCGAACGCGTCGATGTTTGCCGTTTATTTTCGCATGTATTATTTTGTTGTGTTCAGCTGCAAAAATGAAGAAAAAGTTGTGCAAAATCCTATGCGTTTCGATGTACGATTTGTGTAAATGTGAGTATTCATTTTGTTTATGGAAATTCGAGCGTGAACGTTGCGTTGCGAATATTTTCAAATTTAACCTAAAATGTAATTCTAAATTAACAAAATCTTTATTCTAATTTATTTATAATAATACTAGTTTGATTGCATATAATTAAAAGTTTGATTGAAGATTAATACAATTTAATTGATATTTTTTTAACCAAAATTTGATTTATATGATAATTTTCATTGTATTGAAATTAATATTTTTAATAACGATAATTCAATTTGTTCGATATAGAAAGTTTGATTAATTTTATGGATAACAGTACCGTTCTTTTACCTCCCAATAATTGGCTTTTTTATTTACCTATTCAGAAAATTTTATCGATATTTTCATTCTCCATTAAAAACTATATAAATAACACGAACTAACTTCTCCGATATTTCCACGAAATAAATATTTTACACGTCTTCGGAAACGCATAAAGCGCAAACATTCAAATGCAGATTTACGTTCGCGTCATAATGCATTTGAAGACGTCGTTGACATGCAATTAACAGTGGATATTTCACCACTTTTTTTGCACAAAAATAACCTTTGACACGGCAGAAACGCTCGCGCCGGAATGTTATACGACTTCGCATGAAATTCCATCGAAATTAATCGGAAACATAATCGACATGTGTCCCAGGGATCGACTTAACGGTTTTCGATCGCCTTTTTCGAAAGACGACAGAACAAAGAAGCGGGAGATTCGAACGTTCGCAACGAACGCATTTATTATAATAATGGTTTCGCGTGTATTTGTGTGCATTTGCAACCATTAGCAGCACTTTCTTGACTGTAAATTATTGATCCGGCTTTTGATGTTGCTAAAGAAATTCACAAAAAGATAGGTGGCTCTAAAAACTCGTTTACATCTAAGATAGTAAAACTAACTAGAAAATCTAGGCTCTATTCAACCAACGCGGGTAAAAAACGACACGCAAAGCCTTTTACCGCTATACACAGTTAACCCTGAGTCTGCTAAATGAACTCATTTGTATTTTGTATAAATATTCATATTGAAATTCTAAACAACCATTTTTTATTATAAAAAATGATTAATACTTCAAAAAATTATATTCAAACGTATTGACTCGAGCCGCGTTGAATTTCGCATCTTCGCCGTTTCGAACACTCTTTCGCATCAAAGGCGTAAATAATTTCGAATCGAAATGCATCAGTTCGTGGTCGGGTTAAACGGGAATAGATTCTTGTACGGTCAACGCTGTATAGCTTGTAATATGTCAGAACTATCTACGCCAGTAATCCTGGAGCGGCTTTGCTAGGTCGTGCGGAAGGAATTTGCATGGACTCGGCGAGAACAAATCCCGCTCGATGCAAAAATGGTAGTAAAAAATTCGCAACGTGCAAAATAAAACGAGCGTACAGATCCAAATAATAGCCTATTCTAGTCTATTGCAGGTTTTAAAACTCGGGGTTTAATTAAAGGAACGCCCACGGAAGATTTGCAATCTGCAGTATAAGTCTTTTATGTCCGCATATAAAAATCTATGGATGCATTCGATTCGATTTTCGCTGAAATTTATTATTAGAAAAATGATTCGCGGCTGTGTCCCAGATTTTTGAAGTGCGTTCTCGAATATTTTACGACGTATAAAATTTTCTTACAAAATTATTAGAGCGTTGCCAAAAATCGCACAATCTTCAAAAACGACTCGGCCTCTGTGCATCTTCGTATGTTTTCGAAATAATCGCATATAAATAAAATTCAACCATGAATCAAACTCAATGATTTTCGATATCAATTCGAAGCTTTTTTTGAATCGAATCCAAATGTAATAAATTCCATATAATTTTTATTCATTGCAGATAAAAATATCAATTACGAAATGGCTTTATTGTGTTTTCGCGATAAAATTTTCCATTCGGATCCATCTACGTTGTTTCGCGTGCGATTTTACAACGAATTTTATTATTTTTTGGCTCGCACTCCGGATTGTGTACGCAAAATGCACATGCTGTATTCGAGTGCTATTTTTTCGAAACGTCCAGATTCAAGGTAACGTGCAAAATTATCTCGGGATACAGGAATCGTGTTTATATCATTACTTAATGCACAAAATCGCATAGACCACGAAATGAAATCGTAAATTTTCCAATCATAAATAAAACATACGTTTATGTTTCCGCATATATAATATTTAGAAAATTATTATGAATGAGAATGTCGCAGTGTCCATTTCATTATTTTGCGAAACGGTTAACGATTTTTTCGTAATATAATATCAAGTTGCGGAGGATGCGTTTGTACTTTTTATGGTGGGTCCCTTTTGTGTGTGCATATGATAAAAATATATGAATCACACACGATCGTTGAGCACAAGTACATAAATATATTAAAAACGAGTTTAAAGTACAAAGCAAAAGAATCGAGGCAGTCTGAGGCAAAAATAATCTGAAGGTCGCTTCAGCCCACGCCTGTAACTCATTGCACTGAAATGCACTTTTCAGAGTGCTTCGAGCTTTTATGTTAATACGACAATACTTCATTCGAGTCGTCAACAATGCAATGGACACGCGCTCGAAAGGCCAACGAGCTTCGATAATAATTAGTCATTAGTTAGTCATTCGGGTATAATTGTGTATTAATTTTTCAGCTTGTCCGCACTCTTGTTTGGTCGCAGTCCGTTTGTTTTCTTTTTCGTAATGAGTAGTTGTTATATTGCGGGGAAATTGTAAATGACCATAACGATACAATGAGCTTTATTCGTACACATGTATAAGATCCAATATAATTTGTTATGCTGCGGTAATAATAGACAATGCACAAACATTGCTTACACAGGGACTGGAAAGCTTCTCGTATGCATTCAATGTGTATTTCTTATATCAGCAATTTTCGCTAACCCTCTGTTTAATCGATTCAGTTG
This sequence comes from Hydropsyche tenuis, assembly GCA_009617725.1. Taxonomy (NCBI): domain Eukaryota; kingdom Metazoa; phylum Arthropoda; class Insecta; order Trichoptera; family Hydropsychidae; genus Hydropsyche; species Hydropsyche tenuis. The sequence continues at coordinate 717,679 of VTON01000067.1, forward strand.
GGAAATTGTTTTTTTTATTAATTTGAAGTCAATAAGTTTAGAAAATCCAAATATGTATTATATATTCTTGTATATTTCGAAATAATGAAGTAATGTACGCAATGGAATCCAGATTCCTGTATGCACAAACAGTTTATTGTTGGACACTGAGTTTTAACATCGAAACGATCAATTAATTCTAACGTATAAAGAGCGCATTTAACGCAACCTTTTCGAACGATAAAATATTTATCTGTCCGGCAATGAACAAATCGGTGATTGACGAAACGGTTTTGCGCAAAATAAATATATTTCGCTGAACACATAAGCATCCCGCTAATTTATCGGACGCATCGGGGTTGAATGAAATGCAACCGTCCGGTTGCATTAGCGAAGTTTTGGGAGAGGAGTTTGTTTATTTTTACGTCCAAATACGTTTAGATTTTCCACAAACAAAGCGAAACGCGAAAAATGGCTCGGGAAAACGCCATTACTTGGAAACGGGTCAAGTAAACCAGCGTGGAAAATTCGCCGGGAAGAATAGACCGCGCGTTCGCGTTTAACTACAATTAAGCACTTTTCGGTGGAAAAATTCTATGTTAGATATATAACTGAAATTGTGGTTGAATTTTAACATTATTTAAAATATAAATACATTTAAATATTATTCAATAATTAAAATTTTAAATATTTAGTTTTTATAAAGAAAAAAGTTCAAAATTTCGAAAAAAAAATTAGTCTTAAATGCGTATCACATTAAGTATATGTATTTATTCAAAAAAATTTCTTTAAATTTAAAATTTATCTTTCATATAAATTAAATAATATAATGATTATTACATACATAAACGCTTAATGAAATCAAATAAAAATCGAAAAATACGACATTAAACCCGGCGAACATTTTTCCTGAAACTAGCCGAGCACACAATGACATAAACCGCGATTACGACAGATAAACGCCTACCGAGTCCATTTATTTTCTCAATCTGAAATCGTACGTAGGTCCCATAAATTTTTGCACCTATCATGTCGAAGATTGACGTCCTCTGAGCCTCGGCAAGGCCCCATTGTTGGAGCCCGTCTACTTCGAAAATATCTATAATAACATGTATCCTTTACGCCCACCGCGTCTATGCGCCGTGACGCATTTTTGCTATTTGCATTATATGCACCGCGACTCTACTGATGTATCTGTGTTATATACCTGTATTATGCTGATATATAAAGTGGATCGATTCAAAACTCTCAATATTTGACAAATTATTCGTGCGGAATTGGGGGAAAATGATAATTTGTTTTGGCTGTTTTTTGCAGTGTAATTTCAATGGCGAATATAATATTTATGAATACATAGTTAAATATTTTTTAGGAATTTTCAGTTTGAATTAATATGACCAACTATGAAATTTGGAAAGACATTTTCAAATTCAAACTTTGTGTTCCCTTTTACAAAGTCCCAGAGTTGTTTCGAGTTATCAAAAGTTATCCATCTCGAAACGGTAATATCTAAATTTGAATATTCGTGAATATTTTTCGAAAATATATATTTTTTAAATTATTTATATCATTAAAAATAATAATAGTGATCAATAAAAAAGTTTTAACGTAACGGATCCTTTCTTTGATTTTCATCAAGATTAAACAACCCCAAAAATTCAAATTTAAATGTTGGCAGTCGTGAAAATTTTGGCAACGACTGTTGCGAATTTTGAATCTAAACTCCTCATATATTCGCAAAGCTACAAGTATATCTGCACCGTAATACGTACAAGAACTCTCTTATAGTGTAGCGGAGAGAAAAAACCCGTTTTTGCTCTGCGAGGGCAGGCCGCGCCTGAAAAATTGCAACCTAATGCAACGGTGAATGCAATACTGCATATCATATATAATAAACAATATTCGCGCTCCAACAGAAACGTACTTATATGTGTGTTCGTATGCACGTTTGTAAAATCTCTTATACGCCAGTCTTTCAAAACTGACGGAACGAGTGCCCAATGACACTCGGATCCAACGATTTTACTTTCAGATGAGTCAATGATTTTGAGTTGGAAACTCTCTTATTTTGTTGTAATACTTTTTCTATGACGCATTCAAGATCGAGATACGAATATGCACATTGACTAGTATCTACGTTATTTAAAAATTGACGCAAAAATAATTATTATCTCGAAAGATGTACAATAATAGCGTCGACAATAACAGCATGAATTTTCCGTCGATTTTCCAAAGTCATAAATCATCTAGTACGAAATTCTTCTATGAGCGGTACCGGTTATTCTCACAGCGGTTATGCATAAATATAAAACGAACGGATCGATCACGTATTTATGATCGTTTTCAAAAACGGTCCACTGGCAACATTCAAAGCCTCTAATCCGTTTCAGTTAAGACGACAGCTCTCCTACATTAATAGATCTTAAATTATTGCCGAGATTACGCAGCGGTTCCGATCTATTTATTTAAACTTCAATACATTTTTGCGAAGACTCCGATGCTGTGCGTCGCCTTGGATTCTTTTGATGTCTGCATAACTCTTTTTATACGGACGTATTTGCATTCGAGACTCGTTGCATTTTCGCTTTGTAAAGAGACCAGCATTCATTCGTGTCAATACGTCCGCCATTATTTTTTAAATGACGAATTCTGAGCACGTCCGTCGACATTAGACATCATCGGCGCTAAGGAGAGACCTCATAAGTTAGCAGGAAATTGCTTTGATTTTCAGTTTGGACCTCAACGACGTAATGACGGCGAAAATGGTAAAATGCAATAGGCGAACGTAATTATGTTTCGTATGGGCAATGGGATCCGATGGTAGGAACTTACTATAGTCGGCGGTCCAGCGCCAGCATTCAGCATCTCTCGGTGCATATAATTTATCCCAGGTCATTCGCCTTGCCTTGCCATCTTGCATGTGTTCTTGTATGTGTGTGCTAGTGTGTGTTTGCAAGACGTTGCAGCGTTTCCCAAAGTCGGATGGGAAAAGAACTTCCTGATTCGTCGGGATGTTTTGATAAAAGTTTTCTAGGAATTTTGAGTCTGGTGGATCGTGCGTTAAGATTGAAGTTGTGTGTGTTTGAGATAATGTTGTGAGACGCAATAGTCGATATTGTTTATTTGCGAGGTCGTTACGTATGGAATTGAGCACATATTGATAATGATTCTCTAATTGATTCGAAGAGATAAATGTATCACAATTTATTGATGTGTTTTTTTTATTGGGGTATATCGGAAAAAAATTGTTATTGCTTATTTCATGTCAACGTATTAGATCATTATTTTAGTTAATCAATCAGTAGGTGGATGTGATCGCATTATATTTTAAAAAGTGGTGTTCTATAGGAGTGTTAGTATCAATCAAAAATGAAAAAAAAACTCATTCTTTATTGTTACAATGATATTTTATTTTTATTTTCATAATAATTCTTATTGATAAAAATAATTATACTAACGAGCATTTTATCTTACGGAATCAAAAGCATTGTTTTAATCATTAGCTTGTTTTCATCAATTCTATACATAAATATTTGATTTGACGACGTTACATTTAATTTAGATAATTTTGATTAATCATTTCATGTACATAATTAGTTATTGAAATAAAAATATATTTCGTATCAGGAAAACATCAAAGATTATATATGATTTTTTTCATTTTATGCTATTTATCTAATGTTAATTTTAAAAATTTATATAATTTCGTTCAAAGCTGGATTCACTCAAAAGTTTCACAAAATTAACGGTTCAATGTTTTATTTAAAAAATATAAGAGTTACGTAAGATTCATATTCTTCACACTTACAAAAACGCTCGACGCACATAAAAAATCTCATGCAATATGCAAAGTTTGAGAGGTGCAGACGTTTGTGTCGAGTCTCGTACTAGTTCCTCTTTTTTTCGCTTTCAGCCCGAACCCGTTTTTGCATGGGTTCGTTTTTTTTTTCGTTGCATCATTTGGCCGTTTGCACGCGCCCAACAAGGGCCGCATTGGGGCAGGTCGCGAACACTTGCACACAAAAAATGCATTTTTTCCGACAGGGAATTCCCCCAAGGACGAATTTGCATCACAACGTAATGTCCTCGTTTGGTCAGATGAGTCCTGGGAAAAAAAGGTTCAAAAAAATTTGGGGCGATTAAATTTTTTCCTTTGAATGAAATGAAATTGAATCGATTTTTAATGGTTATTATTATACATATATTGCTCGTATTCAATAAAAATCTCTTTATAATCGATATATATGATTTAATTGCTAATTACTTCGAATTATATGGCACATCTAATATCTAGCAATTATATTCTATGATTAGTTAAATTAACGCAAACAATCTTAAGCTATGAAATTCGACGGTGATCCATTTGTTTAATGTTCTATTTTGGATGATTGTATGGATCGTTAGCGAAAAATCAAAATTAATTCGTTTAATCATAAATATCGGCCTTAACACAGATCTTTTTTCAGCTGCAAGAACGGGTGCTAAATTGTTAAATATACAAAGAAATCCTTGAACGAAATATTATAATCCGTAGTGCATAAAGTTTGCATCATTTTTCTTTGCATGACGCAAGAGAGAGGTTATCAGGGAAAAAGTTCACAATTTTTCCATAGTTTTATCTAAAGAGCATAGATAAGTATTAGAAAAATGCATAATCGTGCAGGGTTGTCACTCAACATGTAGGCAGATGAACTCAATACATAATATAAAAATTTGTTGTTTTTTTTTTAAATCATACTACAATTTTTATTTGATACATGATATGAATTAAGTATTTTTATATTTTTTTAATGTCAATAAGCACATATACTTTTCACTTCTTAAATGATAAAAATATATGAAAATCAATAATAAAATAATAATAATTGCATTAAAAATATTAATATTTTAATATTTAATCGAAAATGTATGACCCTAAAAATTTATTGCAAATATAGTTTTGAAGCGCTCAGATAAAATTCCGCATAACGATATCAAAAACGACCTAAAACACATCATTCGCTCGAACAAATTCCACTCTATTCCAGCTATGTTATAAGATAAATTTCTCAACGACCACAAAAAGGCACATACGACCCAAAAACCTGAAGACGTGCTTTTTTATTTTTTCACCCCGACGAAACGCAATATTTTCTCTATCTTTTTAGAGCACAATTTTGCAAAACATGCCCAGTAACGTGACACATTTTTCTATAATAGGTCGCGTCTAGCGGCCGTCGATTTTTCCCAAATTTCCCAAAAAAAACCACACTGAATTCAGCGAAATCCGCAATCCTCAGCCATGGACTGGTCTAGGCGGCGTAAAAATGGCGGCCGGCGATAAAGCGGATTTTTCCACCGCGGCCATGTTGAATTTTTTGGCACGCGCTCAACGGAACGCTCGATGTAAGTTTTCAAAAATACCACCGAATCGATAATGTGTGCAATTTCTGCGTGTAACATGTGTGAGCGTGAGTGTGTGGGCACTTTTTGCGGTTTTGGCGGCCTTGAACTTATTGCTGAATAAATGTTGACCGGTTAACTAACGGTGCAAGAAATGGCGAAAACCAATAAAGCGCTCGGCAACGAGCGAATAATTATCTTTTACGCGTTTCTTTCCCGAGTTTCATGTTGTTTGACTACTGTTATGTCGATAATGCTGGATGTACGCGTGGCAATTATGTGGTGTTTGATTTATGTATGTATTTTTTTTTAATATCCAAAAGTTATTTATTAAAAATAATTGAGTCGTAAGTCATATCGTATTTTCATTAAAATGTTTGTTCGTGATTAAAAAATATATATTAAGTTTTGAGATTTCATCTGTGCTACCCTTATTTAGCGAGGAATAGAACCACTCATATAAATACGAAGGGATGAAAATTAAAAAAATTATAAAAAAAATACATAAATTATATTAAAATTTTGCAAAAATTGCGTAGATAATTATCAAGTATTTAGTTTCAAAAATATAAATTTAATAAAGCCATTATGAATATTTTTAATTGACATTAATTTGTCTATCGTCTAGCAGATGGCATTTCACCCTTATTCGCATTTTTATTCTTTTAAAATATTCTTTTAACATTTATATTATATGTAATGAATAAATGATTCTCAGAATTGATAATTATATTATTTTCATAATTTTATTATAATTCTATGAACCAAACGACCTTTGAATTAGTAACACAATTTACACTGAATAAATGAAAATGATATGTGACATCAGATAAAGAAATAAAATGTAATTGTGATACAAAATTATATATTTACTCTTCAAAATCACAATTTTCATAATTAAATAAAATATAATACATTCTTAAAATTTTCCAGTTAGATTCAGGTCAGATTTAAAGAAATTCTAGATAAAGGGTTGTTTTTTTCCAACCGGAATCACATTCCAAGCGACAATCAAGAACGATTTAATAGACTGAATGCGATGTGAATGTTACTTGAGAAAAAAATCCGTTTTTCGTGTGCGTAAGTGGGGAAGGGCAAAACGAAATAGAATTAATTATCTGGCGCTGCGGAAAAAAGAGGGAAATGAGCGAAAAAAGGGACACCGCGTTTTATTTGTTGAGTCGGTTTTAATTAAAATTGCCGCGCACAATTTTTCCACTCCCGAGGAAATGGCAACAAGGGTGAGCTAATAATAAGACGAGGCAGGAGAATTCGTTGAACTTTCGATACCCACCTCAAATAATTAATTTACCCAGAGGAACATCTCAATTTTCCATATTCGAAAATAATTTTTTTTTTTTAATTAAACAAAAAGATATTTATTTCAAAAATTTATTCAAGTGCTCAAATAGTTGCATCATACTACTAAAAAAAATATTTGTTATAATGTGCATAATTAACGGTCGGACAGCGGACACGCTTAGAAAAGGGTAACCCGACAAAAATGAGCTCAATACTATATTCTGTCCGAGCCGAAAAAAAAGGTCGACCTCGTCAACAAAAGGAAAAGACGCGGGAAGTTTTTTGAATGGACTCCGGGAACAAAAGAAGGACAGCTGCCGCCAGGTACGCGAAACGGTCAAACAATGGTCACCCTAGTACTAGTCTAAAGTCGAGACAATGGGGTCAAATTCGAACCGAAAAAAAATCGGTGATTGATGGGAAACGCGTGCATCGTGTGCATCGTTGCAAGGGACGACCTCGACCCATATGCAGCCCTTTTGGTTGCTTTAGCTGTTGCGAATTTGAAAAATATATTTGCACTACAAAACTCGTGATACGAAAATTATCTAGCGCTCCGAGTGCGTTATGTAATTGCGTTTATCTGTAATTTAAATGTTAGCGTACCTTTTACAAAGTCAGCCTCGTGTACTGTTTTATAATAAAAATGATTTCGATATATAACTATTATACGTGGAAGTGCACTCAGAATAATTGGAATTACTGTACCGAAAATGTTGATAAACACTGTCGACAATTTTTGCCCGAGAAATCAATCAACGCGTTGATTTAAAACAGAGATCGTAGATTTCGTGTCCCTGATGAAATTCGAATTGCGTGTCCGTTTTATTCGGTGATATATAGGACCGACAGACGTAATGTGCATCAGACACGAAATTATTATTCTACTTTTATTCTTCTAATTTATTTAATTTATATTTCGTGTAATCTCAATGGGATATTGTTCAGAGATAATAATCAGAAAAAACTGTATAATTCAAAAATAATTAGTTACCCCATTAACTTTCCTACTGTCCGATAGTCGTATAATTTCCTTATTCTAAAAATCATTAATGCAAGGACATACAAAGTACATAAACAGTTCAACTGATTGAAAATCAATATATTGAATTTTTCATACGATTGCGTGCGGAAAATTGGAAAAGACCCATAAAACTCTCACACTGAATATTTCACGAGATTAATATTTCAGTGGAAAATTTTTCAAAAACGTGACCATAATATGTATCACAATTTATTTTTTACATAGTCGTCGCTCGGCCGGCATAACTGAGCAAACACGGCGTATTTGCACTCGTCTATTTAACAGCGATAAATAAAGAAAATAAATATTTATATGCAGCCATCGAGCGAGCGCATGAATTCGAAAATCGATTCACCAAAAATCGATCCGAAAGCTCCACCTTTCGTAAAAAAATAATAATGGGCGTGTACGAATTTTCGTATTACGGACCAACCCCGGCAAAGAAACGCGTAGAAAAGTTGAAAAAAGTAGGTCCCCTCATTTCTGTGCGGAGTTGAGGGGCGCGAAAAAAATGCAACGAAACAAACATACGTGCTTTTGTGCAAGTCAGAAAGAGTAGGATATAATAGTCGTGCGCGCGCTTTAAAAAAAACCCAAAGAAAGAATTCTCCCATTTCTTTTACATTCGTATTGTATAGTAAAAAAAATCTATACATGTCTCTTTTTTACCCGTGCGAAACGCGAGTATGTTAGAGAGAGATGCATATGTTTTTAGTACGTTTTAGTTCTATGATGATTCTAACGAAATAAGGAGGGGACCCACATGTGTGGGCGTTTGAAGTTTTGCGATTGCATCGAACAAGAAATAGATTCGGTGCTTGTGTGTATCTGTGGATTTGTTCTTTTTGCTGGGTTCGAAAAATCGATGTGCATTTCGAGTTTGTGCTATTTTTTATCGGAGGATATTTCCGCTTTTATGGTTGACATAGCGATATGGATAACCGCCGGGTTAGTCATCGATATCTGTGGTTTGTGATCTGGAATAAAAATTAAATAAAAAAACCTATGGAAAAAAAGTCATCCATTTTTATCTTGCATCATTGTCGTTTGCATAATCTTCGTCATCGAACTAAAAATAATTTGGTTAATTTTTATTTTTTTGATGAAGTCATTATAAAGTTGGTCAAAGTCGAATAAATTATTTATTAATCAACGAACGTTCTAGAAAGTTTAAAATATTATTATTGAATAATTTTAAATCGTAAACTTAGAAAAATATATTATTTATTTTAACATTAAACGAAATTTTTATTTTTTATTTAACACTTATTATATTTAAATTGAATATACGTCAAAATAAAAATTTAACTCAAACATTATTATACCAAAAAAAAATCACTCAAAAAAATTGCACAAATTTCGACGTACATACAACAAAACCATACCAAACCAAAAACCGCATCAAAACCAAACAAAAACACCCATCCCAAACAACACGAAACGCGCCAAACCCAAAACTCCCATCCCAAACAAAAACACCAAAAACGACTACGAAATCTCGGAAATTCCCGTGAAAGCGCAATGAAACCGGCGTCCCGTCTTCAGCGGCGCGAGCGCGCGACTGCCGAAAACCACCCCTGCGATCGCTCAGGGGTGCCCTGGCCTCCAGTGGCGGGCCAGGGGTAGTCAGCAGGGGTGGCCAAGGGTCCGTGCGGTCCGGCGGACCCCGCCGGAGTGTCCGAGCCCGAAGAAAGTGCCCATTTTTCCAAGGGGCCGGTCCGCGCCGGCGCGGGAAGCGCAAGAACAAGTGGCCTCCAAGTCCTTGGACGGCGTCTAATTCAGGGGTTGTTGAGCTGAGGGTCGTGGTCTGGTTTGGGATGGGTTTTAGTATGGGTTTTTTTAAGGGAGAGGGGTTTGTTGGGTTTTTTTGGGATGGGCGAAGTTGTTGAAGTTTGTTTGTTTTTTGAATGTTGGTTATAAAAGATGTTGATTTGTGAAAAAAGAGATGGTTTTGTTTGTTAAATTTTTGTGTTGGGTAAAGTTGTGTTTGTCGAAATTTATAAGATCTGCGTGTTTTTTTTGAATGTTGTCTATAAAAAATATCATCGGTATTGATTTGAAATGAGTTTGATTTAAAAAAATATAATGTTTGGTAAATTAAGTTAATTTAAATATACCTAGTATGTACCATAATGCGTCAGCGTTATTACAAATTGTCGCAAAATTTCAAAGGATTGCGGCAAATTCTAAAACATATTTTGTAAATTTGATCAGTAATGAAATAAACATCTGTATTTAAATGAATATTTTAAAAAATCAACCGATTACTCATACACTCATATAAACAAATCTAAAGACCTCGAAAAATGTTCTTCATTACAATTATTAAAATCAAACAAATACAAAATTAGACTAAACAATATATTTTATGATAAAAATAAATAAGTATGAAAGTTTATTTGTCATGGATAGATTATTTTTGAAACATTTTTTTATGTCCCTTAATAACATAAAAATTTAATAATAAATACAATCGAAAATTACAACAACGAAAATTTCACAATTTTCCAACAATCTAATTCTGTAATAAATAAAATCAACTTACTCATTTTAAAAATCTAAATAAAAAACGATCTAATAACAAATGAAAAATCTTTACATACAACAAAAAATTTATCAATTTCAACAAAATAAAAATCATTTCAACAAAATTTTCAACCAAAAACTACGAAAATTTCACAACTTTCCAACAATCTAATTCTGTAATAAATATAAATCAAACAATTCATTTTAAAATCTAAAAAAAAACGATCTAATCACAAATGAAAAATCTTTATATACAACAAAAAAATTATAAATTTTCAACAAAAAAAAATCATTCCACTAAAAACCAACAACATCTAAAATCACAATCCAAAACCGAAACTTTCCACACCCAATAAAAAATCATAAACATCATCAAAAAAAAACCATCCACCAAAAAAATCCCATTACAAAACATCATACAATCACCCAAACAACATACAAAAATCCAGCCCAAAACCCACCCTCACCCCTCCCAAACCCCCCATCCATCTACATCCCTTCACCCATCCAGACCGCGACCCTCCGAAAACCACCCCACCGTCTAAGAGCGGGGCTAAAAAAGCTCGGGCACGGCAGCGCAGAGTCTGGGCCTTGCGCGTCTTAAGGCACCCGCCAGTGGCGCGGCGCCGCTGCCACAAGACGCCGGCGTCGGACCGACCCTCCGCCATCGCGCACACACACACCACCCTATATATATATATTTACTCTAATATATATATATACTCACGCATCCACGACGTCCCCTCCCCCCGGCGAGTCTCACCCCCGCCGCGCGCCGCTCTCCCGCGCGCCAACTTTGCCCCGACCAAGAAGTTAGTCTACGCCGAAACCGCGACCGGGAAGAAGGTGCGTCTTGGACGACGTCTTGGGACGTTTCACTCACCCCAACTTGGCCGGTTTTCAGTTCGGTTTATGTGACGTGTTGTCGTGCCGGGATAGGGATGATGGTGATGGACGGTGGCGAAGTGTTGTTGACGTTAAGGGGTTTTTTTCGGTTTTGACAGTTTGGGGTTTTTTTTTTGGGTTTGTTTTTGTTTTGTAGATTTTTGGTGTTGTTATCGGGAATGGGGGTTTATTGATGAATTTTTGATGTTTCCGTGTTTTGTTTGGTGGTTAAATTTTAAATGTTTGGAATTTTTTTTTTTTGGTATTTTGGGAAATTTTGGAGTTTGATCAATTTGGGGATTTTTATGTGATTAAATTTCGGGTTGCGATTGTATTATTATATTATTCGTGAGCACTTAGAAATTTTGCCGTTAAAGACTGTTTGCGGGAATTTTGACAGTTGAAATTTTCGCGCATTTTCCGAACATCACTTAATTTATTCGAATTATAAACACTTATTTTATATTATTTAGTGCTTTAACGTCTATTTAAAATAAATTATATTGAAATTGGGATTTTTTTCAAAATTTGACAGTTCACTGTAACTATTTTTTGTTCACTATAATTATAAAATTTCACTATCATGTTACTGTTTATATTATTTCCGTATTTAATTGCGTAAATTATAATATTTTAAAGCTCGTGACGAATTTTTAAAACGCGTTCTGGGACTTAGTCGCCGCGACACTTCAGATTTTTCCGACTTAGAAAATTCGGAAAAGCGTTACGCGCTCGAACATTAACAACACTCGTATTTCTTGTGAATTTGCAATCAAATTATTATTAATAATATTTCACTTTAAATAAATAAATAATTTTTTATGACTTTTACAACGAAATTTTTAGTATTATTTTTATCAATCAAAGTGTTATATTTGATATTATTGCGAGGATTTGGATGATTATAATCATTGCTATATTTGAAAAATTGTGATAAAATTAATTGTGATAAGTGATAATAAAATTTAAGTGAATAAATATTTTTTTTTAGTAATCTTGAATGATGTGAAACGTGTTTAAATTTAAAACACAATTTGTTCGATTCACTTATAATCTAAATCAATCTAAAAATATTGTAATTACTTACCGATCAATCAAAAATATTTAAACACATAAGAAATTTATAAATATTTATGCTATAAATTTTGACATCAGATAACAAAAATAATATTTAAAAAACGTTCAAAATACTCTCTCAATAATCAGAATGAAAAAAATAAAAATAATTCATTACACAAAATTTGATACATCATAATAATTTCAAATGTCAAAATTCACAAATATCGCATAATTCAACATAAATTTTCCACAACAAACCACCGCAATAAAAACCTCAAAAAAATCACACGCACGGCCAAAATCTTCAATTTTCAAAATCGAGCCAAAAAATCGCGACCGACTTTGACAAAAATAAATAATTTAAACAAAAGCACGTGTGTAAAGTGCGTGTGGCGGGCACTGTCCGTGTCGTCCGGCCGTCCGCACGCCTCTGTGTGCGTGCGTCCACGTGCCCACGTGTGTGCGTGCACACACACACACATATTGACATGCACATATATCCTGTCGTGTGTCGGTGTGCGTTTTCGCAGGACACGTGTACATATGCTCCGTACATATGCCACGCAGGACGACGGACACGCGAACGATGTCGCCGAAATTTCGCGTTTTGTTGTGCGCTGGAAATTGCAGTTTCTGGAATTTTGTTAGAGTCTGATGGACCTTTTGTGGATTTCGTGTGATGGGTTTCGAATCGGTGATGTGGCGCGAAATCATGGTCGTTTTGTAATGTGGCCGTTTTCATGTGCATTTTTATGTGTTCTCGGAATAATGAATAGTTTTGTCATAACGTATGAGTGTTGCATTTATATTTAGAATTGATCGGTGCTTGTGAATAATTTGAAGTGTGGTAGTTAAAATGTTGAATAAAAATCATAACTTTCTAACGTTAAAATAATCATGATTATCATATCTAATAATCGCCCAATAAATATATGAAAAAAATTAATTATAATATACGAAATATTTAACATTTCTCGCCGTACAATATAATCATCGAGCTTTGAATATTTTGACAGTTTGTCGCATAAACCGAATTTGTTAACTACTTCCCTTATTCAAAAACATAAAATTTAATTTGTGTTTCTTATCATTGTGACTGAATTGAAATGTGATTAAACGTTTTTTTTGTTTTATTTCAGGTTCAAGCGGAAATTAAGACTACAACCACTGTTCAAAAACGGCAATACAAGTTTAAAATTTTCGTTCAATAACCGATCGAGAATAATAAAATAACCATCGGCTGTTTTTTAAGAGAGAAAAAATTCGACGAAGATCCGCGCTTTAAACAAACAAATTAATTCAAGCAAATAGAAAGTGTTCATTAAATTTACAAAATAAATCAAATCTTGAGTTCCTATATATAGAAAAAGAAATCGAGACGAGCGCAGCAGCACAAGTGAGAAACATTCGATCGCGCCCCGTCAAATGTTGAAAAGTTGCATTTATTTCAGCTCGCCGGTCGTTAGTTGCGCACCCGTCGACGTCTAACACATTCGACACATCAACTCGAATAGTTCGTTTATTATTTTCCGCTAATTTCGCCCGTTCAGCGACGGCTACCGACGCGCACCGCCGTTTGTCCTCACCGCTATATGAAAGCAGTTTCGCTAAAATTGCGACACTGCTGCGGCTCGAGCGCAATCACGCGAAGGCAGCGGCCGCTCGTCCAACCCCGTACGACAAATTATTAAGCCTGGATTTCTCAAAGTTCAGTCAAGATTACCAAAGCCACGCGGCTTTCCCGAGGCTATACAACCAGCCTCCGGAGGGATCGCCAGGCCACAGCAGCCCGTTCCAGCGGCTGCTCAACCAACCACCTCCGCAGCCGCAGCCTCCGCCGCAGCCGCCGCCGACTGCCATAGAGGACGGCGTCGCAGTCAACCCCTTGGCCAGGCTGCTCAGCCAGTCGCCGGAAGGCCTCGGCCAGAACCCTCTGCAAAGATTGCTCCAGAACCCGGAGCTGCTCAGCGGGCTGAACCCGTTTCAGCGCCAGGAGGGCGGCGGCATCGAGCGCAAGTCGCCGCCTAAGCAGTCCCAGCAGGACAATTTGCCGCTGTGTCTTCAGACGGCCGTCAAGATTTTCCTCAACGCCGACATATTGGCGCCGGCTAAGGTGGAGGAGGAGAATTTCGTCGCCAACTGGCTGCAGAATTCGTTCAAGATCACGGCGGCGGCGGAAGGAGGCGGCCAGGGGGCGGCTGCTGGGGCGGGGGCTGCACACAGTGCCCTCGACCTTAGGGCCGCACCCCTGTCGCTGCAGATCCCAAATCTGAACAACATGGCTGCGGACGTCCAGCAGCAGCAGCGGCAGTTCAAGCCGAGTCCAGAGTTTTGGCAGCACAGTAGGAATCAGTCTCCGTGTCCTCAGGAGATGACTCCTAATCAACAGCAGTTAACTCCTACGCAACAGATGACTCCAACTAATCAGCAACAGTTAACGCCCAACCAGCAGCAGCAGATGACTCCTACACCTCAGCAGCCTCAACAACTTACTCCGAGCCAGTCCCAACAACAGCAACAGCAGCAGCAACAACAGCAACAACAACCTCAACAATTAACACCGGGTTCTCAACTTACTCCGGGACAACAGCAACAGCAACAGCAGCAGCAGCAGCAACAGCAGCAGCAACAACTCTCCCAGCAAATGTCTTCGGGTGTGCCACAACCTCAACTCACCCCAGGACACATGACACCCGTTGTTCCAGGAATGCCGCAGATGCTGGGAGCTCCTCAAGACCACAAGATGATGACCGAGAAGCTCGTCAACGAAATCCAGGTAAAAGAAAACACATGCAACATATCAATATTAACGCATGCATTATCATGGCGATAAAATAACACATTTTATAATTTTTCTTTGCATGACATTATTACACGCTTATTAATCTAATATCGAAAAATAGATAAAAGTCAAAACCGCAAAAGAAAACGTATTGCGATGCGGTCGATCGACCTCATAGCAAAAACGTAAACGTCCATCAATTCAATACTTATCTAATCTGCGAAATGCATTTGTAAGATGCAGTTTATATAATTTGTAAACTTACGTGGCTTCAATTAAAATTTTGGCATTATTTCGCATCATTGAGACCGTACGGCGAATTATTTACGTTGAGAAAGTTTACGTTAACCGCAAACGTTTACAGCGCGTGTATTACGTAGTGAAAGCATTACACGGTGTACGATTACAATTATTTTAGCCGATACGCAAACCAAACAATACCCGCCAGTGTGCCTTTCGTATTTTATACCGTCCTTCTCTTAGTAGAGGTTCTGAGAAATGATAAGAGGGTGAGAGAAACGGAAGCTTTTCACCCCCGCGACGCATCTAACGGCGAGTAGGAAAAGCTCCCAATGAAAACTCACTTATTTTGTAATCTAAAATTAAAATCGATTTATATAATAATAAAACGTTTTAAAATCACTAAAAAATATTTAAATAATTATTTAAAAAAATTATATAAAAATCACTATTGAACAATTCCGTTTGAAGTATCACTTGTTTACGACACAATTGATTTGATTTATAAGCAACTTTATTTCTCACTCGAAACGATTTTATACGATGAAAATTTGATATGATGCGTAGAAAATCGCGGGATTTACGAAAATAAAATTTGGCGTTCACTCGAATTTTGACTTAGCACTATTTTCGGCACACGAGCGAGTAAGTATAGATTTCGGGGCGCAATTTTTATAAGAACGACTTGTTAACTTGAAGTTTGCCTTAGTACTGACTGACCCTTTGGGCGCGCTGGCTAAAAGCGTTGAACCCAAATCTGAGCATATGGCATCCTCAAAATATCCTCAGGTAACAAAGGCGATACGAGCCGAGGGTCGTCTCAATAGAGACCCTAATTTTTATATCGTACCTGTTCAAAATTATTTTGATTCATACAAAAAACTGCATATATAATTTATCAATAATTCAATGAAAATATATGTATATAATATAATACTTATGATTATAATATATGATTTTTAAATTATCTTTGTTAACTTCTTATTAATAAAATTCATCAAATAATTTATATAATAATTTCTTTTAATTTGAAATATTTTATTAATTTGATTAAATTCTTATGAATTTGTGATGTAATCCTCGCGCTTAGCAATAAGATGGGACCTCGTTCCGGTTTCTTTTTGTTTAGGAAACAAAGACCTCCGAAAAAAAACATGAATTGCCGTTGCTCAAAGGGTTACTGGTCACCAAAAAATAACCCTTCCTATTTATAACGATCCAGGTATGCAATATGTGCGTGAAAAAAAACACACGTGTATGTTCATATGAAAATTGACCCCCATTATAATACAAACAAACTAATTTAAATTAACGATCAAACTTATCGACTGATTGATGATGTTAATATAATACAACGCATTTAATACTGTACAAATAGAACATAAATAATTTTTCATTAACGAATCGGGATGATGTTTTATACGAAAGGGATTGGATTCGTACAAATTGTACACATCATCTTCTGTCATTGTTGTAAAAGTTGCATCGATTTTTTGCTACTTTTCTACATTGTTTAGAATATATTCGACAAACAATGAGGTCGACGAAAGGGGTTCGATTCGTGTAACCCCAATTGTTTTTACCATTTCGAGTGGGAACTTGCATGGGAACGGAAGAGCATCTCGAATGGGAAACCCATAAAAAACAATTAAACAGGTTTTCTAACTAACCCTTTTATTATCTCGTCGTCGGAAGATCCCTGAACGGTTAACTCTTGAATTTGTAAATAAAAAGTTACGCTCCCATCAAACATATGCTTCATATTTTCATATAATTTGATCGTTTCCTTAAATTACATATTAAGCTTGCAACCAATCATTACCCGAAAAAAATTCATTTCGTCGCTAATATAACGAATTTTCAATCTGGTCATAAATAAAAAAAAAATTTTGATATAAAATAAATTAAAATATTTTTTTTCTAAATATAAATAATAATAAGAAATAATTTATAATATAATAAATTTGAATATGTTTTATATGTCATTCAGCGGTTAGCACCTCGTTTGTGGCAAATTTTTTAAATAAACATATGCTCTCATGAAAAAACGCCCCCTAGTCAATTTCAGGATTGAAAAGTTCATATGATTTCGATGCGATTTAAAAGCTGAAGAAAAAAACAATAACCGGCGTATAAACAACGAGGGTTAAAAATGACACGCACTTAAAATCAGAGAAGTATCATTGTTTAACTGTAGCATTAAAAAAACTTGCAAAACTATCAAAAGAAAACCTGTTTCGAAAACAATGCGCAATAAACTCATGAAAAAATTTTCCCGGATTTGAACCGAAAAAAATCGAACAGCAACTGACGGATATCCGACTGTGATAATACAGAAAGCTATAATATTATATTTCATTGACGAAACGAGGGGCTGAACGTATGATAATAATTTAGCAATTTGCATTTTATTATTTCAACGAGTCGTTAAATACGCGATGTCGATAATTTGCCAAGTACACGCGTGCGAAGTACAAACTGCAGTTTTATTACGCGTTAACCGATTCCGTAAACTGTTCGAAAATTAAATTTAAAAAACGATGAACTGATTGTGATTTACTTATACTAACATAGAAAACCTGATTTGCATCTCCAAATGCTTTCGTTTCTGGATTGGGACGTGGAACAAACAGCAGCAGCAGTCTCCATCGGCGGACTCCTCGATGAGCGAAAGATCCATCGTGCCGTTCGCATTGGTAATCTTCAAAGATATATATCTAAATAATGTAGTTTATGGCCCGGTCTGTTTCGATTCTAAAAATATGTGTGTGTGTTGGCGATTAAAACATGCGAAAGTTCCGATCTCGAGAAAAGGGAATCGCGTGCCGCGAACGATAAGTCGCCCATGTCAAATGGCATCTAATTTGTTATTTAGCAACAAAAATGGTTTTTTATTCAAATGCAAGCCCATTATGCATTAGCATAATGGAATGCTTATCCATTTCGATGGTTCGAATGTTTCGCGTATAAATATTTAATTGCGAAAAAATTCATTTTACGATCGTTCCATGTATCGAAGCTAGAGAGCGATTTTCATAAATTTCCACTAAAACGGGGAAAACGTCCGATTTTTACAGAATTGTTTATGTAAATTCAAACACAAAATTTGTTTACATCATTAGTTTTGTGAAATAGTTCCGAAATATATTTCCATCATAATTTCATAATCACAGTCAAACATAAATTAACGATTCGCAATATTTTGAATTCGAACATTTCCGTTTAACGTTTACGAATAACTAATTGAGTTCTCATAATTAACTAATTACCATCGATAACTATTTTGTGTTATTTTCGCATGCATTCATTAGTACATACACATTTGTAAATAAACCCAACACCATATTATTTTTCTAATGCCAACCACATCATGCTTTCCACGGAGCTTTTGTCCACACACAAAAGCTCCACACATATATAATTTATAAATCATCTAATATAAATTAATCATAACTACCTTTCTCATAATACTCTTTCTGTTTTCATGTATGTCTTGTCCAATCAAAGTGCATCCAAAACGACCACATTAACACAATAACTAACGCTCGTTTTCCGCTTCTTTAATGCCGCTTACTAACACTGGACACCTTCGACGGACCACCTTCGGATCGACCATCATCAGCAGCAGTCCCGCTCGAACTCCTCGATATCGGAGCGCACCCTGGAAGAGTGCTGGTCCACTCTGCAACGAGTGAGTTGGCACCTGTTTCAATGTGTATTGTTATCTTCCAAAGGCGATCTCTGGGGCCCGGGAGCGGGGCCGTTGCCGTGCAAAGTCGAAAAATGAATCCGCAATGTTGGAAATGCAATTTGCATCGCGGAATAAATCAATCGGCAACGGCCCCGGTCTGCGACGCTCCGGGTATTGGTAGTTTTTTATTTAAATGTGTACTTTTCCACGTGTGCGTGTGTCTCGTTTGTGTTTTGCCATCATAAGGTGAGTTTTTATCGTTTGGTTCATTTTACATCTTGTGCTTGTTGTTTTGTGACGTTTTTTCCTCTTTGTGTCGGCGAAAACGGTGCTTCCGTGTTACATCTGGCATTGGTAATCAAAGCGCTTAGAATAAACTTTCTATTGAAATATTATATTTCATATTTAGAATCGTATTGATTTAAATGATTTGTATATAAACTTAAAACTGAATATTATTGACATCTTTAACGACATCTTGAAACTGAAAATTGTTTCATTAATGATGACAAATCTTATAAATAATTGCATACATTTCAAACGTACCGACAAATTTCAAAGATATACCGCTCTTTTCTAAAACCGCCTTGTATGTTTATTTAATTTCGAACCATATCGCGAAATATTTCTCAAAATTATTACTTTGAAGTTATATTTTACATTATCGGCATTTTCAATCGAAAATGTATAATTTCTACAATATACAATTACTCATCGATATTTGCATATCAAACGAAACGTTCGGGCATTTCATCATTAAAAACTCACTGTCGACAGTTTAATCGAAAAAACGGCCATGTTTTCAAACCGTTTGCAATTATTCGGTTAATTTGAATAATACGATTGTTTGAAGCTCATTGCTTCGGTTAAAAGTGCGTCCATCACTTGACCCTTTGCACGTTCGGCAACGACATATGCCCAGCGTACGTCGTTTGCTTTTGTATATCCTTTTTCGATACTTTTATTTCGTTTTCTTATTTTTTTTTATTATTATACACGTATATGCGTATTGCTTCGATGCAGATGCGAGCAATACGACGCTTTCGCACAAGTGCACGTGCACTTTTTTTCGCACAGAATTTACGCGCGTTTGCTCCATTTCGCTCGGAGGCGCGTAAACTTTTTTTCGTAAAAAAAAAAAAACGGCGTTGTTTTTAAGGCTCGATTGAAAGTGTTAAAGCAATGCGTTAATGATGCATAATTAAATGTTCTTTTATACTCTTCAACAGTATGGTAAAGCGAAAATACGATTTCGTTCATTGTAAAAAAGCACTGTGATGAAATATTTATTTAAATCCGTTTTTGAATTGCAAAATTTAAAAATGTAAAAATGTACATAATATTTTTTTTTGAAATGGAATTCGATCTATGTTTGGAGCAAATTGTAAATTTTTAATTATTCGCATTAAATATTAAATCCTATTTATAGGTTGTAGAGTCCGACCTTTGATCAAATCTGGGTCGCGTCTGAAATAGGTTAAGATCCCGATATTTTAAGCGATCCGTTTTTTCAGACAATAATATTAAAAATAAATATATTAATACTTTTTTGGGGTGAAAGTTCTTTGGAACACCCCGGAAAGATCGGCGTGTACTTTCCTTCCAAAATGCAATATTTCTACGTACGGACGTGCATTTCCGACGTTTCGCATACGTCTCGCCCCCGAGTTGATATGCAAAAAATGCACCCCGCACGAAATACAGGAATAACGCAAAAATTTAATATCAAAAGACCGAAATCCATATGATAAAATGGCACTAGCCGACACTATTGCGAAAAATGCACGCTATAATGCACAATGTGCATTATTCGCGCATTGTGCGCGTTTCAGCCTCACGTACTGGATTAGAAAGGAACTGCTTCTAGTTTATACGAGAAACGGAATGAATGAGTCCATTTCGAGGCAATCTAATCAGTTAAAAACGTGTTCGCCCACGCTAATTTAATAAGAGCCCGATGTGCGCCATTTTTACTATTGACACGTATAGGACGTATGGACGCGCTGAAATTGTATACTGTTTGTCGCCGGTGATTTTTTGCATATCGATGTCTGGAAGTCACTTATGGAATTGATTTACGATTTCGTTTTGTACGGTGTATAAGTATTGTGGGGAATCGTATTGTATTATATGTACGGCTCGAAACGACCGTGTAAAGAGACGCTTTGTACTTCTAACCGTTTTACTGCATGCAATATCGTAAAAAATTTGCATTTCGAATTGCGTATCAAACGTCGGTCTTTTGATGTGCTCGAGCCGAGTTTGGCCATAAAAAATGTTCATAAATCAAAATTCTGAAATGTGATTTGCCTGCAATCGTCCGATGCTTAATGAGAAATTATATATCGCTGAAAATTTTTGTAATCTTCGTGCAAAAAAAGATTAGATTTATATTATATAAAACACCTACAACAATGTTTTTATCTTCTTCTTATAAATCGCGTGCAATAAATCTCTCTATAATGCGTTGTGTTTCTCTCTTGTACGAAGCTTTTGTTCGATACGAAAAGGGACAGAGAGACGCGTTTTAAAAGGGTATCAAAAGAAACAATCTCGCGAAATAAAATTTATGTGGCAGTAGTGCTAGAATCGCATTAAAATTTTATTTATCGAATCATGGTATTTTTCCAAGGATTTTTTCCGTTTTGCATTAATGAGACTCGCTCGAGTCTATCGGCGATCCATCAACATCAAAACGAATTCGAAAGCTCGTGCCGCTTTCTCTAAAGAAATTAATAATTTTATTCATATTTTATGTCAGTATAAATATATGGATATTATTCAACGTTACCTTGATTACTTTGTAGTTTTTTTTCACTCACCATATGTGGTATACGAATACAACAAAAGTACACACTCCTATAATAAATTATGAATTTTTCTTAATAAAATCAGAATTATTATATATTAAATTTTAATTATCGATAGTTTTAAAGGTTACCTTAACACGGCCGTTATTAAAACGAGCACACACGAAAGAAATAGATCGAAAACAAAACCCTTTCACCACAACGACATTCGATACGGCGAGAAGCGGACTTCTCATACGCGTTGCCACATTTCGCAAAATTCATTTGCGAAATTCAATTAAACAGCGAGATCAACAGGTTCGGCACGTCTGGATCCCAGATTACCCCTGCGATGCCGTAACGGGCACATTTAATACATATTTAATATTATATTTTATATTGTACGATATGTGTGTACGTTAGACGCTTACTTGTACGTGTGGACAACCTGGACCGGATTGAGAAAGGTCAGTTGGGGTCCAGAACGGCACGAAATGAACAAAGCCTCCATGTTAAATGGCACTCAGGCAGAGCAGAACCCCATAAACTTTTATATCGAGACGGGAGTAATTAATCGTAATTTATGACGGCGATGAGCACACCTCGTTTCGATGTGCAACGCCTTCGAGAGGTGCGTCTGAAAATTTTTTAATATGTGGATGTACGTGAGATTCGTTCTGAAATCGGTTTATGTGTTTTGTAGATATTTCACGATTTTCGTATATAAATCAATTCGGTTTATTTTGAATTAATATGTGATCGGTGAGTGATGTTTTGGCGGCGTGTTTAAAGTGCATATGGCGGAGAGCACGTTCGAAATTTTATCAAGAAAAATTGTGTCGGTTAAATTATAACGACAAGCGACGTTGTACGTACAAAACGGTGGAAAAAAAAGATTGTAACGAGTCGAAGTTTAAAAGTTGAAATTTACCTTTCTCGTAAAGCTTTCGCCCATTTGTTATCGTTCCCCACTTCGTAATACCCTTTTTAAAAATTGAACCTATAAAAAAGTACCAAAGTATCATCCAACCCCTTTCGCGAGCGCAGCCTTTGACTGTCTCGGTAATAGCCATAATTTTTTCGCAAGATTGTCTCCATGGCGTGATATAACTAGAAAGTTTTTTATGGGAAATTTTTATGCTGAAATTATATCGGAGAGAAGCGTCGTCGCTTTCAAAATCGACGAATTAATGGTTGATACTTTTCAATATGGTCACAATGTGTCCAAAGTTTTGTTCGACGTGTAACAATCAAATCGATTATAAATTCAATGAATTTAACCAATTAAAAAAACACAAATTCGATTCGATGATATTTCCAATCGTTTGGTATTTTAATGTTTAATAAACACGACCTTTTCACTCAATGTGTAGAAAAATTAAAGAAAACTCGATCCGAAAGTGATGATTTTAATCGAAATCACTGAAGCAGAAAGGGTTAACTAGATCCTATTTCATCATGCGAGAAAAATCTTATTATTCGATTGATGTTCACCACAACAAAATATATTTTAATATTTCAATACATAATTTCGACAAAATAACATGCATAGTTTTCTCATAAAATATTATTAATTTACAATGACTTTCATAGTAAAATTTATACAGTAATAAAAATATTCGCACATTTACTAATTATCAGAAATTCCACAGTTTAGAAATCTTAATATAACGCAAGATCTTTTAAAAAGTACTTTTAATATCAAACGCACAAAATTGCATTTATTTACCAAAAAGTTACGGTGAAAAATTCAAATTTGCCTAGGCTATGAATGCGGCCCGACGACGAGGAAATATCGCGACGGTAAGCACCGCTGTTTATATAGACAGTCACTTAAGGTTTTCATTTTTCATGCCTTTTTTTCGGATGGGGTTTTTACCCCTTTTTTAAAAAGACATTCGAGAAATGGGGTACGATGGGTGGGCGACGAAAGACATTTAACGGGGAAGACGAAGTACTAGAACATAAAGCTTCCGGAAAAATCATGTTATGCATATATTAATTTAATTTTTTTTATAATTATCGACAAATTGGGATTGTACGGTACTGAATTCGCAAATCTTTGCATGTTCGAATCGTCCTTTATACGAGTTGAAAATTTTAAATTTTACCTTCTGTTGTATGCGTGATCGTTTTTGTTAAGTCAAATATTTCGAAACTTTGTGAATTTCCTTGCTCTGATTAGTGCTTTTTTATCTATTGCACTATTATGCAATTAAACGTGTCGATGGCGTGTACTTTCGGTCGTGCTATATATAAGGACTCGTCACGAAATCGTTTAGTGATTCTGTCCTAGAGTGTATAACGGTATCTTATGTAGAACGGTTAATGCGTCTGAACGAAAATATTAATGATTTTTATAAACTAAATTGAAAATAATACTAATAATGAAATTGTATAATAGGTATTCAATTGTGAATTTGAAACAATGTCATTGAAAACAATAATGATGCATAATCAAAGTTGTATAATAGAACGAACATTACTCATCGTTCCATAATTCATATCGACATGATTATGAATAGTTATGAAACATTCATAGAAAAAATCCCTTGATGAATATATACGAAATTGTTGAATTCTTCAAAATGAAAAAAGTATACCTACATTCGTAGGCGAAAAGAAAATGAGAGATTCGCAATTTCGCTTAGAGCTTTCCGCGTTTTCGAGCGAAGATAAAAACGTTTGTTGATATAAGACAACTTTCCCCTTTCGCTTAAATCGTTGCTCCAAAAGATATGATTTTTCAAGACTTTTATTTCATTTTTATAAGGGAAGAAGAAATGGCGTCCGCTGGTAGAAAAAAGGGCACATCTCCGCCGAAAACTCGATCCAAAACAACCCTAAATTTAAGGGTGGAAAAGGTCCTTTTTCGCCTAGAAGCAATCGGTCAGATATTAGGCGAGGCGTCCGCGCGGCCCGTAGCCTGACATTTTAAAATAAGGGGAAGAAATTTTCTTGTGCCATTTAAAAAGTTATTACGTGCAATTTAAAATGTAAGATATTGTGAAGTTTCTTCTCATATAAATGTATAAATGTTTTTTAAAAAAGGATTCGCAGATGTCACTGCTCATTTAGGCGGCCCTTTTCGGACCGGCCCGCTCCTGAAGGGGGGTTACTTTTCCATCTCTCTCGCCTTAGCCTTTTTTAATTAAAGACGATTTCTGACATTGGTTAATTAAATATCCAGGCTGGCTCTCGAACAATTTTCGCGGATAAAAATTCGGCGACGATGTGACGAAGGATTCGATGTTTTTTTTTACTTCGCTTAATTTTTAATTTCGACGCGTACTTAATCGAATTTTGATTTATACGATTGGCTTGTACTTGATATTTTGAATGTTACGCAGCATACGAAATATGTTTAAGGCTGTGCATGATGCATACAAATTTTTTTATAACTGATTTTAATTTTTAATCACTTTTAATAAAAATGATTATACACTTCAATAATTTATGAGTCATAAAATGATCGTTTGATCATTGCAAATTTATATAATTTAAATAAACATTTCTCTTATATTCATACATCGAAAAAAGTATATCGAGTTAATTTTTATTTAAAAATCCCAATTAATCACCATTAATCCGAACAGATCATCCTTCAAACGCGATATCTGCTGAGCTCGTCGCCTTTGCCTTGTTTAATCATGAAAAATTTCGACCTCAGTCGAAGGTTTCGGTTTCGCAAATGTTAAGAAAAAAATACCGCCGAAACGAACGTATAAAAAAAATCGGTGTTAAAGAAAAGAATCAACACCGAGTGCATATGCAAAGCGCATTCGCGAGTGGGTGTGCTTATATTTGAGCCGAGACACAATGTGAGGTCACAGCCGGACCTTGGGCCACTTTTTTACGTTTTCGAAATGAAAAACGAAAAAGAAATCATCAATACGACAAGACAAAAGTGCATTTCTTTCGATGCACTTCGCGATGCGCCGTACCGCATTCCGGTTGATTGGAACTAGATTGACTTGTGTTTTTGCTTTATAGGAAAAAATGCCACACGTGTCTTCAACTTTTTTCAATGGCAACTATCATGTTGTTTAATTAAGTGGTTTTCTGCAGAGCGCGCGTATAATGTGTTAGGTGCTATTTCGCTATAAAGAACGCGATGTTTAATACATTTTTTATAACAGTCTAGGTCTAGTACTATTTTCTATGAATTGAGATGTGATTGAATTATTTTATTTTGAAATTTGAGATGTATATAAAATAATTATAAAAATATTTTCATTTTATAAAATTTCTACGATAACAATGCTATATATTTCGCGAAAATCAGATTCGGTACGTAGCACTGGCGCGGAAACAAGTTAGCGCTAAACGAGAATTTCGAGCAAAACGTGCGCCAGAACGAAACGCCGGGGCAAAAAATATATATGAAAAAGGAAAGGAAAAAAATGAAACGAGAAAAGGAAAGAGAAAAATGGTACTGGGAAAAAGTAAAGTACGGAGCCGGCGCGGGGAGTGGGAACACAGAGAGAGAGTGGAACACGAAAATAGGGAGCGAAAAGGTCGCAAAATGGGGAAAAAAAGGAGAAAAGACAAGAAAACGTTGGAAGACGAGATAAAAATTAGCAGAAATTAAAACGGGGGCGATAGGAAGATGGGTGAGGGGAGGGCAACTTTCTCGGGGGTGGGGTAGGTGAGGAAGTTTGAGAAACGGTCGCATGGACGACTCGTTATACTTTCTTTTTTATTTGAAACGTTTTTATGTCTTACATTAAATCCTAGAAATTAGTTTAATCTCATTTCAATTAGAAGTAAAAAATATATATATTTTAATTAAATAATATTTTAATTATATACTATTCTTTTTAATAGAAGTTTGATTCAATTTAAACATTTCGATAGACAAGAACGATTCTTAATATTAGTCACTTTCAATTTTGAATTTTTTTAATAGTATAGATATTTTTGATAATATTTAAAGTTAAATATGAAATTTAAATCATGTGCGTATTTATGAGCCGTCGCTGTGTTCGCGGAAAGAAGAGTCGAGAAAATTTTTGAGGGGAACTAACAAATATGTACTTGGCCAAGGAGAGAACGCTGGGAAAACTTGAAAAACACATTTTTATGGTTGTAATAAAAAACGCTTTTCGGGGGTGCAAAGGGAAAACTGCGGAAAATATATGTCGGTCACACGCTCCGACTTACAAGGTGATTTGCGTCATTTAACACGAAAACTCGTCGCGTAAATCAACCGAGAAAAACAAAAATTTTCATACACACCGAAACTCCAACAAATTTCCCAAATTGACAGCTCCATTGTGCATATTATCTAATGACGCGAATTCGCAACATTTCGTTGCATTCGCGTTTATTATCTGGCGATTTGCATGAAATAAATTACGTAGACATAATAGACATCGGTGGAATGGCACTTTATCTAGAAACTTGGTCAACAGACAGGAACCGAACCAGTTACTTTTCTAGGTTTTTATTTTCGCGTCGTTTTATGCATTGTCGGTGTCGGATTACCGTTACATTAATGTCGTGTCGATCGATGATGTATTGGTGTGGAAAACGCGGGAAATTTCGATATTTTCCTGTATCTTATGAAGAAAACGGTGTCAAAACAAACGGTCGCATTTCATAATCTATTGTTTATGTTTTTTGATTAATTTGCTCCATATTAATATCGAAAATAAATGATAATACATATTTTCCCTGTATTTGTAACTGAATTATCGAATGCTTGATTGCTTATTAAAAAATCGGGAAAATTTATGTCCGACGTTCGAAATGATAATAAAACTGCATATTTTTGTAACAGTATGACTAATTTGCATTACATGCACGCATACGACAGATATAACGACCATAAATATACATTTTTTTCCGCATTACATTTGAATACGAAATTAAATAGTATGTAAAGGAACGCTCGTGCTCTTATTTTTTTTTGCAATCATTTTTTACAATGTCATGTAAAATACACTTATTACGTGAATGTGCATC
Source organism: Hydropsyche tenuis (assembly GCA_009617725.1). NCBI lineage: Eukaryota > Metazoa > Arthropoda > Insecta > Trichoptera > Hydropsychidae > Hydropsyche > Hydropsyche tenuis. Next base: position 745,305 of record VTON01000067.1, read on the forward strand.
TATTCTTGGGGTCGAGCCCAATGATGGACAACTGATCATTTTCTTGTCGAACAAATAGCCATGCAATTATATTTATATAAATTATATTTAAATGTTAAAAAAATATTTATTTACGCATGCGTGACCTCAGATTTACACTCATCTCATACACATAAAGGTCGATCACATTCGTACAGACGATTCTGGATTTATGGATATTATTTGAAAATTAACAAAATTCTAATATGATCATTAATTTTCCACAGAATTCATTGAGCATTGAGCATTTTGTCCGTTTTTAATTTTTTTTCAAGCACATGTGTGAAAGTAATAACATTTTATAACTCATTCGTCTTAAGAATATATTTTCTTACAATTAGTTTGAAATTCACTGAATAAGCGATGATTTCTTAAAATTTTAATTATTTTAATTGTTGAGTTCAAAAGAAAATTTTATTGTTAGATTTATTCGAACTATAAAAGGGATATAAAAAAATTTACAGATTTTTTTATTGAATTTTCATATATATTGTATTATATAATATTTAGAAATCGACACATCTAACATCTCTTGAATACCTTTGAACTGGTATATTACATACATTCTTTTGGTTTCATATTTCCATCATCAACTTTATATCTTATCATTCTAGCATTTCACGTTTCCATCTATTGTCCGTGTATTTAATCACACGACCAATCCATTACCATTCCAATCCTCTTACTCAACCCGCAAAGTCTTCTATATCAAAATACACTTCCTGGTAATATATTCTACATCTGCACCAAGTTTAACGATTCCAAATCGTCAAAAATATATCATTGATGACAATCATCATCGCACTCATCCCACATTTCCTCGGCGAAAAAAGCGCATTGCCGAAAAGGACGACATATACAATAAACAAACAAAACGCAAAAAATGAATCGCAAAATGACCTACGCCAACACCCGAGTATTTTTATGTTCAAGGCGAAAAGCCAGTGCACTTTGGCGCCGCAAGAGACAAACGCATACGAATTGCATTCGGCGTAAGTGAGAAAAAACACTCCAGGGTAACGGTGTGCGAAAGAGAAGGCTACAGTTCGATAAGGCATTCGAGCGAGACGCACAATGCGTCCGTATTGAAATGGAGAAATGTGCATTATTTTATTAACAGATGCACTTTTCGACGGATAAGCCGCCGCGACGTAATTCGGGCCCGATTTTCGGACGGGCGCACTTTCATGTGTGAAATATCGTAACAAAATGTGTTGGTGACGTTGCTTTTGTGAAAAAATCGTATTTTTTTCGAACCGTATATAAAAACGGAAATTAAATGCATAAACATGTTCTGATTTATATTTTTAAGTAAATCATAATAAAAAATATAATTTCATTGTATTTTTGATATGAATTTTCATTATTTTGCGATGAAATATTGAACTTCGATAAAATCGTGATTTTGATCGGATGGCCCCCAAAAAATTGATCGTACGCGCCGATCGATTGTCTTACTACGACCTCACGCTGTTGCACATGCACAAGAAGTGCATTTATCGCATATAGCATACCATATAATATGTGTACAGCCTTTGCTCCTATCTCTCCCACTCTTTTTTCTCCCGCTACCCACCGCCGCATAGCTATTTTTTCAACCGGTATCACATTTGAAAAATTCCCTCGCCGTACACACCACATGTACGGATTTTTTGAGCGCGCTTTCCAAAAAACCCTTAAATTTTCACGAAAATTTTAAGCTTTTCGAACAAAAGAACTAATGTGAAACGTGTGCCATTCCTTGTGATATTATTCGAGTCGTTCGTATAGGGAAAAAATGTGAGTTAAGTGTCCGTTTATATTATGCTGTGATATGTTACCGGTGCTCGTCGAATAGAATTTCCATGTGAAAAATCGAGGTAAGACGTTTTCGTATTCGGTCCAATTGCCGATCGATTTCGATCGATTTATCGTATTTTTTGATTCGTTTGAATTATAAAAAATGCTCATTGGACGTGACGTTTGTGGGGCGAGTTTATTTTTGTGTCATTGACCCAATTATACAATCAATCCTGCGGTTTGCATAGAGTGCAGTTCATTGACGCGATGATTCAATTTTTATGTGTTGCGTGCAGTTTCAAAATATATTTTATTATTAATTTAGAGAACTTCCTTCAATAAAATCAGGCTTCAAAGAACGGTAATATTATAAATAACTAGAAAACCCGTTCTCGGTTGTGTTCAGGCTCTTCGAGTTCAGGGTGAGCTGCAAACACTCGCGTCATGCAGATTAGTCTTAAAATTGCATTTCTTACAATTTTATTACAAATTTATTTTAAATTAATTGACGATATAATCTAAATTCAATTAAAATATTTCAGCAAGAAAAATAATAAAATTTTTATTCAGCAACGTACACATGTATACTGCACTTTTATATATTTTTTCATTATTGACTAGAACAGAAACCAATTATTTTCTTTTATAAGTCGTTACAATGGCATCATATAAAAACTCTTAACAATAAAAATACATCAAAGTCTTATTTAAAAACTTTACACAAAACACAATCAATAATACTTTCTATACAGATAATCGATTTTCACTCCGCGTCGATTCTTTTGTTCAAATTAGCACTGTTGCACTTTTCACAAAAAATCAGGTCGTGTTTGCGCAACAAATTGTCAAAAAAATGTTAATCTCCGACTCTTTGAGCATCGAAGAAATGCACCAGCACCTTTCTCATTCAAATGCAAAAATTCATACACGTCTATAAAAGGTTCGTTCGCGCGTTTAAAAAGCCATCGCTTATGCATTTATTCGTATGCACACGACCGCCGTATGCACTATTACTATTCTTCCTATTCGTTTTAAAATCGTTCCTTGACCGTGACAGAATTGCAACATCGTCATGTATCATCACTCTTATATGACCATTGGAAATTTTGAAGGAAATTCATCGAATTTTAGAAGGTTTGCGACGATTTTTGTATGCGATTTCGTATGCGTTAATCAAAGGTCGTCTCGTTCAGGGAATCGCTTCAATGTTGCATAAATTGCATACAAAAGAAAATAACTCATTCGAATAAACAAAAGTGACAACGTCCCCGAGTACGTTTGTAATAATCTTAGTGACTCATGAGTGAGTGTGTATACGAATCTTGACCCGCACAATGGAAAAAAAATTGCACTAGATTCTGTGCGCATATGTGACGATAAACTCTCTACGCCTCTCAAACGAAATTTTTTTATTGAAATAAAAATAGACTATTAAATATATAATTTTATAATAATTTCAATCATAATAATAATAAATTTTCGATCGTATGTGTAATATAATACAAATTATGAAGACGTATGCGGAACATAGCGCGGTTCGAATACGCGCGGGAATTTCAAATCAAATCCGAAACTAATCAAATTTTAGATATTGAAATCAAAACATTTGAATTCGAACATAGTCTACAATGCAATTCGAACGAACACACATGCAGAAAGTAAAATTCCCGAGAACATCGCTCTCTTTGGGTCCGATGCAAGATGCATGAGATGCATCGCGAGCCCGCCGGCGAAAGGTCACGGCTATGCGAAAAATCCCAACAGTAAAATGTTCAATAAAAGACGGGGAATATCTCGAAATTGGCACAGACATTTGCATGTCGTACCCACATGCATATAAGCGCATATAAAGAGCATTAAGTGAGTCAATTAACGGTTGCGTAGGGTGACCCGCGGACGAGCCATCTCCGCATAAGAACACAATAACGTATACGAGATGTATTCTAAGTGCATCCGCGGCTAAATTCAAATTTATGTTCGTTTTCTTCGGCCGATTCGTTTTGCGTCCGTGAACTATTATTCTTAGGAGACTCGCTTGTTAACAAATTCTATGCGCCCTTTGAATACGGAATGCGTTGCGATTTTTTGAGGAATTTAAATGAAATGGCGCACACCTCGTTTTGATGTATAGTCGCGATTTTAGCCGAGATTGCATAGCGCGGTGCATATCCCGTTGTGTTTATAACGTTCGTATACATCTCGGCGCGATAGTCATTATTGATATATTGGTAGAACCGTCAATATTGCGATAGAAAATCTCATGAGCGAGTCATGCAATAAATATAAAATAATAAAAAGGAATGAAACTTGTGTCTAGAGCATGACTGCGCTCCGTATGGACACGTAAACGTACGTACAACGTTGCATCGTATCGTGAGCCCGTTCTTTATACTATACAAAACTGCTTATGATGAGCCCGAATCGATTGAAGGTTTCTAAAGGTAATCGATTAATTTTGCAATAATAAATGATCGATCTTTAATGAAATTGCAGATTGATTAATACTATATATTTGTAATATAATTTTCAATTGCTTTTTTTTTATTATATGAAGAATATAATGCGCATATTTCGAATTTCGATTGACGATTGATTTTTGCACAGTTTGAGAATCTTAGGAGTCAGTAACCCTGTCCCGACCCAGGACAACACGAGCCGCGTTGTCCGCCCAATGCTCGGACTAGTACAGGCCCAGCTACACCTACGTAACAGTGTAAACACTGATACCGACACTGTCATACCTTACCAACTCATTAAAAAAACATTTTTTTATAATTTTAAATACTTTATCTTTATATTCATCAAAGAACATTATGATTTTATAACGATCTTGTAATATAAAAAAAAATTAAATCGAAGGTTCATCGAAACATCGATAAGTACACGTATCGAATGATGAATCAAATAATAAATCGAATAATCAAAAAATTAAAATAAATAACAAAAATCTTAAATACATTTTGCATAATTTCAATGTCGAACGACTTTCGTTTATTTATTTTTTATTTATTAAATCTTCTTCGTTTAAGACTGCGTTTATTTATTCATACGACTCGGATCGGAGTGACCTCAGAGCGAGCGCATACATGCATGCAATTGAAAACGAAAACGAAGCTGAAATGAAAATAAATTAAAATGAGCGCGAAAAAAATACTTATAAAAAAACACGAACAAAAAATCCTTCGGCGATCGTCGCGGTTTTTAAACCCTAAACGAGTTCACGGCCAGTCGACGCGCCACTCGGGTTCATTCGCACCGGCCTTATTATCAATACCGCAATATAAATGCATTGAACAAACAAAATGCAATAATGCACTCTTTCTGCATGACTACATGCGTCCGTATGGATATTTTTGAGTTTGAAATCGGAAAAAATCGACATTGAAAGCCGAAACGAGCGCCTGCTCCGAGTGAGAAATTAATTCTGCAGCTTCCCGTTCGTCGCGTGACGTTAAGCGATTAACACGTGCTGCCATTATTTTGTCGTAATGTAAATGTCCGTTATAACGAGTGAATAATAAAAAAAATGGTATTTATGGGAGTACATGCGTATGAAATGTGCGTATGTGCGATCTGGCTCGTTATGGACGCGTATGAAAGCGACGAAACGTGTGATTTTCGTTTAATATGAGTTTTATATTGTGATCGATAATCTGGAAATTGGATGATTATCGGATGCAAATGAAAATTTGTTTATGAATAATATAAGTCGAAGTTCAATAATATCAATAATGAATTTTCATATAAAGCAATTACATAATAAATATTTTGTTTTCAAACTTCCTTATGATAATGCGTCAATGATTATTTAAACATCAATTTCACATAAATTTTAATGACGTTAACGATAAAAAATACAATGAAAAAACATTTCAATGTTTACATAGTCGGAATTTTTCGTTATCAGTCGCACTTCCTGCAATGCATTTTTATCGGACGCACATTTTAAAATATGCACTGAATTTTTTTTTTTTGAAAATTGCATAATTGCAAGATGTGAGAGTGCTCCGCAGTTTGCGCAACGGACAAACAGATAAGTGCAACAGATACGAGTGCATTATGTGCATACGGCTTTGTGAAAAAAAGTGTGAATAGAAAGATAAAGAAAAAAGTGGGTCGGTGAACTTTTTAATATTATTGCGCAGGACAAGGATCCGACGAACAATGTCCCAAGTGCAATATGCATTTTAAACGATGCATGTGTGATGTACTTTTTATATATCGTACATATATTATGCTTTCTTATAAATTATGTGCAAACAGTTTGCGCGATGTTTTCGTTCGAAGCAAGGCCAACGATAGCGTTGTTTTTTTTTTATTTCAATGCACTTTTCGAAGTGCATTCTAATTATAAATAATAATTAAAGAATGTTTTTCAAATCAATCGTTTCATAATGCGTCAATTATGATCGTGTCTTGTTTCAATTCTCGGTAAGATAAAAAAATATTAATCATTTTATTTTTTTCTGAGAAATCGAATGATATCATATTGAGATGTTATGTAAACAGGTCAGCAATCAATCTTTAGATGAAAATTAATTAAAAAATAATTATTTTATATGTCCTGTCGGTGATGCGATGGTTTGATGGTACGGTGAATGTCATCTGTTTAAGTAATTTGTTAAGTAAACAGTCGATGGTATGAGTTCATCATTTACATTATTATGTCGATGCACATGTTCTATAAAATATTTCTGAAAACGAAATTATTACGAACCTTCGAATGACATTTTCATCCGGTTTTTTATAATGTCGATTAAATAAAGGTCAATCCGATTCCGAATCTGCCCCCACTGTGACCTATTTTTCTATTTTGCGAAATATTGAAAGGCTATCCGCACTATATGAATGAAAAAATTCCGTTCCGCAAAAGCAATTATTTTTGCTTAAATGGCGTGTAAAAGGTAATGCGTGTGAACCGTCGCGTTAATTATATATTGTGGAAGAAAAAAGCATTTTACACGTTTGATGTTTATTCACTGATGGCTTATCTCGTTTAATAGCGTGTTTTAAATCGAATAATTTTTAATTGATACGTTTCATACCCCGCAATATGAACATATTTATATACATAAATACATATAAAGTGAATTAATCATGGAGCGAAAGTCGGGCTTGACTTTTTCAATTTTAAATTTTGCGCCTTCGTTTAAATTCATTTTTCTCACACTTCGGTGAAATATCTAATTTAAAAGATTATATGAGATCCTTTTTGCATACATATTCATGAGGGATTATTATTTTTCGCGAGCTTGAAATTTTTCGCCTGAAATATTTTTATCTCGGAGCTTTTTTGCGTTTTATATAATTCCCTCCTTTGAGATGTGCCATCGTCATGCGAATTTCATGAAAAATTTCTATACAATTTCATGCAAGTAATTAACTAAAAATTAATTAAACGAATATTTCAAAACTCTGGCAATATATAATATTACATATTAAAAATATTTTTAAATACTTATAGAATTTCTATATTTTGTATAGGCCATCACGAATGTTTCAACGATTAATTTTTAATGAAAAAAGTAAACGTAGTTAGCGTATTCCCGATTTATAAACGTTCGCGTATAATTAACATGTGCTTCTAAATGCACCCATGTTTGACATACGGTAATGGAAAAATGATACGGTACTACATTATAATCAGCAAACGCGTATGTACATGTTTTTTCTATCTTAACCCCTTTTTTAATAGAGTTTTTTTTTAATGTACAACACGAGCTTACACGTTTTCACCCCTGTCGTTTATTGCTTTATTTGGGATGGCTCAATATTTTTTATGAGTTTTTTTCACGTTTCATAATCAACTTCCGGCAATTTATAACCCGAGCTATGAACTTCAACGCCTCTGAACCATACAACGCATTTTACATAATTTGCTTTTTTTCATACTTCATCCGCTCTCGACCCCAAGCGTACGTTTTTTTACCTAACCCTTCGTCGATAAAAAAAAACTGCATTTTTTTCGCCTATTATGACAACATAGATTGGATTAGCGTTTATTTGATTTATCGTCGTGTAATTTAATCGCATAAAAATGAAAAAATATACCGGAGGCGTATTTATTTATGGCTCCATCGAAGGCCGAACCCTTGAGAGAGTTTGTTCGCCAAAGATACGGAAAAATAATAAAATACGGCGATTTGTGTCTCTGCGTCGTAGCGTGACAATGCGTATTTAAATTTGTAAAAGAAAACGAGTCGCACATTTGTATGGAAAGTTTATTTTTAATTTAAATATAACCCTTTGCGCACAACATCGATTATAAGCCATAAAAAATTAAGGCGCACACCGTTTTAGAATGATAAATTATATACGTTGGATGGGCTCGTACCGATTCAACCCTTCGATCACGCAATGGGGTATAAAAATGATCGGTCATTATCCTACAAAGTATTTCCAATGTTGTATCATCAAACCGTTATTAACCGATGCATATAACATTGATTCTTGATAAGGAAAGCAATTCTGTATTCTCGTATCGTAATACGAAACTCAATCATATCGCGATGTTATTTTTATACGTGTTTAGTTGAATGAAATATTTATGATATTACAATTGATTATTTTATATTAAAATTTGATGTTGTTAAGAAATTTGGTCGCGTAAGTGTTAGGCCTCACTGGCCGCCGTTCGCGAGAGATAAACCCCATAGTTGGCAATCTAAACTTTGAGGTTATTTTCCATTTTTTTAATGGTTCTGGTCACGCGAGCTCGTGTTTTTTTTCCGCTTTTCTTTGTTTATATACGCACCCGTTTTTGTCAGCGGAGAATAACTCACCGCGTCCCAACAACGTTTTTGTCCCTTGACAGAATGAAATATTCCAATTAGGTCACGCATGCCTTTTTCCCCCCAGAACCAGAAGAAAACTACGACGTATAAAAATATCGTTTTTAATTCGTTTTGTCTTTTTTTCGACTTATACTAACAGAATGCGATCAATGATACGCACCACGGGTCGCGCATCCTTATATAGATAAAACAACACTCCGAATACCTTTTTTTATTTACTACGTGGAAAGTCGACCGGCAACGTTACGATTATTCCTAGAAATGTCATATTTATGCTAAAATTTAAATACCATACGACGTTTTCATAGCCAACTTTCAGAATGAACGAACCGCGCAAGTTTGCGGCCCGCAACGTACTACGTATTTAGGGTTATGCGGTATGCGTAAACGTGTGGAAGTTTTCCGTTTTATAATACGCGCGAACTTTTCTTATTATTTCTCATGTTGTAAAGTCGATTCGTAACGAAAGTCGTAAAGTTAAAAAGTGTAACTCGGTCGGCAAAAGCGTAAATGGGGATGGAAAAGTGCCGGCGCGTTCGCAAGGAAAAACGCACCGCCACCCCGAAAAGCCAATAATTTTCTTTTTCCCGGGCAGTTTTCACGAGTTTTCACTTTTCTCGGCGGGACCCCCAAAGTGCCAGATGTCACGGAAGAAAATTTTCCAAATAATTTGATTCGAAAAGTTTCGGCGGCGGCGCCGATTTCGGATGCAATCGTTTAGTTTCCAATTGAAAATTCGCCGGAGCTATCGGCCCGAATACCTATGTAATAATACATTAAAAAACGAATTGGATTCATTTTCATACTCGCAGATAATATATAATTGAACTGACCCAATTACTCGATCGATTTTCGTTCAAAATTTTGTAGGCAAAGAGACTCGTGTTTTTTTCAGTTAAATTTTTATTCAGATTCATCAATAATTTTGTGGTTTTCAGATTTTTATGCACAAGAACGCAATGCAGATGCACGCCAGAGAATTGCAAAGGGGGCTTGCGGGTGGTGAAGTTAAGCCTCATCAGTGCCAGCAGTGCCTCAAGTCATTCAGTTCGAATCATCAGCTAGTTCAGCACATCAGGGTGCATACTGGAGAAAAACCGTACAAATGTTCCTATTGCGATAGAAGGTTCAAGCAACTGAGCCATGTTCAGCAACACACCAGATTACATACAGGTAAGAAAAAAATAAATTTTCCAATTATTTTTGTATGGTTTTGGGTCGAAAAATGATAATCGTTTACATGTTATAATCAAATATTCAGTACGTGATAAAATCTGAATATTTCCCGATATAAAAAATCATGTTTGTGTACAAAAAATATAAATGGATGGCCATTGGTCAGGCTTTATCTCTCGTTTGATTGGTTGTGAGTTGCGCAATTTTTTCATGAAGTTTTTTTCGTTCTGTCGTTTGCGAGGGCGTTCACAGTTTCAGCCAATGAAAATCCGGTGAAAAGCGAATTTTTTCAACTAGGGGTGGAGTGAGTGCGCACACATAAAAAAAACTCGCTGAAAAGCTGAAAAATGCGCCGTCGCGTTGAAAATTTCACAGTGCGAATGCGCGTAGGGTGGGTTCAAAATGCATTTTTTTTTTTTTTTTTTTTAGAAAATCAACCAATTGCTGTGCAATACAGTATGTATAATATATGCTTAAAATTTTCACAATAAATCAATATAATATTCTGCGAAAATTACTAAATAAAATTCTTTTGTAATAAGTGGCGTCAGAAGTGCGTTTCAACTTAAAAAATCGAATATCTTTATTTATCTAATGTTTCGATTAGATAACACAACATTGCATCGATAAAGGAAAATCGTTTCACATAGTTGCACCAGGTAATAACGCACACAATCAATTCGAAACTTCAAGTTTACCACTTGTGAATATATCCAATTGAATATATGTAGTTACCAAAGAACCTATTTTAGTGCCATCGAAGGTAGTTGACGTCAGTCAATTAGTTCACTCTATCGATCTCCCTTCGGGAACATCATGATGATAGACGATTCAAACTCTCTCAAGAGCGCCGTATTCAATCATTGTGAAAGACTTGTAACGTTGCTTTGTTTAGAAAATGAAAAAGGGAAAAAAATAACAGGGGCGAACCCTTCGGCGTTTCGGCAATTTTCCACGGTACGAATGGCGTTCGAGTCTGTCTAACGATCATTTAAATACAGTTTTATTCATTATTGATTTCCAAAAAAGCAGTAAAATACTCGCAATTAAACCGAAATCATAATTTGAGTCGGTCGTCTTCGATGCGCACACAAACGTACTACATATTTGTACTGTACAATTACGGCACGTGTATCGGCAATTTTGTAATTTTATATCACTTTACATACATTACTAAGAGTATTCGTACATACTTATTAGGCGTACCTATAATACTTTGACCGCATCATATCGATTTTTTTAACTCGATTTTATTAGGAATCCGGAAATGTAATATTCTAGTATACGGAAGAGGCATCATTAGTAAACTCGGTCAATTTAATTGATTATTAATTGGAATTTCGGTCGATCTAATTCCATTTAATATATTAAGTTACGTTAAATTAAATATCTTTTATTTTTTTTTAATTAATTAATTTTAAGCGGGATTAAAGTTTTATTATGAAAAACTGAATTGCATACATTTCGGAAATCCTGATAAGCACGCGCACGTGGATCACCACTGACCGTAGATTATTTCCTCACACAACAAAGGGAAAAACGTTTTAATTTTCTCTCGCACACAATGATAATACAAGCACTTAAACATTCCATTGTTCGGGAATTTCTTTGCGCGCTCGCCGCCGAGGAAAAAGGAAGTTTTGAGCGCGCCGCCGCGGGAAAAAAAAGTGTGTAAGAAGCCGGAGGGAGAAAAACACTTTCAGCAGGTAATTTGTTATTTTCATTCGCGAAAAGCGGGCGGGCACCCAGGGTGGGAAACAGGAAAGAACGAGGACCCGCGCAAAGTAAAAAGTGGGTGTGTGTGTATGTGTGTGCGCGAAACGGGAAAGTGAAGAGTGTGAGGCTGAAAATGCCCGGCCTGAAAAGAAAAGTTGGATCGGACCGGACGGGGAGGAGTCGTTTCTGTGAAAAATGGGGGTTGGGTTAGAGGAACTTCTGGGGGAGGGTTGGGTTAGAAGAACGAGCTTTTTTCGCAGAAGCGTAATTGCGTTTCGACCACCACCGCCACCCTTACAACCTCCTTTTTTAAATCCCGTCGCGGGAAACTTTTGTGTGGAAGGTCGCAAGCTTTGTTTAAAGCTTTTTAATTGGCTCCATTTAGTTACATCAAATTGGACCCACGGTTAATTGGTTCGCGCCGACGACGCTCAGGAAGTAAAAAAAACGTCATTAATCTAAAGAAGCGGGTGCGTTTTACGCACTCGACCTTTTGTTTGGGGGGGTTTTTCTGTGAATTTTGTATTTTTGTAATTTTTACGATTGAAGTTTGTTCGGGCGAAATGCGAGCGCTGTTTGGGGTGATGTCCATCCATCCACTCCTTGAGTTTTTATTTCATTTTTTCTTCGTCTTCATCGGAGCGTTCAACTTGATCACTCATTGTTATCTTTTGTTTTATTGCTTTTTAATAAGAAGGGTTGAAGATTTTAAGTTCGTCTTTATTTAAAAATTCCCCGCACCGTCTGCTGAATTTATCTCCATTCAAAGTAACTGAAATGTTAATAATTTTTTTCTACCTTTATCTAAATAATGCATCGATAGTTTTATTTTACAATTTTTAATGAAATCTGATTACTTTTCTTGAGTAATTTTCACCACAACACTCAAAGCTTTTAAGTTAATTCCATCTAAAGTACAAATAGTCATAACACCACTATTAAAATTAATAACACCTCTACTGACACCCACAACGTTCAATAAGGAAAACACAGCGAATACACGCAAATGATATAGCAACATTTAGAAACATATTAATCAACAAATCAATTACAATCTCACATTTTCATTCAACAAACCATCCATTGCAACACACATTTAAAACACAACAGTACATTCCTATCAAAATCGAGTACATGAAAACACCATACATACACCAACATAAATTATACAGTTTAGGGTGGCGTTGGGGGGGGGGGTTCTCCATATAATACGAGCCCTAGCATGGGCGGGGGGGTCGCGAATATATTTTTTCATCCAACTTGCATAGCATGCACTCGCGGGGGTGCGTGCATTCTGCAACCAAACCACACCCCGCGGCCAACTCGGAACCAATGTGCACCGATGCACCGCTGCATTGGCCACCGCGTTTGTCGTTAGCGCACACCCCCGCTTAACACACCCCCTCACTACTCATACCCCTGTGTGGGGTACCCCCCTTGTATTGTGCCCCTCTGTCCGTACCCCTCCGATATCGGATCCGGTGATATGTTGGATTTTTTGCGATATTTTGTCAATGTTAGCAATTTGATTTGTGGAGTATTTGGGGTGGTTCTCAATCTGATTAGTATATTTTGAAAAAAAATAATTTAGAAGAAAATTTTTGGTGTAATAAGTCAAAAAAGTTGTTGGTTTTGATAGTAATAATTGTTGATTAATTCCTTTAGGAATTTGATAAAATATCTATGTATGCTTAGTATTAGATTGAAAACAAGCATGCGAATTAATATTCAGATTTTTTCAAAAATGTTAATCTAAATTTTATATTTCGATACTTTTGAATATTTATAATATATTTAGTGATAGATATACATATTATATGATGATCTTTTTATGACAAAGATTAAAAAAATCAGAGGAAAACCGCCTTCTAAATATATATATGTTTTGGTTTACATAAATATTTGTCAAATTTATACTATATCAATACATTCACTGGTATTTCCTATGATAAGCTCGCAAATTTTAATAAAAAATTCTTCGAAAAGTTTTCGAAATTGACACACTAAGTTTATACTGTCAGTTTATAACTTCGGTTCATACATACCCTTCAACTCATTCCCCTTAACTCACACTTAACTTATCCGTTCTTAACTCAAACTCCCTTCTGTACTGCATGCAATGCACCACCGGTTGCACCCGCGAAACGGAAAAACTCCATATATTCCGTATGAGTTATGTTCGTCGAACTCTTTTCGTTCGTTTGCAAATATGCACTCGTATACTGTGTGGTGTTATGTAATGTTTTATAATATAATGTGTGTTAGGTAAGTTTTCAACGCGTCGAGTTTACGATGTCGATGTTTTTGTTTATGGGTTTTTGCGTTTGTTCTGTTTTATGACGTGGGTGTTCAGGAAGATGCTCGGTAGTTAGTAGGAGTCGTGTTACAAGGGTGTGATTTGTCATAAGATAATGTTGCATATTGCTATTTGAATATATTATTATTGGAAGACTGAGTGGATGTGTGGAGTGAATTATTCAAAATAGACATGAGTGAAAAATGATTTAAAAGGTTTTTATCTGTCAGTGGTTAACAATTAACTAGATATGATAATTTTGATGAAAATAATAAATAAATCAAATATTTATTATGATGCTATTTAAAGTATTCACATATGTTCGATGCACTATGCGCAAAGCGTTAGTTGTGAATCCTCTCTGTTGGAATTTCGGGATTTTGTTGCAATTTCCCGGGTCTAGCGAGGCCAGTTTGCAATGATCGTTAATTTGCGATGTATGAGTGGTCAAATACTCTCACACCATCACCGTTCTTCATTACCAAAATTACCACCATTACTAACCGTCGGCGTGATCCTCAAACAGGATTTCCCCAACACAAAATTTAACCGCAGTGCATAATAAAATCAGCATATCTCACTTTCGATACGATAAAAATAATCAAAATTTCAGTCAAATTCATTACTGAATAGGGTTGGTCAAAATGCGGAAATATTGTGGGATTTCATAATACGGCAGTTTCAAAACCGGGTTTATTATTGGAATGTATGGGAGCCAAAATGAGACTTTATCGGCCTAATTATATTAGCATAGTGTTCGGGCTTGGAAAAGCCTCGGTTGTTATTGTTGTTGTTGCTATGTTGTACCATCGGATGGATCAATAATAAATGTGCGCTTATGTGCATATCATAATTTGCACTAGATTTGTATCCAAAATGCATAACGATTCAATATAATGCACATTGTATAATGTTGCAGCTGTTTATTTATTCAGTGTATAGAAACGTTCATACTAATCAACTCGCTATATATAATATTAATATCATAAAATTTTCAATTACTTTTTCAGTATTTGATTTCAAGGTTCATAATAAAACTAGACTAATTTATAAAAGTTTTGATACGATGATAAATTTTTATACCCACGCGTGCTGAAAGCTCATAACGAACAAAATCTAATTTGACCATATTACACAGCCACATATATTTTTTTATAGAACAACAGCAATATATGAACATTAGCCATTCATCCGAAAACTCACATTTATATCGAACACGTCAATAACGCATTAATTGAACTCGTCAAACAATTACAGACTGAATTCGTAATTAAATTCTCGCCGAAGTACACAAAAGACCGAATGCACCGCCGATCCAAAAACGGAACATCGCATCCATCGAAACGCGAAATTTTCAAAAACACACACACAACATACAACGGCCCGAATTCGACACAAACTGCATTTCGAGCGAAAGAATTTAACGGTCGCATATTCGAGTCTGCGGCTCGCTAAAGCGCCAAATAATTACGTGCGAATTATAATTCGGGGGGTGGCCAAACGGGAGGCTTTTCGAGGGTTCTGCAAACACGTATGGCTAAATATATGTGCGGGCATAAAAGGGGGTACGCATGCACCGACTAGGGTCACATTAGTGGGTGGTGGGTGGAATAGTGGGCGGTGGGCGGGATAGTGGGCCGATGGGAGGCTCGTTCTATACGACCGACATGGACACGTCGAGGCCCGGGAACAAAATCAATATAATCATCATGGAAGCCAACAATCAGCGCCTACGTTTGGGATCGGGTTTGTGCAGTTTTTGTGGGTCGAAATAGGATTTTTGTGAAGGTTCGAAGTGTGGTTGTGAGGGGGTATGGTGGGTAAAGATTTTGAATTTGGGATGGTTTTTTAATTTGGTTAATTTTTGGGTGGGTGTGGTGAGTATTTTTATTTAATGAAATAGATAAATTTAATGTTGTGCTAATTAATGTGGAAATTTTGAATTGAATGTGGGGGAAATTGATGTTGACAACAGTAGTTATGTTGGAGATAATTTATTAAAAATTTATATACATTGATAGGAAAATAAATAATTTCTGATTGATCTCTGAAAAAAAGTTATATGATATAAAATTTTAACGTTTTTGATAAGCATACGAGCTAGAAAATTATAGTTGGAAATTGCACAATCAATTTAATGTTATAACTGCATCAATATACTCGCACATTTTCCTTATTAGATATAAATTTTCATAACTAGATTTAACTAGTAATCATATTTTTTTCGGACTCCAAACGGGATGCTCCGCAAAAAAATGTACCCCTATATAGAAAAATTGTGTGGTGTGTCCAAAAATTCCCACAAAATACTATTGATATCATCAAAGAAATGTATTTTTTTTAGGACGTACTAATCTTGTGTATGAGAAAAAATACACGCACAATAAAATCGAAAAATAATAATGCCACAAGCCATGAGATTCTTGATATGCTCCGATTGATTGCTATTCTATCAATTGAACATCTGCATTTCAGCTGTAGTACTTTCAGTGCCAACGAAGTGATCTCTGGCCTTTCTGATTCACTGAACACTTTTCCTCAATTATTTTTATGTACTGGACACTTTTTCTAAATTATCCGCTTATACTTAATATTTTCCTTGCGCATAAAAATTGTAAAAATTAATATAACATCATTAAATAGTAAAAGATGCAAAAAAACATTCAAAACAAGAACACTTTTTCGAAAATATCGCAACCTACTAAATTAAATATCGTAATAATATAATAAATAATCGGAGCATATCTATAATAGATTCGTAGCTTGTAACATCATTATTTTTCGATATTTATTCTGCATAAATTTTTTCATCTTGTATTTTTCCGATGTACCTTTTTTCCAAATCGAATAAATACGTTTGAATAATTATTCTATACCATCTTTGATTTATCAATTTATTTATAAGGGGTTTTTTAGACACAGGTCGATAAAAAAAAAAAAAATATCGTTTTTACCGCATTAATCCATTCATAATAATTCCATACATTATCCGAAATTCGTTCAAGCATTAACCTAAATTTCATCACAAGTCGACACTATCCAAAACACACATCAAACTCGAACGAATTTACAAACACAACATACAATTCCATCCAAATTTTATATAGATTTTTTTAATGTGGTGATTCATGAGGTAATTAATCGCGAGTTTTGCGGCGCCGCCCCCGGGAGATCGCTCCTCCTCGCGCTCGCTGATCCTCTTAATGTCTGTCAAAAAACGAAAAATCCATTACGGCTAAGAGATGCAAAAAGGCTTTTTTAACATCGTCTGATGTCCCGCGGGGGATCATCGCGGTATGAAGATTATGACTTGTTCGCCCGTCGTGTGGATCTACATCCCTTGACGTATCTCGCTTATATAATGTACCGAAAATTAACGTCGGAATAGGGTCGGTTTTGATGATTATTCTCGGTAAAATGTATCATAATATTTCGCAAAGATTTATTATTGAGTGCAACTATTGTACCGTATATAGAAACCGGCCGAATTCTTCATACGCGTGCGACCTAAATTTTTCGTATGTAACGAATGCATTCAAAGTGTATTTATCGTACAACACTTCCTAGCGGAAAACTTTGGCTTTGCTGACGGTTTTAATGCGGCGATATATTCTCACGATTTAGCCGTAGGTCGTCTTATCAATCTCGATAATATTCCTTTATATATGAGAAGTTTTTCGATATCGCTCGAAACAATCGACCGTTTTATGCAATCTGTTCAAGTGACATTAACAATTTCTAAATGGCATGATATTGTCTTCATTTATTTTTTATTATTTAAAATCCGATACAGCCCTGTATATACGGCAAATATACGACATCATTGCCGCACAATACGTAGCAGAGGCTTCTTATCTCATGGAAATATTTTCCGATTCGAAACCAAGGAGCGGTAAAAGTCGCGTTCACACATTATTTCGCCGCGCCACTTTACGACCCATTATACATTTTTATCGTTTACTTTAATTACGAGCGATTTTATCAAAATAATTTATTGGTTACGATATCTTTAAAGGAAAAACTACAAACTCGCTAACTAGGAAATGCGTTAAGTTGATCATCAATGAAACAATATGATAAGCTTATTATTAGCACGACATTGCCAGATTTAGCACCAGCATTGTCAGCTATTTATACAACGTCACTCATCGTTAATGAAAGACTCGATTCAGGGAACGATCACATAATTGCCGACCACTGAAATAGATTACGAAAAATTTATACACAGTGAAATTGCGTCAAAATGCAAAACGCGTTTGATTCACCTTGCCCCGATTCGAAACAAAATCGTGACGTTGAAACAGCCGTGTGTGAGAAAGAATTTCCTCGACGTCATAGAGCACGATTTTCGTCTCTCTCCGATGCATTCGAGTTGAATTTGCATGCGAAAAAGATAGGAATATCGCGTAGGTGAAATCTCCAGTAGGCCGATACTGTTCCGTTGCAGTGAAATGCAATTCTATTGGGGTGACCGCGTGGCTGGTCTGCGAAAACGGGACACTCGCCCACGCTTACAAGACACTATATAAAGTTCCTAGCAATTTCACTTAATAAATTTATTTATATGTGCGATGCCGTTATTTCAAGTATCGATTGATTTAGGTTGGAAACGATCGGCGTCGAAAACGACTCGCATAAGCGGTGGGCTTTAATTGACTGCGATGATCGATTGTGAATGTTTCGTTAATTAATGATCTTGATTAATTTATTAAAAATAGTACGAATGTGCAATATGTAGGCCACAAAGGAAGTGCATATTACACGTATAAAGATGCAAATGGCGTGCACTATAATAAACGACGTCATAGTTTTTTTATATAACACAATTTGTTCGCCATTGCTGATACACGTATGCACGAGAGAAAAAAAAAACGAGAATAAATTATTTACGCCATGTTGAACTATGCATAAAAATGGCCAATTAAAATCGCAAGTGGGTGGAACACGAGGATTCCACGCCTACTCGCTACAAAAAGTTCCCATACGATTTCGTGAAAATATAAGATATGGATTTATGCGGGCTTTCTTCGGAATCGATTACGATTCCGCGGCCATTATTAATTATTGAAAAGTGGTCGTTCGTAATGGCGGGGTGCATAATAATACGAGATAAGGCTGGGAAAAAAATGAAGAAAAAAGACCGAATTTGATTGTTCCCAAATTGGTTTTTAATCGCCCCAATAGACGGTCGGGGATGAGAGGGTGAATTTTCAAAAAGGAAAAAGAATGAATCCGAAGAGAATAAAAGCGTTCAGATATTAACCGCGTTTATCAGCTTACTCTCATGTGAAAATAACTCGATTTTCGCAAAAAAAATTATATGATTGTCTTCATTATACATTTCAAATTGTACTGACATTTTGTATATACGAGGCTCAAAATATTTGAATAGTGTTCAAATCATTACGAAATTTTATTTACATAAGAAATAGTTTGAATTCTTGTTTAATAGTATATACTGTCCTTGTACGTATGAGAAATCTCACTTTCAATTTATTAATAAATAATATCGTAATTCATGGTGTTATTATTATGCATAAAACATACTAGATAAATGTTAAATATTTTGCATAATTTCAGCTGACTTTTAAGAATACAATGTACACGACTTTAATATTAATTAAAGAAAGGAAAAAATTAAAGTAGGAATCGTAAGAAGAAAAGTAAAATCGTATAACTTAATAGAGTTTTCTTCGCAGTCTCGTTCCTCTTAAGAATAACGGCTAGATTTTCCCAGTCTTGAACGAAGCGAACCCCTTTTTTATTATTTTCATTGCTAAACGAAGGAAAATATTTGAAAAAAGCATTATGAAGGTCCGAAATAATTGCGGAAGAATGGGAAATCGAAAGATGAACCACCCCTTCAAAAGGGTTTAACATAATAAAAACGGGAGAACGGAACGATCCACAGATCATCTCGGCTCTATCGACAGAAGCCAATTAAAAATTATTTTCCGAGCAAAATTTCCCGAAACGAGCCAAGAATTTTGAAGGAAAAAGAAAACTCGATATGAATTCGGGAACTCGAATGCACATATACGTATGTTTTTTATCAAAGTCGAGGTATTATCATCAATCTGCCTTAGAAGCTTCCGCCCTCGCGTCTTACTTATCTGCTTCTGACATATTATTTTTTCTAATCACTTCCTTCTTCTGCGGATTGAAAAGAGGCTAAAAGGGTGGATTCATCCTCTTATTCACCACTGAACTTCATTTAATAAAGTGTTGAAGGGGGCGGCGTCGAATATTCGCGCTTTTTTGCTCATGCATATGTACTTACTTATTCTGCCCATACAATAATTTATGAGCCCTTCGATAAAATCACAGAATTCAGCGATCCGTTATTGATTCAATAATTGCATTTTACAGGCGACAATTTTCGATTTTCATTATTTCCTAAAGGGAAACCTTTTTTCAATATACATATGTACATAATGTTCTCAAACTTTTTCGATCAATTTATTGTGCAGAAATCGAGAGCTTTTCCTGTTTATGTAAATATATAAGGGAATCGATCGTTGTTTTAATTGAATTCGAAAAATATTGAGACGTCGCCGAAAAACGTCATCAATTCTGTGTACATAGACATTAAGACACAAAAAATATATTACCATTCCGAGTGCCAGAGGCTGAACGAGAATTAAAAAATGTTTCCACTCCAACACTTCCCTAAGTGTCCGACGGCTCTTGAGCAAATATTTGAAGAGCGAGGGTGATTGAAAAAAAAATTCTCTGCCATCTCTGGGCGTCTTTCATTAGCACTCCCCTATCTGGCTGAATGGGAAGGAATATAAAAAAAGTACAAGAGTTTGATTTTTGGAAATGGAAGAGGGAAGGCGAATTGGCGACGAGCAAATTGGAATAGCGATTTCATAATCGTCTGATTGATTCGAAGATACGCACAGATTTATTTGTACATACTCGTACTAATGTATGTATTTACAATAGATATTTTTTTCATCGATTCGGTCGTTATTTTTATCGCGAATTTGATTTATTATAGAGCCATTTCTAGAATAAAGCGCTAATTAAAAATGACGGGAGGTCGAGATTTCGCCGCGAAATAATAACTGAACGCTGATGAGGGTTACCAGAGTTATAAAAAAATTCAAAATAAAATAAATACGCATCGAATAATGAATATCGGGCAACGCGAGCGGAACAATATTTCTTGTTTGGGGTGGCCGGCGAATAAAGGGTTACGCGAGTTTTTGTTTCGCTCGTCGGCCGTATCTTTCTTACCTGTCCGATTGTATTATATGTATAAAATACCACTGTTATTGTTAACAATGATGCTTTGCATACGGCTAAGTTGGACGTTTGAGAACCACCGGTCTGACTGTCAATTCGATGGGAATTAAATGACGTTCGTTCGATGTGTCGCCTTTTCTAGAACGTATTGTTTACCAGTGGCTTTTATATGGAGCTTTCGTGTTCGATTTAGTCTTATTTCAATTTATAAAAACTATGTATTGATTTTTGTTGTATAAAATATGTTCTGTAAATGCGTTTTAATCGCTTCTGTCGGTCGCTGTAGAAAAGGGATCCATTGTCTAATTTTTTTTCATTAGTACGATTTTTAATTGTTACAATTGCGGCATTGTTAGCGCACAAAGGTAAAGGGTTAACACTCGTTTCCCGAAACTCGTTTCTACCCCCACTGTAAAACAATTCGCAGACAATGTGTTCGAAATTATTTTCTTTTTTATCCCCCTCAGGGTTCTTCTTCGCTCCAACTTATTTTTTTCTCCATTTTATTATATTCGCAACGAGATGAATCCCGCAACACCTGAAGACTGCTAAAATTCCCATGGTTCACACCCGAAATAATTTCATTATAAAACCAAGCACATTTTTATTTGATACAACAATCAAAATGATATATAAAATTTACGGCAATTTATAAAAAAATATATTTACTATTGTTAGAATATCCGTTATTTTAATTCATCCATGATTTGATCGAATATAAATCTTTTACCAACGTAAAGCTTTTGTTTCAACGAACTCCTTTATTACATTTGAAAAGGTGTACAATTTAATTAATTAAAAAATGATATTAATAACATCTCGATGATCAAAAACAGAAACAAAATTTACACATTCAAAAGAATAAAGCGACATTGGACTCTCTTTGATTGAAAAAAAAATTCTATTCATAAAAATTAAAAACAATGCCCGAATAAACCTCGAGGCCATTGCCGAATAGACATTGTTCTTGTACAACATTTTTTACTTATAATTAACGTATTCCGCTGTGCGATTTCAAGACACAAAAAGGGTTAAAGCCGATGAAAAAATATAAATAATAGTGCTCGCACAAACACACGATAATAATATAATGCTCGTAATAAATACACGGAAAAAGGACGACACAATTCAATAGTTTTATTTTCGTATGAACGGTGACCCCGTGCGGACATCTGCTCGTAAAGGATGGTCCAACGTCGAAAATATAAATTGAAGGGTCAAATTTGAACCGCCGACAAAAAATAAATAATAATATTTATAAAAAAGGAAGACAATGGAAGCCAGGTCAGCGACTGAGGGATGATTTCTCATATCAATTTATAACCATTTGCCATCCGGATGTGCGCACCCCACGGTCATTACCGGCGCGAAAGAGTTAAACCGATATCGGCCAGAACTATACATTTACTATGCTAGAGATTTTCTGCGTTTTACGAAAATTATAGTCTTCATAGAAATGCTTTTGTACGTAGAGTTTATATAATATATAGTATATTTTTTTTGCTTTTCGCCATTTCGCGCATTGTTTGCCGGGGTGCGCGAATCTGCCCTTTGAACCGTCGACGAAGGGTCAAACAATAATCTCGGAATTAAAACGAAAAATAAAATTACATAAGGGATATACGCACAAAAAATCCGGTGCGCATTTAATGAAGGGTTCAAATGGACCGTCCATCTTGCAGCTGCAACCATTTTTTTCTAATCTGATTTGTGCCCCGTTTCAGTATCTCTTCCGCGGCGAAATTTAAATGAAGATATTCAAATCTAATTTATCGGATGCGTGACGTCGAAAATTTTTATTTGCCCGAACGAAAATTTATATCGTTCCGTATAAAAATTCGTGTAAACGTATGCACATATGCACCAAGCACCTTGCGCTGTCAAACGCTTCTTATTTACCATCTGTACGTATTTATATACGTTGTACTTCGAATGCGAGTACTTGAATAAAAAATGCCCTCGTATGTAATTCCCGATTAAATTTATTGTTTACAGATTGCCGGAATGAGTTGTACTTTTTTTCTACACGCCGTGTAAGGCGTCTTTTTGTTTTCTTATATTGTGAAACGGTTGGCTTGTCGTTTTCGAAACAATCGCATGTATAATGGTGAATACTTAATACACTTCGCCTTTTGAAAAAATCGAACGATCGTATTTCACAACGATACAAATCATTGAAATCTCACACAATTCAAGCAATCACATTAAGTTAATCGAAAGTATAATTTAACACATGACTTCAATTAACAACATCAATGTTTTTACAATAAATTTGCATACTGATTCGGTCCAACAAATTTCGGAAATCGATTCAAATACGTACCTTTCACGGTACTTAGAAGGGACCACACCTTTTTTATTTATTTTCTTATACCATTGACCATCTGCCCGGACACTGCAGTATCCAGCAATTTGGATCGCCGAAACTTCATACGATTCGATAAAAAGCGAAATTATACAATGACGATAAACGCACACTTATCGCTGAGAATGATCGCCGAAAGTGTGTTAACCCTTCGAGGACCGAGTGCGTAAATATTCGAGTCTAATCGGCCAATCGGTCGAACGGGGGGCGATAAATAAGCCGGCAAGACGACACGTAAAAATTACACGCCTCTACAATTCAATGTACAACAATTTAATACATTAGCCTCCAATTACCGTAATTTATTGGCGTGAATAAAATTTCAATTAAGTCGCCCCTCTTTATAAATTCGCAATTTTTTTCCGCGCTCTTAATTGAATCGTCTCGATTTATGATAAGATTTGGGTATTCGTATTGTATGTATATCGATACGTGTTCGCGTTTGTTTTTTGTATATATTTTGGTGTGTGTGCGTAGTCGCCGTACTATTGATTCTCGGAGTGTAAAAGAAAATTGTGAAGAAAACGAAAAATTTACGAGAGGAAAATACTTTTGGGAAAAATAAAAGAAAATGAATGAGTTTGAAATGCGCATCGGTGGTTGCGAGAACGACTTCTTTCTCAACTTTTCCGACGTTATTTTATTTTATTTTCGCAGTGAATTTGTATATCTCAAGCATTTTTTATTGCTATCATATACTTTGATAATTCAAGAATGGTTTTAATCAGGAAAAAATATAAAAAAATATTTTCTCAGCTTATAATTAAAAATATCTATACTGTATTCTAATTTTAATTAATGAATCGATCTTTTTCTTAAATTAATTTCTCATATTACATAACATTGTCATATAATTAAATAATAAGATATATCAGTGTTATATATATAAAGTTTAATTATATCAAAAACGTATTCAAGTTTTAATTTATAGTATTCTTAGGACGAGAGCCGTTCCGACGCCCAACCTCCATTTTCCTCGCCCCCACTTTTCCGTTTTTCTCTCGGTGCGGTCGGAAAAATAAGAAAACGTATTTCACTTTTATCTTTTCTCCCGTACAATTCTTCTTTAACTTAAGTACACGGGGCCGAGTTAAAAATACGCCCGGCGAAATAACGCTACTTAGCGAAACTTTAACTCGTTAACGTTAACCATGGCGCGGACGCGGCCACACAAAACGCAATGTATAAGAAAAAAAATATACGAAATTATTACCCGACGACAAAAAAACATATATCAATTTAAGTGTTCGTGAGTGCAAGAAAATCGACTAGTCGAGCGGTGCAAGAGTACGTACTTAAAAATGTGTAAGAAAACGTAAAAACTTTTCCTAACTCCTCGACGGGATAAAGCGGGAGAAAGCCGCACGTTTTCAATTACCAAAGATTTTTCCGGTACTTGATCCCTCTCTAGTTTTCAAACGTTAAAAAAATCGTCTGCACGTCCAATCTTCGCTGACAAACTTTCAAGCTTTCGAGAGCTTTCGATTTTTTTCACACCCAATTAAACATTCCGCTCCATCGCACACACACGCCCACAAAACGCATAATCGAACAGATATTTTCCAATAGCCGACCCCGCCGATGCAGCCCCCGCTCGATTTGTTTTAATTCCCCCTCCCCCACCCCCGGGGCCCATCCCCGGCGCCATTTCGGTGCATTAGATAGGCACATAGCAACACTGCACATGCACTTTCCGCAGCACTATCCGCCTCTTGTGCGGACATAAATTGCACACACTCACGGCTGCAATTGTGCGGTCCCCCTCCGCATCATTCCCACACTATGTATCGATGATTTTGCATTCAAAATGGCCGGCCGGCACGTTATAATGAAATATGCGAGTGTGCGAGCAGGCCGCTTGTGTGTGGGCGCGTTTAAAATCCGCGAACGTTCGAGCGCGCACTTTTCGGCTGCAAATCGACACGTAATTGTGTGCTGAATTATTTGATGGGAATTGGAGCTAATTCGACCGATGGAGGTGTGATTTTATATTTAGAAGTGGGTAATTTGATGAATCGATATAATTTTAGTGTGTGTTTGTCGGGTTTGGATGTATAGGTGTTTAGAAATGTTTCTGTTTATACTAATGTTTTTGATGTAAATCTTAAGTATTCAATTTGATTAAAATATTCTCTATAATATTATATTTTCTTATTAAAATCTATAAATAAACTTCTAAAGAATGTGTGCTGAAAAATCTATATATTCTATACTTTCAATATGACATTATAGAATCAAAACATTAAAATTGATTTTGTTTAATTTTCATATAAATTTTAATATTAAAAAAATATGTTATTTAACACGATTAGCGTGATTCAATTTGCATAATATTTTATTGAGCTTATCTTTCGTATTATGAGTGTATAAATTTGTATCACTGAATGAGAAACAATGTATAAATATTTGCATTGAAAATATCTATCATAGGTTCAACACGATCCTGCTTTTGCATTGGGCAATCCCTTATTTATTACTGCGAATACAAATTATAATAAATTTGAAATTGTATGCACCGCAAAGAGGCTATTTCAAAACATCCATTGAAACAGCCTTAAAGTGAGCACAATTGAATTATCGGCAAATAAAGCAATTTTGCGGTCGGAACAAGATCGCCGACTTTCGAATCGGCATCATCCAATGCGTGAAAACTGCAATTTGTACAAAGTTTTTACAAGTGTCATAAGTTGAAAAACTAAATTTTTTATTCATCCAGCTACTCGAAAAAGTTTCAACGTTTTTCATTAATTTCGAATACGATTCGGATTCGAATTTCGAGTTTTCAATTCGGATCAATAGTTTCGAAAAGTAGGCGTGGCCGATGTAAATTAATTATGTGGAAAACGCATAATTAATTATTAATTATTTCCACTGGTCGTCACCCCCCCCCCTCTACGTTTTGCTTTTACCTCCCCTCGTCCGAGTGCTAGGTGGACGCGTTCAAATTATCAAACACCGGAATCAGATTTACATTATTAATTATGGAAGCTTTCGATGCAACTGCGGTTGCAGCGTCAATGTCACTCAGAGTTAACTAATTAATTTCCAAAAAATTTCAATGCATTTTATAGAACAAACCTAAAGTTTATACATTAGAAAAATATGCAATTTCATAAACCCAATTTTATATTAAAATATTTATATTTAAATTTAAAACACGTACTATGCAATTTTATGGTTTATTTTTCTTTGATATTTTCGGGGAAATTCGGATAATAATAAAATTAGTTAATGTAGAAAAATTATTCATTCACTATGTAAGGATCTTTTGTGAAGTTTATGATGATTATTACTGTATAAGTTTTGTTTATTAAAAATATCATTTAAATAAAAAAAAATTGTTGGATTTGTTGATTGAAAAAAATTTCAATTATCATCTAGTATATACATTATTTAGATTATCTTAATTAAATTATTATTGTCAATGTGAGTGATCACAATCTGAATATCATATTAAAAAATATAAAATACATTTAATATATCAAAAGTCTTTTTTTTAGATAATAATGAACGTTTTCTAAAATCGCCTGTTTTTCTTACGTATCATTTATTATAGAAATGGAACGCAATTAAGCAGCATAATATCTTCGCTAATGTGTGAAATTGCACAGTGCACTCGCATTGTTCAACCATATCATTGTTCATGCGTTAATATTTATAACATATTAAAATTCATCAGTCTCGAATTTTTACAACCACCATCATTGAACCTTCGCAAATGTGTCGGCGCCGTTCACAGCACAACACCAGGATAAAAATCGTGACCTGGACAACTCTCTCCGAGTTGCGGCCGTGCTTTCTTTCGACCAGAAAGCTATATACGTACCATCAGCATCAATCCATACGTACACGAATCCCGTACATAATACATATATTGTGCGCGGCGAGAGCGTATAAAGTGCATTTTTGCACAAGGGGGGCACGCGGCGCGTACGGGCGCGGACGGCGCGGAGTCATTGCACTTGCACTCGCCAGATAAAAATAAAAACATGACCAGAAGATAAATAAAGAAATGCATGGAACAGAGAGAGAGATTTAGAGGCCGGCCCCGGCGAAAGAGTGCATCGACTCCTTTTGCCCGCCGGCCGTTGCGAATCGAACGCATTATGCAACGCGGGATGCGTTTGTTGACGTTTGTTTTTTCGGTTTTGGGTTTAGGTGTTGTTTTCTGCTTATTTCGGCGGTTTTTGCAAGCATGAGGAACTGGATGTGTGCAGTTCGAGTTCGATGTTCGACTGTGTCCAGTTCATTGACTCGCGCGAGTGCATAGTGCATATTATATGCACACGTTCGTCTGACGCTGTCGTACGCGCTCGCGAATGCATATGCGAAAAAAAGTGATCGAAAACGATTTTTTTTTAAATACTCTTTTAAGTATCCTAATTCATATATTTATTGAATTAAATTAAATTAAGTTTCCAAAGAAAATTATATCAAAATAAATAGATCTTTCAAACAAATTAAGTCATTTTATGATCATGTCCCATCATGGAAGTTATAACATACAAATTATATAATAATATTTGAAAAAATTTCAAATTCTTATATGAAATGATCAAAATCATCAAAAATCATCAAAAAAAATATTTATATTTTTATATTAAATCATCGAAATGTGAATTAGTCAACGGTCCACAAATAAGTGCTAGTACAGCGTCTTCTTCGATTTTGTCCGACTTCCTGGACGTCTATTTTTATTTGGATCGGTTTTTAAAACGTCCGAGGATTTGTGCCGTCGCGTTAGCGTCCGCCGTTGCACCGAGATGCAAAAATAGCCCCACGCTGATGCACTTTTTATTGCATTTTATTATATCGGCTGGCCGCGAGTTTACTGACCTGCGCACGCGGCCCTGCCTTGGCCGCATCTCGGGCTCCTTTTTTGCGTCATCGTCTTTCTTCCTGCATACATTTTTCGATCATTTTCGTAGATCTTCATTGTTAAATATTTGGGATGGTCTGATTTATATTTATGCATATATTAGATTTGATTAAAATAATGATTCATATTAAAAAAAAATGATTTGATTCAAAATATTGTTAAATTTATTTTAGAACATTTATTGTTTTATCAATTTTTTCCGCGATAATTTTTATCTTATTATTTTTATACTGGTTTAAATTTTGTATTATTTGAAAATTTTGTTATTAAATTTCGTGTTGTTGAACTGTGGATTGAAACATCCGTTTGTTTACATTCACCGATGTTTTGCGTTTTCGCTTGATATTTTAAGTACGGATATTAATTTTGTCCGTTTTTATAAAAATTATCTTAAAATATAATTCTCAATACCCATAAATTTCCAGATATAAATTTCCCTGAAACTATAACATTGTAAAACGAGCAAAAGTATGTTTTATATTTTTCGCAGCGCGGACGCAAGTTTACGAGCGCAAGACGGAAATCCTATAGGCAAACGAACTATGCATTTCCAAAAATACACCATTATTGTTATACAAAGCTGGGATAAGATCCAGAATCCTCCGTTCCAGACGCTATATGTCAAACCATCTGCCAACTAACGACCCAAATTGCATAGACTTGCATTCGACCAGCGTAACGGAACCCGAGCGTCGTTAATTTCTTAACATTCGTTTATATTTTTATCCGCCATTTCGCGCGATCAATTTCCAGTTTTCTTCCGAAACACAACGGAGCCTTCACTGACCACAGTCAATGCGTTTCGTGTTGGAAAAAGGCGTGTTGTTGAACCGAAAAAAAGCGCATTTCTCGAGATAAAGAACGGTTCGGAAATAAACGTATGCATGCGGATTATTTTTGTCTTGCGAGAACGCAGAAAACATCTTTAGAAGATTAATGGCGCCTAAACGTGTGCGTCGAGCAAAAGCGACAAAACGACTCTTTTTACGGCCGTACACATTAAAACGTTATTGACAGGAAGACACGCGCCTTTCATAAGTTCAATATAGCATTTTAATATTTTGCAATGACCGTTTAAATATTTTTTTCCACAAATAGAGTTCCATAATACGCTTGCGGTCGATTGAGTATAGACGATGCTTTAAATAACTTCATTTTTATTATTCTTCAGTCGTTCCATAATATTTCTCGATTCTATAAACGCTATTTTTATTTAACGTTTCAAATATTACGTACCATTTGGAGAATTTATTATACTTTCACTTTAGTATTGAATCGCAGCGCAATAAATACACTTACGTGTCGATGCATACTCGTTAATAGGATTCGTGTCCGACACGCAATATTAGAATGTCACCAACATTATAATGAATCAAAATGAATGTATTTATAATTCATTTAAATTTAAAATTTAATTTGAAAAATCTTTTAATGAATTGGCGCAGTGTTCAAGTCGAACCGATGCGCTCGTTTGCGAAACGTACGCGTCTTTTTTGGTATCTAAAATGAACGCAACAAAATATAAAAGTGACTTTAACACGAACATTTTCAATAGCGTACAGTTGAAAGTTAACATTTTCAAACTTTTAATGAGAACAGATTTTGATGAAAAAATTTATATAATATTTTTTTGTTGTTATATTGAATACAGTTTTTTATTTGAACCGTTTGTTTGTTTATTTTCTTTATGTTTGGAATATAGAATCGTTTCAATTCTTATTATATCAATGTGTCATGTTCCTTGTTTGCAAATGTAAACGATTTGATCATTGACCCGGACGTTTCCAGCTTGCACTTTTCGAACGCGGCTTTTGTTTAGCCTCCATAGTCCGACGATCCGCCGAACTCAAACTGGATGTCTGAAAGGATAATTTCCAGTTTGTGTGTAAATATGAATTTCAACTCCTTTCAGACGAACGTCCTTATCGGTGCCACCTGCCTGACTGCGGCAGAGCTTTCATCCAACTGTCGAACCTTCAGCAACACCTTAAAAACCACGACGCCAAAGTGCTCAAGGCTAGGAACAAACTGCAATGCGCTTTCAGTATGTGAAATTTATCCGAGATTTTCTTTGGAATAAGACACCGAGTGCCATCACAGTAAATTCAAATTGTCCACATGTAAAAAAGAGCCCCAGATCGTTAAAGAGCATGCTCAACTATGTTGATTGAAAATATTATATTTTCCGGCACTTGTTTCACATTGTATAGCTTACACGAATTTCCATTTTCATTTTTGCGTTGAGCGAAGCATTATCCGGGGCACATGCGTCACAAAAAAAGAACCTCTCGGATGATTTCGCATTTTCTGATCATTGACAAGCTTTTGATAATATACCATAAAAAAACGATCAAATGCACAAGAGTATCTGTTTTTATGTCACATGTGCGTGCTTTGGATCAACAACAAAAAAAAACAATACGCATCCTCCGAAGGCGTTCGAAAGCGTACCCTTACATAACTCCGTTTAGAATGGTCCGATTTTAAAAATTATTTTTCGTGTGTTAAGGCGAAAGGCCGTACAAATGCCACCTGCCCGACTGCGGAAGAGCCTTCATCCAGTTGTCGAATCTGCAGCAGCACCTGAGGAACCACGACGCGCAGGTCGAGAGGGCCAAAAACAGGCCCTTCCATTGTAACATTTGCGGTAAAGGCTTCGCAACCGAGAGTAGCCTTAGGACACACACGTCCAAGGTCAGTCATGTATGTATTCCCGCACCAACCTCCCTTCTTTATATTAATTTATTAAATTTTTATTTTATTAATATTTCATTTCAATATGGACCGATTGCATCTCATTATGATTTTGGAAAAAAAAAATTCAATTCTAAAATTTGCATGAAAATTAATCATTTCATAGCATAATTCATTCATTGAAAACGTAAATAAAATTTAAACAGTTAAATTTATTCAAGTGGGGTAATTCCAAATAATAATTTAAATATTTTATTTGAAATTGGGAAGTTTAATAGTATCACATAAAATGAGATGATTTGGTCTTATTCTTTACTTAAAAATGTATTATTTACTAATTAATTAATTTAGTATGATTTAATCATTCTTGTAGTTTTAT
The DNA here is from genome assembly GCA_009617725.1 of Hydropsyche tenuis. Classification (NCBI taxonomy): domain Eukaryota; kingdom Metazoa; phylum Arthropoda; class Insecta; order Trichoptera; family Hydropsychidae; genus Hydropsyche; species Hydropsyche tenuis. The sequence continues at coordinate 776,652 of VTON01000067.1, forward strand.
TTAGTTATCTTTTAGGTTGATTTTTTTCACTAATTTTGCATTTTTTAATTTTTTTTTCTATTTTCTGTACTTCCCATCCGATACAACCTCATATAGCCCGTTGAACCTATTATAATTACGTTTTAGTTTTCTCCTACTCCTAATATTTGAATTTTTAAATAAATAATATTCTATTTGAACGATTTCTATTAGATTGAAATAATATCACGCAATAATTGCATGCATTTTCGAATAATTAAAATAAAACAAAAATCCGCAACATTTTCTCAATATTTGCTCAAATATCAATAACAAGAACGTATCCTACATAGTTGGTGTGTAACAAATTTAATATAACTAAATATTCCAAGTAGATAAAATCCACGTTTGTTATACATATACATAATTTTTTTCATATATTTAATAGATTATTCATTTCAGATAAATTTCAAATAATCAAATAATTAAATTTGGGGTTTTTATACAATTTATTCTTTATTTTGTGCGGACTTTTCAGATTTTTCGAATCACAATTTGCACATAGTGTCACTATAGTTCAAAAAAATCTGTAACAATTCAACTCTTTTAATGATTTTTATTAGAAAAAAATACACATGTTATATGAATACAGGAAATAAAAAAGGACTTAAGTACCAAAAAATTCAAAATCGGATTATGCCAGAAATATGTTCTATATACCAACGCCCATGTTTTGAAATATGGTCGAAGTTTACAATTATCATAACCAAATTATATCCGAAATCAGTTTTGAATACATAGTGTATATCAATAACGAATTTATATCAGTTGTTTAACCACTGTTCCACTAAAGGAATTTCTTGAAAAAAATTTCAAAATTTAAAAAATGTCACTTAAAACCCTTATTCATTTCCGATATTCATATAAAAATCTCAACTATAGCGACACGCCCAAAAGTCCGCACGCCCAAAATTTGCACACGGGAAAAGCACGCGGATAATTTCCACCAATTGGCACATTTTACACCCAAACATTTCAACAACATAACCTTAATTATTATAATTATGTACAAATGTAATGACCATGTTATTTAATGAGCTTGTTGTCCATATGACCGCGCGCGACCCGACCCGACCCGACCCTGAAACTGAAACCGAAATCGCCTTCAAACGTCACACACTTCGACATTCGAAATGCGTATTGGGCACGCATTTTGCAAATATATGTCGGTTGGTCGGATGCAGGAGCTACAACTGCATCTTGGTGTTTTGCAGCAACACGCCGCGCTGATGATCGGCGGCCCCAACGCCACCCACTGCCCCATTTGCCAGAAGCTCGTCTTCGGCGGGGAGGCTCTCATGGAGCACATGAAGAACACCCATAAGGACCCGAATGCTTCCGGTGTTGCCAGTAAGTGTTAAACGCCACTGCGGCAATAACGACAGACTCCAACGGCCCCCGCTTCTGCCGGATTTCATACAAATTTTCAGATTTTTTTCTACGCCTTTTTAGATTGAATTTTTTAACGAGACGCTGAACGCTTGATGTGAGACGTTCGTTGCACGAATCGATTGATTCCATAATAAAAAAGTCAAGAAATGCGATGACTCAATGTATACATTGTTTTTTTTTATTCGTTTTATAATATAAACATCGTAGAATGCATAAATACAGATTGAGTCGCATTATTGCAACGATTTACATTAGAAATCAAAATGGCCTCTGAAATAAATAATTTATTATTCAATGGCCAAAAATATTATAAATATAAAAATTTATGACTATATCAAATGCTTTGACAATCAAATTTTAGATTTTTCAAAAAGTGGAGTTAATCGAGTTGTGCCACTGAACGGTTCATATATCAAATATCTTATACATTTACACGTATTTGATATATACTAATATGCGTTTTGTGTCTCATTTTCTTATTATACGTAAGAAATAAAAATTTTGAATGCCCATATAAGATGGATGTATTTTCATTGTGATACTATAGTTTTTTCAATCGTATTACAATGGTGATTCATCCGTCGATTTATTGTCTGTAAGTGGCCTTTCATATAAAATATTAATCTTGTTAATCATGATTCATTATGTGACGTGTGAAAGAACGCTTACGACTTTGCTTCTTTTTCATTAATCAATTTTGTTGAAAATACTATGATCTTTCATTTTCAAGGCGACATTAATAATCTTTGTAATTATAGTATTTTTGTCGGTAAGAAGTTTAATATTTCCATTTTTCATACGGGGTGTTGGTGTTATACCAATCATACACAAAAAAGTATCGTTACCAAACCTATTTTATAAATTGAATATTTCATCCATATTTAATTAACATTTAGATTATTTATTAGATTTAAGTACATTATGTATCATTTACAATTTAATAAGTGTTATTGGTTACATATCAAATATCCGAAATTAAAAATTATTAAATCGCAAATGATTTTGATACATTCAATGCTTCGCTTTCTATAATAATATAAATTTGATATAAAATAATTCTACAAAATATAAAAAAAAAATAGAAAGCGGAACATTTTTTAGGAATAAGATATTTCACAAACGGCAAAGGGACGATTCATTACCCAAATGCTTAATCCTATCAAATTTTTAAACATTTTCTATAAAATGTTATTAAAACTTATTAATTTTCATATTCATTACTAATAAACAATACTAACACGTCGATTGGATTACATTTTTTCAAAACATCAATTAAATCAACCACTTCAATTATAATTTCCTAGGATAATTACTGAAAAATGATCGCCTACATCATCTAATATGGCACAAAAAAATGAAATCAAACTCGTTGCATATTATTTTAAAACAAAATTTTTATTAAATCATTTAATTTTTGGTCATGAAATTATTTATTGATCACCCGATTATAAAGTCGATCAATACTCAGGCGACCAAACGACTTTTAAATCATTTGATTTTATAATTATCAACATGTTAAACATCAAACTTTACAATCAGGTGACCAACAGTTTGGACGACTTCTAAATCATCTGATTTTATAATGATCAACATTTTGATCACCCAATTTTAGAGTCGGGCGACCAACAGATTGGACGACTTAATCTGATTTAATAATGGCCAACCTAATTTTAATATCGGGAATCATCTCGACATTCAAGTCCAACCGAATCCAATCGACCTGCACGTACCGCATCTAAAAAAATCGTCATTGTCTTTTGTGTAATTAACATACTCCACCGTCTACATTAAGCATATAAAACGTATGGCTTCTCGCATTGACCTGTGTATTTCTGCTTTCTTTTCTCCCCCTGTCAACCTCCCATTCGACGCCCTCGCTAACCCCAAACTTAACAACACTGCCGTGGCGACCTTCCCCCTGCGCACGGCGCACTCGCCAGCCAACTTCCCCACTAATCCCAACCCCGTGCCCACTAACGGTGGTGGCGGAGGTGGCACCATGGGTGACCTGGGCATCCCATCGACGACCCCGTCCCTCCCGCCGTCCCCTTATCCGGCTCAAATGAAAACTGATCCTTATATAGCGAAGCGGAGGACCGCCAACCATCCGTGTCCCGTTTGCGGAAAGCACTACGTGAACGAGGGGTCGCTGAGGAAGCATCTCGCTTGCCATCCCGAGACGCAGCTCACCAGCAGTCTTAGGATGTGGCCGTGTTCTGTGTGCCAGGCTGTGTTCACTCATGAGAGCGGTATGGATTGATTGATTGAATATTTTAGTTGTTAATTGTCAGTTTTTGCTTATGGCTTGTCGGATTTTTGCGGTTGAACTTTGGCTCAATTCAATGTCATGGTCGAGTTTAGTTTAGTTTGGTTTATCTATCAACTTTAAATATTCTTTCAATATTCCTGTTCGTTACCGAATTTAATGGTTTTACGTATTAAGATGGTTGGCTTTTGTTGAGGCGATTTTTTTAAATCTGTTTTACATGAGTGACGAGATTATGAACAAAATGAAAGAGTATACGTATATTATATTATAAATAATTATTATCATACACATTTCATCTAAAAATTAAATAAGTAATAAGCAAAATAGAACATTAAGTTATTATTTTTTTTTAAACATTACATTATAAAATATTCAAATATTTTATTTTATAATTTCAGGATTGTTGTCCCATATGGAACACATGCGAATGGAGCCGAAACATCAGTTCGCTGCTCAATATGTTCTGTCTAGAGCAGCAGCAGAACGTAGAGAAAGAGAAACTGCACTATTGGCAGCAGTATCAGCTTCAGGCTCAGGTCTTCTTTTAGGAAGTGGATCTCTATGTCCATCACCATCGGCCCATTCGGACAGTTCATCAACAGGCAGGCCATCTTCGACCGGATCAGAGCCTCCTTCTAACAACAATAATAATTGCGGTCCACCCAAATTGGGCGATCTCCTAAGAACAGCCACGAACAACGGTCACCATCAGCAATACGCATCTTCGGAGGATCTGCACAATGCAAACAGGATGGCAGCAATAGCAGCAGCGGCCGCAGGAATCATGGGGCAAGCTCAGGGAGGAGTGCAAGGTGCTTTAGGATCTCCGGTAGATCCGGCTGTGCAAGCAGCAGCAGCAAGTTTGGCAGCTGCTATGAGAATCAATAATGCTCATAACGTCCATCTTCAACAGCAACACCAACAACAACAGCAAAACATGGTAGATAATCAAGGCGGAACACCTCCGATGAGCGGAGATTCACCAAGCGCAGCACAAGTAGCCATGAATGCGGCAACTATGCGTTCGATGGCCGATTCCATGAGATCTATGGCATCACTAGAAAATCAGCTGAACCAACAACAGCAGTCAGATCCTACAGCTGCTTTAAGGATGCAACAAGCCGAAGCATTATTGAGAACTCAAGCGGAAGCTGCTTTAAGATTAGCAGTTTCTCAGGCTGCAGCTGGTGTCGAAGCTAATGTCGCCCGTCACAATGGTGGTTTTCCTCAGGGTTTAGAAGGAGGTCCATCGGGTCCTGCGAGGTTATCACCAGATCTTAGTGAAGCTCTTCGTATGGCTCAAGAGCAAAGACTCGAACAAGCTCTGAGACTCCATGGGGATCCAAGAATGTTGGGATTCGGATTGTCGCATTCGCCGGCGCCTTCTCTCCAGCAGCCATCTTTAATACACCAGAATCAACATCAGAGTCAGATTCAACAAAACCAACACCATGCTCAACAGAATCAAGGACAACAACCATGAAAATTCAGTTATTACTAATTGGACGCGCTTTTTATTTGAATATGGAGATTTTTCAGTTTTTATGCGTACGTGTGTACTTTGGTTCGTTCAAATTGATTGTGCATTTACAATTTGATTTTTTTGTTTTTTGGATAATGAAAATCTCATTTAATGATTTTTTTGGAGTGGAAAAGCGCGTTCGGTTAGTAATAACTCAAATATGTATTGAAAAGTGGAAGTCGATTGTTTGATATCAGAGGATGAAAAGTGTAGGGATTTTTATGAAATTATTTTGATTATGTAAAAGTTTGTTGCGAGTCTCTTATATATTGTATCATTTCGAGGATTTGATAAAAAAAATTTAGAAATCGTAAGTCGTAACCTTTGGGCATTCAAATTAAAGTGATAGAAAAAAATATTATACACTATATATTATACATTATTTTGTGTGCTATTTTAAGATTAGTATAAATGATTTGTTTTGCGATTCATTTGCAAAAACTATTGAAATTATTAAATTGTGTTTTTGATTATGTGGTTTATTGAATTTATGAAATTTGTACTTTGTTTTAGCAAACAAATGATCACATGGGGTTTTGGATGAATCCTTACATAAGAGCAAGGAATCAATGAATAACTATTATAAGAAAGTAAATTTATCTGTAAATATAAAAATAAGATATAAGAGAACAAATATATAGAAAATTTGGATTTACAAATGTGTATGGATAGAAATTAATTTTTTTTGTAAAATATAATTATACTATAGGGTGTTTTTATGGAAACACCATGTGGAACCTGTTCTCGCCAATATAGATCGTTTTAAGTGACAAAATACAATGTATAGTAATATAAATAAGTATCTTCCATTATAGTTCTAATTTTTCTATTATTTCGCGAGCAGTCAAATTGCAATGTGAACAAATATGAAACGTCGTCGTAGTCTACTTTAGATGTTTTCATTTTATCGTTCTGTATATTTCTAATTGGGAAGTAACGAAATTGCTTTAAAATGTATATTTGCAATCGAGTACAAATTAGTGCCAAAAGTATTATGTAAAAAATTGTAGGTGCCAATGAAAAAATTCGGTCATATTTGTTCGCATTGTGTTCGACTCTCTTTCGTGATAATTTTTAATTTTGATCTTCTGTTTTGTATGATACTATATGAAAAACAGACTTTAATTGATTTTCTTGATTAAGTGCAATTTTCAAAATCGTATTTATATATGAAAAACATGTTCCTAAAATACTCTAGTGAGCATTTAAATTAATCGATAAGAGATAATCAATTTTTATGACACTTTTCCTTCGTTCAACAATTGTTTTGAAATCAAAATCAAATTTCGAAATGGTTTGTAAATAACAGAGGAAAAAGCAATATGTTGCTATTTTGTAATTCAATCCATTTTTTTATGATATTACTTTATGTTTGATTATGATTTGTTGAACGTCCTTTATTCTACCTTTGTAAATAATGTAAATCGAAAATTTTGCATTTGTATAAAAAACAGTAGTTAAAACAAACCATAAATTTAGTTAAATTGACCGAGATCATTACGCAATTTGAAGAATTAACAATCACGTCAATCCACAATTGCAAATGACTATATATGTAAAAAAAAAAATCGTCGCACTGCGATGAATGTTATATAATAAACCTACCGTGTGCTTTTTCATCATGCACTTTGTCGACAATAAACAATGAATAATAATGAATAAAAAACACAATTATGACATCCTTGACAATGAGTAAAATGTTAAAAGAAAATACAGATTTAACCGTTGAACATAATATCCAGTATTTGCTGAAATAATAGCATTAAAATAATCATTTCAACAATACAATAGCCCAGATATTTATATAAACATATATATTCTTATCATTAAGATTGTAAATTAATTTACTTAAACATCTTGATTTTCTGTAATCTTGTCGATTGATTAAACATAAAACATAATAGTGCAATAGCCCAGAATTCATTAATCCATACATGTATGTAATAAACACAAATAGCCCAGAAAACTCATATACTACAGGTATATCGTATAAAGTATAATTTTTGTAACAACTTTGCATGGAAAAGTAACATCGCTACTTTCATGCAAACGACATCGCTTTACAAAAGTGATCGAATAACATTAAAGGATTGTCAGGTGATAAATATATTGTTTTTTCAATTTTTTCATATCATCAACGTGTTGCTGATGCAATCAGTTGATGATATAAAAAAATGTATATATGCATTGTCTCTTGGAATATTCGACCCCGAATACACTGAATATTTTAATGCAATACGTTTGTGTTGCATTGAATTCATTGTATTCAACAAAAACACAACCAAAAAGATTTTAAATTAAATATTTGTTTTAATTTGATTAAATAATGAAATTTTTTCCTGTCTTTTGATGAATGCATAACAGGAAGTGATTTCATTTTAATAATATGAAAAAAATATGCAATAGCCCGAACGCATTAATGATTGATTTATGTACATGTATCGTTTCTAAAAAGTTGATTTTTTGAAGATTTACTTTCGATTACATTTCGTTGTTTTCAATGTACCAAAACGTTTCGGTCAAAGAATTATCGTTGATTTTTACACACACGTGAGCTAAAAAAATTGAACAACAAAACAAATTTTGGAAATGTACTGAAATCGTACACTTAACATCACGGAAGCCAATAAATATAATATCAAAATGGTTATATAAAAATGTTTTCAAAAATCAAAAATCTCGACGTTTATAAGCAATAGTCTTACGAAAGAAACTATTGAATAAAATTAGTACTTCTCGGTCAATGAAATTAATTACGTATAAAATTGTATATTCGGATTGAAAAAAAATTAGATACAACTATTTTTTGGAAGGATTCTATCTTTTTTTCACAGTTCGCCAGGATGAAAATTAAAATTTTATTCAATACACAAAAAAGTTCCTACGTATTTTACTCATTACATTATCAATTAATTGTAACATAATTCAGCAAAATTATTATACGCCTAAATGTATTTACTGAAAAATATTTCGAAACATAGATTATATTTATTGAGTTTCCTAGGGAACAAAAATAAAAATAAATAAAACAAGAGTGAAAAAAAATAATATTTCGGAAAATGACGTGTTGTTATTCTTAGAATAAAATAAATATTTTGTTTGTAAAATAAAATTCAAGAGTTTTTTAATTTTTTTACGTGTATACATAATATTATAATATAGGATTTATTTACTGCGCGTTCAACTGTTAGTAATTTACCGTGCAAATTTACATGAATTTACTTTGTCCGGTAATTCGGTTGGACGCAGTTTTCTATTAATTATTATAGAGAAAAAATAATGATTTCGTTTTATTTTGAACTTGGTATATAAATAATATATACAATGCTGATTTTCGTGCGCATGATCTTCTTGTGCAATTGTTTACACAATGTTCTTGTGTAAATCTTGTAATTATAGCGAAAAAATAAACATTTTAAACGTAATATAAAGTAACAATTGTACTTAGTTAAGTGTAATAAAAAAGCATACATCGCCTACGGGGAAAGAATGTTATCAAAATATTTTTTTTATACAATTTTATTGTTCATTTCAACGAATTTCCCATGAATGAAAAAGTGTACGTTATTAATTAGTGTTGTTAATGAAATACTTGTTTTTTCACTTTCATATGAATTCCGTGTTGGTGCGAAAATGATATCAATTGTTGCCAATTTTACTTTTCCGATGATTCTTTTCAGTGGCCTACTTATTATTTTATATATAGAAAAAAAAACACTTTTTTCAAATATATATACTTCAAAACAAATAAAATTGCTGACTAGGCTGAAGAACACTGAACCAACACAACATCAGTTAATTTATATTAAGTTTATGATTACCATCATTGTTTGTAATTATATGTAATCGTGGCTTTGACGTTATTACTAAACTATAGTCGCAATAGAACCGGGTTTGGTTACTATTAATCTTTGTTTCAAAATATTAATTGTATTATGTAATTATTAATAAATCGAGTACCGCATGCATATTATATGAAATTCGACGATTTTTCGTTCAACACTCGAAAGGACAACAAAATCGTACCTCGAAGTGTTAACGGACGTGTTCGCTCATAAGGAAACGTTTACTTTTAATAAATATAAATATTTACATACAACACAGCTTTGATACTCGTTGCCATATATTTATTATTGTTCATATATTGTACAATTTATTTATTTTTTCGTTAGTTTTAATTGTAACTGATTAAGTTGACACGAAACGAATAGGGCCTATGTTTTCTCACATCAAGAAAATGTTTTATTATACTAGGTACTTCTTATAACGTGTGTATATTGAGTTAATGTTACTGATTGTACAATATAATGTTTATTCGCGTTTTGAATTTTGTTATAAACTATTCTTTCGTTATTTTCTTATTATATTATAAAATGTTTTATAATGCACTCAACTATTGAATGTTTAGATTATAGTAGTCAAGATAGCCAGGTTTTCAATTTAACCACAATACACTAGTAGGAAAACTTTCAATGTTATTATTATCAATATATATGTATAACTTATTAATAATTAATATGAAATATCCATTTTTAGTGATAGGCACACGTTGAGCTTGCGAATTTTCCGAAATTCGCTCGCAATGATACAGACATTTTTTTGAAAATGCTTCAACGCATTTTCAAAGCAATTTTTAGTGATGTATTCGATGTAGTGTTCACACAGTATAGCCATAAGTAAAAAAAAAAATGAGATAATTTCAACTATTACCACTTTCTCGATAATAATTGCCATATATATTAATTTTAGTTTTAATACGTAAGGCGCGTTTTTTTATGAGCGAACACGCAAATGTACTTTCAAATACTTTCAGAAAAGGTTGAAAAATATTTACGTTTCATACATCGCACGGCAATTTTGCTGAAATTTATTCATACGAGTACGTGTACGGTAATTACACCCTTATGAAATTGTAACGCGAGTGATACGTACAGAGCAAAACACCCGTACAATTTATGGGTGTTTTTATGCAAATTTTACCGCATCTAAAATTCGCATATATGCACCCTCTGCCGTATGTTGTGCTGAAATTTTTTTTTCAAATTTCATCGTCGAATAATTTCGGAATTTATGAGGAAAAAAATCAAATGCATGCGCGAAAGATTAACACTACAATAGGTTGTAATTATAATGGCTCATTATGCAAAATTATTATATTAATTATTATAATAACAATATACAATAAGGTAAATGCAGTTCTAGTGTTACACTAATCATCCAGTTTGTGGTCAATGTATCCTTTATAAACAAAATCGTTTAGTTTTTGCATTAAAATGTGCGCTTTTTTCAATTCTAAAAAATCACTGATTGGTCCATTTTTTATTTCGAGTATTTTTTTTAATAAATTTGGTTACGAAATTGATTTTTTTTCAATTTTAAACGGAATAAAACGGTTTGATCGATTATGCAAATTTATATTTTAGGATGTTCCGGACCGTTCCGAACTTTACGTGTTAACGTTTTAAATGTACTTGTATTTCATTATGCAATACTAATCGATGTTTAGTATAATAATTATTGAATAGGTAGTATAAAGAATACAATTACTATTAAAAAAATGGATGTGAAAGAAAAACACAGTGTGTACAGTGATTTTTTAATATAATTTATATTAAAGTTTTTATAAACATTATTTTTATTATTGAACGACTGCAAATTTTGCCATTATTATTATATTATGTTATTTAGTTTATATTGATTATTATTATAAAAGTAACAAACGAAGAGAATGTTAACAATTTATTTTATTTGTTGATGACAACGTAAATATTTGATTATTATATTTAATTACTAATTAATTCTGTGAATGTTTATATTGTATTTGAGATATGTTTTTTTTAATATTATTTTCTGCAAATCTGTGTAGTTAAAAATAACGCATACACACACATGTATATTGTATTATATTTACATATTTATATTAAAAATAAATAAAAATGTATAACGTCTAGGATCAAAATTGAATTATCGTTTAACTATACGATCGGCATATAAAAATTAATCGTAAGTAAATAATTAAATATATAATTAAAAATAAAACAAAAAATGAAAAATAATTGTAATGATCGATTTCGGGAAATTTTAAAATAATTGATAATACAAAAAAATGTTTGTATTAATGATGATATATATAATACATATATGTGTAAACTTTGATTTGCTTGTCACAAGTGACTGTATTTAAATATGTCACATGATCATTATTATAAAATATACAAATAGTTAATTTTATATTAAGTTTACAGTTTTATATTATTATCCTTATTGATTATTATTATTATGATTGATTTTTATTATTAAAAAAATGGAACGTGTCATCATTAATTTGAATAATATTATTTACCTATTATTGTCAAGAACGGTTAGTTATAATTATTTTCAAAATAAAACAATGTTTAAATTTGAAATGTGTTTTTTTATTGAAGATCCTTCCCCGATTACGAAAATTTAATTCATATCATATCGTACAAAGCGATGATTTGATATATTATATTTTTTACCATTCACCGATGCAGCTGGCAATATTTGCGATATGTAACACGCACACTTCGTACAAAATACGTAGATAGTTAGATTGTTTGTTCGATATGCATCCAATTTTAGATACAGTACTGTAACGTTGCTATAACATCATTTTTTATTGCATGGTACTTCGAATTATGCTGAAATTTATGGTAATTGGATGGAAATATATTTCAGAATTTTCTTTTTTGTTTATGTCGTTTTGTGTGGTTTCATAGGTATTCACAGTTTGTATGGGAAAAATATGAAAATTTTCGCTTGGAAATGGGTTCTTATAGGCATCTTTTGCGTGATAGTGTATTCATGGAATTGTTGAATATTTTCTTGCCGAAACAAGGCTTACTTTCTAATGACATCTTCATCTGAAAAATTAAGTAAAAAAAATAATCAGGAGAGTAATATTTCTAAAAAATAAATTATACATCTTTGTAATTATCATAAAAAGTATATAAATTCTTCGAAAATTTTGCACAAATTAGGTTCTTAATTATTATTTTTTTACAGGAAATTGTTAAAATTAAATTTTATTTTTTATGAATATTTTAAAAATTAATATTCATTCATAAAAAAATCGAAAAAGTAACACATATTCGAAACGTATTTTTTTTATAATTTTATAAAATCTTACAGATACATTATGCGATCGTTATAAATAAATGAAAAAAATAATTCTGTAGTCTATATACCATCTTTCGAAAGTTGGCAAAGCTAGTTTCTACGGGATTATAGATGTCACTTTTTAATACCACAATACTTACACAGTAGTATAAAAAATAAAAACAGATGTCACTAATTTTTTATATTTCCTACAAAATAAATATGCATTTTCTAAAATAATTGTTATATACGTTAAAAAATATCATAAAAATATGGATAAACATTTTCAATATTTTTTTAAAAATAAATTTATCAAAATTAAGCTTAAGTTGTGTACTATAAAATTTATTAATTATTTTTGTACCATTCTAACAGATGTCAGTACATTTATCTCAACAATATTTTATAATAAAAAATAATAAAATTCAATACAACAAATATAAAACAGATAATTCATACATATTATATCGAATAAACCCACATTTAATTTTTCATCAAACTAACCGATAATTTATAAAAAAACCACTCCCATCAATCAACAACCACTTCAACCGGAACGAACCCGCGCGCAAACAAGAAAGACTCGCATCACTCAATGTAAATACATAAAAGTGCAGTTGGCAATTTAAAAACAACTGCATAGAATATAATTGCAGTGTGGATAATGCGAACTCTCATTATCGCATTTGCACGCAACGCCCCGCAACACGCATAAATTTATACCCTCGCTTCGTACGTTTGCAATAATTTCACTTTTTCGCAATCGAAATTATTCCCCAATTATAATTGCGAGTCGCTTATCTCGGTCGGAGATCCTTAATAAGATCCTTATCGGTGGTGAGGTCGCGTGACGAAAGCCGAAATATTTCCAAAAAATTAGCCCGCCGCTAATGAGGTTATTGTTAATTGCATTTTTCGTGCGTGTTCGACTTCAATGGGTTGGTTTCGATGGAAATTGTCCGTTTGTTGTCTTTTCTAATGTTTCATTGTATGTTTGCATTTCAACGGTGCACTACGCAAATCGCGGTTCTAATTAATCGTAGAACAATAAGAAATGTTTCATACGTTATGTAAGATGGAAAAAATATATAAATATAATGAAATGTTACTTCACTTCGCAAAAAATACGTGCGCTTTCGTACGGAACACCTTTACGTGTGAGAGTTTCTCAAACGATTCGTAAAGAACAATATATCATTCGAATTGCTTATTCTTACAATCAGTTTAAATATTGTTGAAACTTTTAAATTTTCAGATTTTTATAAAAACTCTTTCAAAATCTTAACGTCACTAGATATTATATTTTTTTAATAAAATGAAACAAAATTCTACTTTTAAGATATCGAATATGTACTGAAATTATTTACTTCCACGTCAATGCAAATAATTGTTATTACATTGTTGATCACTCCACATATCGCTTAACTATATATTTAAGAATATTATTGATTTATCTATATCGGTTAAATATTGATGACTCCATTAGAATGTTTAGAATCGCCGATAGCAATAAATAAACCGACTACCAAGTTACACACCGCATCAAAAACTATTTTTTTTTTCGACATATCATACGGCAGTAATTCTTTCGAATCGATTTTTTCATTTCGCCATTTGTACTCGACCCGTTTTTTCAGTTGGTTTTTTTTGCGTAAATCAACGCCATCGCAAATACACGACACCGTTTTTTAAATGCGAAATTTTCACGCTTTGTAGATACTCAATTAAAAAGCTTTAACGAGTCTGCTCCCTCCAAATTGGTACCTATTTATTCGTATAAACGGTTTGGATAAAAAAATAATAATGGATAGAAGCTAGAGATATAGTGGTTTATTTAAATTTTGTGTTTATTTAATAGTATTAATTTCGAATTAAAAATAGTTGAGATTTTCTTTTTATAATTATTACGATTGTAGTTGAAACTAGTTGATGTTTAATAAATACATACTCGTATATACATTGTAAATAATAGTACATAGTACATATTATGAAGAATGTACTATCTATCGTTTTTACACTTCAAATTTAATGTTTTACATTTCAAATTCAACGTTTTACACTTCAAATTTAACAAATCAACAAAAATTCATAGTAATTAATTTAATTGATTATTATGAAAATGGTCTTAAAATACTTTCCTATAGTTGAATTGGTTTGAAATGAAGTGTATAAACTGTTCCTGTTTAATATGTTTTTGTATCTTATTGTTAGATTTATTAAAAAAAAAAGCAAATAAATTTCAGAAAATATAACTTTTTTCTATTGTTTATTTTTGGAATAATTATGTGTGTTTTTTTTTTGGGTCACTTATTTGGTTTGGTAAAAATACAATAAAACTATATCAGTTCAAAATTTCTATGTTGTCCAAAATGTTTACCATACATTTAGTATACTTACTCAAAAAGTTATATGAAATTATTAATTACCCAAAAAAATAAATTTTCAGAACTCCCAATGATTCTAAATGCTCATTCCAGGATACCTAGGATTCTGAACTAATATAAAAATTAATCAATTTAAAAATTACACCCCAGTATCATCCCACATCATCAAACATACAACGCAACCACCACGCACACAACTCCAGCACAAAAACTCCCATAAAACTTATTAACAACATAAAATATCCGATAACTCCGACAATTTATCCAGCGAAACAATTCCCATTTTTTTTCCATACGATCCGTTTCGTGCACTATTGAGATGTTATCATTTCTTCGAAATTGTTCCCCGTTTGTGTTCCGGAGCACGTACGCGTGTTTACCAACACGGAAAAGTTTATTCTTCGCTAAAACGAAGATTCACATCATCAGTGTTGCATTTATGTGCTTATATATTCCTGCATGCGTAATGATATCTCGCATTCGTATAATGAGCCCGTTTTCACAATGCGCACAATTAAACATTCCCCTTTCTTCGCCGCGGCGTGGACGTGGCAAAAAAATAAGTTATTATTGGAAATATTGTATGTGCGTTTGTGCGGATTGTTTATGGGCGTATTATTTTTATGTTTCGGATGTGAATATTGTATTGAGAAGTCGATCGTTGGTATGTGGTTAATGTGTTTGATGTATTTATTATGTTCAATATCTTTTCATAAGGTGGAAAGTTTTTTGATTATTTATTTTATTTCCCGAGAAAATGTTGATACAATGTTAAGAATTATGTATTATATACGCATTCTATATTAATTGATTAATATTATAATATATAATATTTAATATTCACATAATTGCAGATAACGCTTAATTTTTTTTCATTTTTAATCTTATATAAAATGAATCAACATATAGAGAATTTACTCGTCTATTATTTATTTAGTTTCTATAATACATATGTACACGCAAAATCAGCACCAGATCATCCATAAGGATGAAGTGTGCAATACATGATTTGCGCGCAGGATCGTTGATTGTGAAAGAAATTCCTGGTTCTGGGAAAAAAGTTCAAATTTTTTTTAATTTCTTTTAAATGTCTTTTAATTTTATTTTTAAATTAAATTATCATTTATACGGTCGAAGATTCTTTTTTGGGCGCCCTATATCACGGCACAGCAGTGCTCCGCAACCGCTGTGCCGTGAAACGATGCTGACTGCCAGCGACGCATTTCCAAATACATGAAACAATTCAAATAATTTGCCAATAACATAGAATTAATGTAATTTCTATTAAAAAGTACATTTTTATAAATATCTTTTATTTTTGGTGCGCTTAAGATGGCCAAAGTCCAATTTTGGCGGGAACAATCCTATTTTCTTTTGTGTTTTGCGTTTATCTTGTCATTTTTGTAAAAATTTATGTTACTGTGTAAAAAGAAGGAATAGAAATAAAATTTTCAGTTGCACATAATTTTCGCGATCAAAAGAAATTGAGAATACCCTTTGAAAAAAATTTTACCTAGTTTTTTGTTCATTTTACATGTTTCAAAAAAAAATCATCTGCGGCACTATAATTATTTTTATATACACATGAAATATTAGTTTTTTTTTTACATTTTTCATTTTATACAATTGTGTGTCCTAAAAAAATTTTTATTTCTTTAATAAAGTTAATAGTTGTTTGAAGTAAAAATTGTAAAATTATTGGACGTACAAAACATTTTTTTATCTAGGGGGGGAGGGTACAATTTTTATCTATTTTTACGGGGCATTCTATTTTAAGTCCTAAGAAATATGATCACCTTAGTAGGTGTGCCACGGAAGGAAAAAGTTTGCGGAGCACTGCGTATACATGACCGGATTCTAAATATACTCCCCCGATTACACATAAAATATAACTGAAGTTGGAGATCTGCATCTTTGACAATTAATTTTCCTATTAATAAAAAATGAGAATCGGTCATGGGCTCTCGAGTGGCTCAGGCCCTAGGAATTTACCGCTTTCCCCCCCCCCCCCCTTTTCAACGATCCTGATTGCGTCATATGTATTTATTATGATGACATCACACGTTTTTATCAATATTCTTATTTTTGTTTGTTTGTATTTAGTACATATGAGCGTATTTACATTCTTATCAACACTTTCATTTTGTATTTGTATTTAAATTCGTATCTTATAATTCTGTTAACATACTCTGATAGCGTGTGTGCACATAAGTCGACTAACTTACAATTAGTCTGTACGGTGCATCAAGACGTGAGCAAGAGCGATCACACACCGCCACCTCTAATTGTAAGGCCCTTGCGTCACTTACGTTCCTTCTCTTCCCGATTTACCTACTGTTTTAGCTTATAATAAGTTAGTCGATTGATGTGCACGCGCCGTGAGTCTCACTACGCAAGAGCAGGTACATTCACAACAACCATAATGTCTAAAAGCTCAAATCACAAATCCGCCTCAATGAAGAAAATGAGATGTCCATTAATGTGCGCATCAATATTGTTCGAAATTTATAACTCCTTGTCAGGATGTAAAATAGTCTCGGTTCCTTTAGTGAATAAAGTTTCTAAACTGATGAGAGAATTTTTGGATTCTTCTATATCTCCTGTCATGGCTGAAGGCGAAATTAAAGACTTGATATTACAAACATTAATCGACATTAATTTGGTATTGGGTGAGATTGAGGATTATGAAATACAGCTACCCAACGTTGACCCGTCCATAATCAGGAGAAAGATGCAAATCACAAGACAAAGAGCCATATCATGCCTTGACGGAGAATCATCTCTAGATAAACCTCTCATCAACCCAGGGCCTTCATTTTCAATCACAAATCGCCGACTAGAAGAAGTTATAATGGAAGTTTATACAATAGTGCCATATGAATTAAAGCAAGGCCAAAGCGATCAAAGGGAGTAAAGATGAGGATTACGCCTCCTTGAAAAAGACCTTTCTTTTTTTCACAAAAAACTACAGCTTTTCAAATTAAATAGTTTTATTCATTTGGAAAATAACATACAAAAACGATTAAATAATGTATAATTTCATGCAGGTAAGTCAGTCTGATAAATTGTATAGACTACATATAATATTTTGTTTGAATTTCACAAACTTTTGTTTTCAGGTTTTCGATATTACAAGATGAAAATATTACCAGCATATGTTCTTTTGGTTAATTGTTTTTATTTTGTTTAATTTGTATCGTGTGTTTTTTTTTTCCACCAAATTTTAAATATTTTTCACTATTATTTCTATTCAATTATGTGCATTTTATTTTGTGTCAAAAATAATCTATTTTTTACTATCATAATATTACATAATACACTTACTCAAAAATAAAATAAATTATATAAATAATAAAGATTTGTGTTTTATTTTCTGTAAGACCTATTTTTCTAGATTTATTAAAATTGAAATTCAATGATTTATAAAAAATATTGATAAATCAGAAAATTCAACATAAATAACAAATCTACTTTTGCCAAACTAATTGAAAAAATTACCCCAGATGATAATAATTGAAACGATTGAATAAGAGTTAAAACATTCAAGCTTGGTTGTAAACGAATAATTGTAATTGTAAGCAATAATGGACGAATTCATAAAGCAAGAATGGACGCACATCAAAATTCAGGAGTCAAACTGGAAAGAACTATCATACCCTCTATGTTTGCCAGGTCTTCCTCCGTTCGATTATCACCTTTTTAGGTCCATGGAAAAGGATAACAATAAGAGATAAATGATTTCAGAATTTAACATACACATGTCAAAAATACTTTTAGCGATTATTTTAATTCTTAACTGACTAGTTTTTTTTTAAGAGCAGATCGAAAAAGATGGAAAGCAGGTGCAAATAATAAGGTAAATTATATTTTATAGTACCTATCCCTCGATTTACACGGTAGATAGGTTTCTGAGAAAAACGTGTAAATCGAAATTGTATATTTTTTAATGTAAAATCGTTTAAATCGAAAAGTACACAAAAAACGCATAATTTGGTTGTTTTTTCAAGCTTTTTATTAACTTAGGTTAGGTCAGGTTAATTTTAGTCCGAAGTCCTAATTTTCGAAGTCTTAATTTTAATAAACAATTTATAAAAATGTTTAAATATCATGGTCGGCATATCGTTTTGAGGTTACACTTGAAACGTCAAACTACGACGTAATGACAAACGTGCGGGTACGCACCTCATTGTTTACCTAACAGTGGCTCTTCTATTTTATTTAGTGATATAATTCAATGTTAAAATTATTAATGTTATTATTATTGATTATTTTCAACATTTATTTTTATTTTTTTGAAACCGTGTAAAAGCGAAAACGTGTAAAAAAAGTACTAGTGGTTGACCATGTACCAGTAATTGACCACTTCTCAGAAAAACGGAAAAATTGAGGTTTTTAAAAACGATAATCTTTCGGAAAGGGTGTGATAGATTCGCTGTTTATTACATCTTATCTATCGCACCCTTTCCGAAAGATTATCCTCTTTAAAAACCTTAATTTTTCCGTTTTTCTGAAAAAATGGTCAACTATAGTTATGTGGTTAACCATTGGTGTCGTTACCTTACATTATAAAAATGTACGATTTTTTTGGTACCCCTAACAATTCCGCCAATACTCCTATTCGAATAATTCTGTGTATTTACATTTATATTATTCATAGATGCCTAATATCAATATTTCTGTATTATTTTTTTTAAATCGATAGAGTAAAGTCGCTTATTGGTTGGTTTGCATCCAATTTGTGATAATAAAAAAAATACTGTTATATTTTAATAGCCATTAAATTGGCCGGGCGTTACTCGGGAGGAACGTATTACACGTATAACTGAACTTGACTTTATTTTGTACCTGTGTTGTATTGTATTTTGTAATTTTTACGATGTTTGTATGATCAGTCCGTTTGATTTATTCAATTATTGTTTGTTCTCGATGCATGGTTTGTTTCATTTTTTGATTAATAATAATTTCAATTAATATGATTATTTGTGGGTCAATATCAATTACAGTCTTTTTTATTCATACATTTTTATCATGGTCATCAATTTCATAAGGATTTTTTTGTAAATTTAATTATTTACCTATTTTAGTGTGGATATTTGCTTTATTAAACTTTTTATTATATATAACATCAAATGGGTAATGGCGAACTGTATTGGCGTAATTGTGTATTAACTGCAATGTGGGTAGTTGTAGTCTAAACATATTTTTTGCTTTGTTTTTTGATTTGTATCATTTTTTTATTTTTGATATTGTATATTTAATGATTATTAAATACAATTAGAATGATTTTATCGACACGAAAACACAAAGTACGACTTGGTAATCTCAGATCTTGATGACATTTATTTTGGTAGTGGATTATATTTATTGTTTTAACATACCATTAAAAAAATAAATAAAAACCCAGCATCCAATCAATTTTACTCCCTCTCGCGCTGACACTCAGGTAAAGGCGATGTGTGGAACGAAATAAAACTAAGCATTTAGTTGTCAAAATTGCATAAATATACGCATCCATAGTTTAAAATTTCTATCGTCAGTTTCACATTTCTATATAAAATAGAAGCGAATGTAAAATTATCATAATAATTTAATCAATTCCCCATAATAAATAAGGATAAATTTTAAATATAAATAAAATAATAAAAAGTAAATGATTTTCATTATTTTATTATCACAAGTCTTAGTATTTTTTATTAATTTTCGACGAGAACACCATCCGAACACACAATTATTTTCGGATATTTTTTGAAGCAATGTTTTTAAACTTCAGATACGTTGATTTCAAATATCTTGAAAAGTTAACACTTCGTCTGATTGTGAGATTGACATTGAACTTCGTCGTCTCTTTTATATTTGAACCTCTTTTTCGTTATAAAATTTTCGATAATATAATTTAGTATTTTAATTTTTGTTAATTAATATTCGCATAATACTTTAAATAAATTTTAAATTCCACGTATAATTTCAATTTTGATTTTTTTTCAGAAATATTTAGAAAAATAAAGAAGAAGTGGCGCCAACTTATTATATTATTATAATGTATTATATATTTCAATGCATGTTCCCACGTATTGGCCCTGAATCCAATAATATTTAAAACCAATAAAACAGTCATAAGATAATTATTTTTCGAGCTAAAACAATGAATTCTAAAGGTATAAATAAAAAAATATTTGAAATACATATATTATATATTTTCCGTCTTTTTTTTAACACTTTGAAGAATATACATATCAAATATTTTAGAATCACCAATTTATTTGTACTTAATTTAAAACTCGTTACTATAAAATATTTAACAAAAAAAAACAAAAAATATTTACAAAAATGGTTGATCTGGTTCTCACGTTTATTTTATTTTAGCGAATTTATTTGTTAGTCGAAAAAGATGGGATACTAGTAGATTTGAGATCGACGAATATATAAACATAACAAGACCTACATTAATAGGATATTATAGTGTGGGTGAATCGCAAGAACTCGTCGATGATATGTCTGAACTGAAATATATGTTGAAACAACCAGGAAGTACTTATTTAGATTTAGCATATGGAATTGAGGATGCTGCATCTAAAATAGTACCTACGAAACATAATCCATTTTTTGACTATCTTCATTATTATGAAGATATTGTCAATAAATTTGAAAGATCTGTCTTTAAAAACGTCGGATTCATAACGAGTCGTGGTGTGCTGATTGAAATTGGAAAAATTCCTTACAATAATAATTCAGAAGAGATATTCATAGCACATTTAATAAATGGTGTTATATATTTAAATAAACAAATGAAACCTTGGAATCCGACTAATGAAAATGGATGGGGATATAAATTTAGACAATATTTGTTATCATGTAAGTAACATTTTCATTCTCCTACCCAAAAAAATCATGTATGTATTCATTGATTCACTGATAAGTGAAGCCTTTTATAATATAAATCTGCTTCGGATAAATAATATACTACAGTTCTAAACATTTTTTCAGCGAGCACGAAGTGCGAAACAAATACAATTGAACCAGTCAATGAGAATCCAGAATTTAATGGAATTTTCAGTTTTAAATTGGGCAATGACAATATTTTGTGTTTATCTATGATAGATGGTGTGAAGGCCAATTGCAAAGATAGTCGAAAAGATATACGCAAAGATTTAAATGAATGGTCTAATATTAATCAACTCAACTCTCGAAAATTGGTGAAATTGTTTAGTAGCGTGAAAACAGAAAAAAATCCTCTGTTCATGTATGTATAATATATTTATATTTTAATTAATACTCATTATTTTATCACTAATAATTTGTTATTTTAGGCGATACAATTCACTTAAATTTTGGCTAAAATGTTTTTATGGTAGATGTGAAGAATTATACGTCGGATATAAAAATAGGCATGGAATAGTCAACGAAATAAAAAAAATATAGTTTGAATGATATGGAAAAAATAGGAAGAGTGAATATTATAGTATACATGTATAGACAAATATAAATGAAATAGTAAACATTAACAATAATAATTGATTTTAGGAATTTTGGAGTCGTGGTGAAGTACTAGTTTCACGTCGGAATTTCTAGCATTTGTAAAAAAATGTTTTATGGAAAAGATAACTGACAAATACAATATCAAAAGTTTGCCTGAGATAAAACTATGTTTTAAATATGAGGCAAGGAGCTGTAAAGGTAGGTTGCCTACTAGTTACATAGAAGTTATCAATTCGCCGGAAGATGATCAATATAGGTGGCTACCTGAATGGTACATTGAAGAAAAAAAACAAAAACAACTAAATATGTATAATTCCACACAGGTAAGTTAGTCTAAATAATATTATATACTATTTTATTTGAGTTTCACAAATCTTTTATTTTCAGACTTTCAATCTTTCAAGATGACTTGTGAACTGGAGGATATGTTCTTTCAATTTTTTATTTTCATTTTGTTTAATTTGTTTCGCATGTTGTTTTTTTCGCCATATTTTAATTATTGTATTATATTTTTTCATGAGTATTATTATTAAATTGTATTTTATTTTGTATCAAAAATAATCTAATTTTTATATAAACATGATATATGTATTCAAGTATTTTTAAAAATACATAAATATTATAATAATAGAGATTCTTGTTTTATTTTCAGTAAGATAATAAACTATTTTTCTAGATTTATTTTAATTGTAATCATAAAGACTTACAAAAAATATTAATAAACCAGAAGATTCAACTTAAAAATAAACTATCTTTTGAAAAAATCATCTTATTGTTAGTCATAATAAATTATGGCTGATCTGCATAAAAGAGTAATTTTGAATTTACACGGAATAATTTCACCAAAATATTTAGTAATTTTGCATTCTTAAAAATAAATCTAACTATTCAATCATCAGAAATAATTATATAAAATATTATTATTAAACTATATAAAATAACACGTCTTGGTTCCACGTGTTCGAAATGATTATTCGTTTTGTGAAAAAATCCCATAAACACAACATTCCATACGAATTTTCCTGAGCTATGGCTTCCAGAGTGCAGGTTTCGAATAAGTAAAGGAAGGAGATCTCCGCTGTTTTGGGGGGAATAACATTTTTTCGAATAACATTCTGCGGTTCTGGCGACGGTCGATAAGCTTGTTGCACTACTCGAGGTTACTTCTCGGGAGTCTGGTGGTCTGCAGGATGTCAGGGATAATATGGCGAGCCTCTCCTTGAAGTTGGATGCCATTACTGAACTACTGCGGTGGCTGTTTCCTCGGAATTATCTCGTCAGAGGAGCACTAGTTAGAAGGCCGTTGGGAACCGTCTGTGGTTCAACCTGAGGAAGTTCCACCTTCATCATCTGTACGGAGTGGTGGTGATGGTCCCTGGTTGACGGTGAAGAGTCGTGGCGACAATTATGTCGGAAAAGTATCTTCGCGGTCGAGGGTGGTCAATAGGGGCTCTGCTGATGCGGGTGACGATCTGTTATCAGTGGAACGTAAAAAGCATGTTCATATATTTTATTTGCACTCGGATACTGATGTCTTTGCGGTCACGTTGTATGTAAAGAAGAGGATTCCTGATTGTGTGCCGTCGGTGGAAAGAATTGTAAGAAGAGGTTATTATGATTCCTTCAAAATTTCGGTGACTGAGGTGCATTTTGAGACTATGATGAAATCGAAATTCTGACCCTCTAGTCTGGTGTTTAATAGGTGGAATTTTCGGCGGAGTGTTCCTTCGGTTCGCAAAAATAAATTTCTGTCGGTGTATTATCAGAATGTCAGGAGTATGAACTCAAAAATCTCCGATTTGTTTTTGTTTATGACAACGCATCAATATGATGTGATGGCTTTGACTGAGACGTAGTTGAACGATTCAGTGCATAATATTGATAGCAGGTACACGGTGTTAGGAGGGATAGAGGTTCTAGGGGCGGTGGAGTTTTAATTGCCATTCGTAGCGCCTTAGTTCGTTTTTATTGTCGTGTTCTGCATTGGAGACGGATGGTGAACACCTTTGATTGAGGTTGGAGTCTGGAGGGATGGTTTTATTTATTTGTGTAGTATATTTCCCTCCATTTATTGACAAGTGTGAGAAGTCTTTGAAAAATTGTCTCAAAATTTTTTAGGGTTTTGTAAACGGTAGGCGTTTCTTTCATCAGTTGAAGGTTGCAATGTATAATATAATGGCGATATTATTTTGTTGGTCATGTAGGTATTGTGGATGGCTTTGCAAATCATTTTAAGTCAATTTGTAAAATTTTTAAACGTTTGTTTTAACCTCCAACCAATGAGTTGAGGTTGCTGGCTCCTGAGCATCCGCGTGATTTACATTCGCGGTCATTCTTCTTGCCTATCAGGGCGAAAACGACCGTATTTGCCAACTCTCCTCTTTTGCTAACCGTTGATTATTTCAATATAATTATCTGTGACGTATTTAGATTTAATTAATTATTTTAAATTTAAATTTGCGGTATGTTAGTTGTTTAGTTTATTATATTTTATTAACTTCATTATATTGTATTATGCGTAGCTTGTAATAAAAATATAATTCATAGTACAGTTATTATTGAAAGCATCAGCATATTTAAGTGCAATCACATGTTTAACAATCGAATCCAAAAATACCATTCAATACCACACATCGCACTTTTAATAATGAGTACTAAACCGGACGTACTTCAGCATTAAAAAAATTACAATAAATTACCCAAGTCGAATTGAAAAAATGCAAAAACGCCATTCAGTTGTCGGCTTTTTTGACGCGCATTGCGTGCACGTCGAAAGTGCGGCGATTCACTCACCGAAATATTAACAAGGCTTTTTTCTTAATGCTTGATACTTTTTTCGTTAATTTCGTTCTCGTATTACTCGTTTATCGCGTTTGAAACGTTAAATTGGACTGAGGGCCTTATTAGCACCCTTCATTTTGACATTTTCGCCTTTTTGTGTCAAATAAAAGTCGGTTTGCTAAATATGCATGAAAAATTATAATGGATTATGCACGTATGATTCTTCGTTATGATGTTCATTATCATCTGTTTTAACATATTATTGCTTTTATAATTTCGACGAACAGTAAGAAACAACTTATTTGTAAATATTATTATAATATCTTTAATATCTTCTACAAGATAAAATCTGAAAATCTTTTTTTCATATCATATGTTTTTCATATCAGAGAAAATATTTAAATATAAAAATCAAGTAGTCACTCCATTTATTGACTTATTTACATTTCGCTTAACCTCAGCAATCAACTATATTCAACAAAGCTTGATTTAACAATACTGGAACATTATTATATAAGTTAATCATTAAATTACAGATATTTCTCTCAATTGTATATAATTTAACCTTGAATATCCCTCAAGTTATATGCTTCGTTTGTTCTTCGCAAATTGAATTATAATATTGCGGTGTGTACGATAGTATAATATTATCGTTGATTTTAACCGTTTTGCTACGTTCATAATAATTTTATCGGGGTCGATTGTTTTATATTATTATTATAAAGTATCCGGTTAAACGAGTTACAATGACCGCTCAGCTCTTAATCAAATATGTATGCAATTCCGAATTGCACGCACATTAAACGCATACTATAAAAAACATACGACTGTTCGTATTTATCAATTAAATTATATAGAAAAATTTACTATGAACTATTAAAAATACTGTTAGATTGTCGAATGAATAATTTATAGCTAACTTATTTGTTTAAAAACTCGATTCGTTCATATTGGTTTATTATAAAAATTTTGAGATTTTCTCATAATTATATGTTAATATTTTTAATACATAATATGTTTTATTATTTAATTTTTAAAAATATAAATCAATTTATCATTTCAGAATAAATTTTAAGTTCATAAAAAGTAACTGAATATGTACATCAAAATTCTTCAAACATCATTTAACAACAAATTTACAAAGACTCTTCAAAAAAATATTGACATTCTTCATTTTCAACACAATTCCCCCATTCAAAATTTAATTATTACCAAAATTAGCATCGAATAAGACCTCAACACAACAGTTACCCAAACCGACAACCTCATACCCTTCCAAACACCCGAATATCCGAACACCCGACTTCCTTCAGAGCCTCAGCACGCGAACCACACACAATCGACTACCGCCGCCGTGAGAATTGCATTTCCGAAAGTGCAACCGAACGAACGATAAATTAAACGTCTAAAACCCTGATGGAAATTAAAGAACAAATAAAAAAAAACTGCCCAGAATATAAATATTTCGCGCGCGTATTGTGCGCTTACACGTACGCGAGCGAATCGGCACGCATACTTTGCACTCGCGTTTCTGAGAACTCGCGCGCTTTTTTTATACACGGCCGTGTGCGAGCTTTTTAATTTGAGAGAATCCCACAGATTTTCCCGCGAAAGTTTCTAGATCTAATAATGGAGACAATGGTGGATTTTGTCAGACGAGTGTCACACGTGCGCGCGCCTATGATACGGTAAAATGCGCGTTCTCGCGTTCCGTTGCGAAAGTAACGTTTCTTCCTTTGGGAATGTGGTTTTTTTTTAATTTATTGGTGTTGAATTGTTTTATTGGGTATACGAAATTGTATATGAAATATATTTTTAATCGTTGACTTAATGGTTTTTGAATATAATGTTGCTGAATGAGGCAACATTGTATGAAATGAGAGTGAGCGTGTGTTGTTGGATAAATAATTAATTTGGCTGTCATTCGAATACTTAAAGATAATTTTTAAATTTAAATTGTTTTTAGCACTTATAAAATATTTTAGTGTGATGAATTTATGTTATTCATTCGAAATATTTTCAAAAATATGCTCTTCTAACAATTCAGATTGAATGATTATTGGAAAATCTATTCTGGGAGTTTGATGATTTCGATTTATAATATCGATTCGATTGACTTTTCGAAATGTCTGACATTTAATTTATTGAATTGAAATTCCGTGAGGCTCGTATTTTTTAATGAACGTATTAAATTACTGACAACACATGTATTATATTAATTAACCACTTCTCATTAATTACACAGAGCGCTTTGTAAATGGAAAATTATGATGAAAACTTAACGTACATCATGAAATATTACGAGAACGTTATTTCTATAGGGACTGTATATACATTTTTAATTTCGTTCAATTGTAGAAAAATCTAAGATGTATTTTTTGCTGAAAAATAGAATACGCTAACACGCATGGGAATTTTCATACGGACATCAAATTAATCGCAATTATTGCCGTAAGCATTCTCACAAATATACGATCAATCAAGCGTGTCACAGTGGGAAAATATTACCCAACTTTTTTTTCATATAAATCATGAAATATGATTTTCATTAAATAAAAATTTCCACATCTTTCGATTTCAATAATAAAAGATTTTCTATACATTCATATATAAAATACTCAACGAATCGAATTTTCTTCGAACGAAATCGAATTTATCACCACTAAAGTAATAAATTATCACTCAATCGTCACAGCCTTGAATTTTCAACAGATAAATTTTCCATCGTCCACAAACATTCCCACGAATCGAGCCTTCGATCACAAGAGAACGGGTGGCGTACCCGCTTAATATGTTTATTTAATATTAATGCCTCCGAAGGGAGGGGCAGAGGCAACACCAGAGGGGGTGGGGGGGAGGCTTTTGCGCAAAAACGAAACAGAGGCGTGTCCTTATTCAGACCAGAACAGGACGAAACCATACGAACGAAGGAGACCCACTTCTTATAGGGGTGGAGTCGTCTCGTCGCGAGCCAAATGAGCCGATAAATATTCAACGGTGGCTCGTAAACGAGCCAGTTTTTTTCCTATGTACTCTTTTCTTTTTCAGCGTCAATCAAAGCGATAAGCGAAAGCCGAGCCGGTAAATAATCGGATCGTGCGAATTTTTCATACGGACGCGTACAAGCGCAAAAGGACGCGTTACGTCTTGGCGGAGTTTACACATTGTTGCCGGTTTTCGAAGTTCGCAGATCGCAGATATCGAATTTGTTATCGGTTTTTGTCGTAAAAAGTGTCCGAGTTTGAATAAAGTGGAAGAATGCGTTCGCGGTGAGGAATGCTTGTTTCGTATAAGTGTTTGCCGGTTTCGTGGTATTTTTCGGATGTGCGAAAAAAATTTGGAACCGCATATCTTATTGAATCTAGAAATTTATGATTCATAAACATCAATAAATTTCATTCTTACTATTTCTTATAAATTTTAAATAAAAGATTAACACATATTCAGATCATACAAAATTAAAAATAATCGATTCACGAATCACTAACGAAAATGTCTCATTTTCGATCCCGAATTTCCCAAATATTCAAATTCTTGATTTTCCAGAGACATGAAAGTTTGAGAGCCTCACTCCGAGTTCGCAATAAAGCATCTGCGACGTGAAATTACAGCAGTTTTTTGTCGACAAAAGTTTGAGATCCCCAGGATGCTGCGTGCAGGCTTTTGCGCAAGGCTTTGGCGGTGCACGCCCCCTGCCCCATTATTGCACGCCCAGTGCCGATCGAACTTCCACTTCTTATGAAAAAACTAACGCACACCTCCTAGGTCAGTTTTCGCCTAGATTCCTATACGGAAAATTGATGAAGATAGTCTGATAAGATTTTCCGATATAAATTTTTTTGGATGCATTAAAATAATTTGGAACAAATAAATATCCAATAGTTAGTCTATTGTAGTAGAGAAAGGTTCGTTCGTAAATTTTTTGTATAAATTTTCACTAGAATTTTTCTTACAATTAAATGGTAATGTGCAAGTATTTTCTTTTATATAATTCTTTATCTTGCCCATCTGTAATTAACGTTGAATTAATTAAATTTTATTGTTAATGAAAGAATAATTTGCAAACGTGCGTAATGCGTACAGTTTGATTGCGTTCTTGAATTTATAGTGCAATATTATGTTAAACATTTAACTCAATATAAAGTGTATTGAAGTATCGGATTGTAATACAAATTGAAATTATTCAGTCACGAATATAGTTTTAATTACCAATCATTTATTTGTTAACACTTATTTCTTTATAAATTCAATCATGACTTGATCATAGATTTAAAATCAATCATTTTCATTCGACCAAACAATTTAATCAATTCAATCAAACAAACTAGATTCTGCCGATTAACTCAAACGAAACTCCACAAATTCCAAAAATTATTTACCTCTCCAAAACCCGCATTTCAATGAATATTCAATTCAAAAGAACCAACAACCCCATTTACATATCCAGCAAAAATACACCCGATACGAAATGACAACCTTATAATTTATCATCGCATAGTATCCAAGAGAGCCTTTTTCACCGGCGCGTCGACTCCTCCGATACACATAAATATTTTTTTCCACTCATTTCGAGCTTCGTCTCATTTTGTTCATCTGGATTTTTATGACGCTCTCGGCTCGGTCCGATTCTATTCTCTCGTCAGCCCATTCTCAAAGTCGGACAGAAATAATAATGGTCGCAGGACTCGGCAAAAACTGGCCTTCGTCCTTATAAGCAAACCGACGGTATTCGGACGATGGGCAGGTGCCGTCGCCTTGTCCATGTCCTTCTCAAACTTCGGATGGAAAAGGGCGCCGATGGCATTTTTCAAATTCTCTAGACGCGGATCGTATGTATTTTCGTGGTGTTTGTCGGCTCCCCTGGGGTTATTTGTATTTTAATTGAGAATCTTGTGATTGATTAATATTCGATTTTGTGCTGGTTTTTAGTTTGGATTCATATTCGAATTTTCCTTGAGGAAAATTGTTTTTTTATAGATTGAATCATTGAAATTATTTGTTGAAGAAAACAGATCATTTTCTAATATATTTTGAGTAATTTTCATAAATTTTAATTATATAGAAATAGTTCATTATGTGAGTGTGAATACTTCTCAGAAATTACATCTTACTCTTCTGGAATCTCAGAATTAACCATTTAAATTTATTGTTATTTGATCTGAGAAAAATTCCTGAACCTTACCAAAGTTTTATGGAATGTGATACAAATAAATTTTCACAGAACATTTCAATAAAAAATTTGAACAGAATTTGTAAAATTTAGAGTTTCTTTGATTTCTTTTATATAGTATAAAATATCTTGATACAATTTCTAATAACAAAATTATAATTTATTAAATTTTAATCGTACTTAATAAATTTTAAATACTTTTCGAAAGGTTTCATCATATCATATAAAATTAATAAAAATCACGCACCACAGATTAGCAATGAGTGTCTTAGCGCGTGTCCGTCTCGCGAACGAAGAAAAGTACGCGAACTTGATTACCGGCGAGTATCACAATCTCAAATTATTTGCAAAAAAATCGCGATATATTTACGATGCGGCATTTATTAACGAAACTGGTCAATTTGCAAAATCTATCTTAGGACGTCGTGTGCCCTTAAAAAGAATACACATTCCATCCGACTTCTACGTCACATTTTATATGGAATGCATAATTTGCTAACATTTAATTTTCCATCGTTACGATCAAAAAGGCGATGATGATCATTTACTTTCCGATGATTAAATGCTTTTCCATGTAGCGAATATCAAATGACTGCTTATTATGATGAAATACTTTTCAATTTTTCCGATATTAAAGTCATTATACTTAATTGGTTACGTGTTTATGTTTTTTGCGACAATCTTACTATAAATTACGATTGTGAATCGTTAATATTTTACAATCTCACATGTTATTAAAATATTTTTGCAATAAATATCGAATTAAATAATTCATTACCTCATTATATTTCGAAATTAATTTAACCTTTTTAAATTGGAAACTGTATTATATTTTCTTGAAAAATTTACAATAATATTTTACAGACGATGACTTCATAATTTAAAATCGTTTCAATGGTTTTTTTATTCGATATGAATTATTTTTAAAATATTTTCTTACGTATATTTTTATTAATACGCTGCATATAAAAAAATATTTCCGGTATTATTCAAGTTCGAATATTTTTCCTTATTGAGTATGTCTGTTGCACAATGATAAGAGAAAAGATCGAATATTAAAAACTCAAGAAATTCGAATACTTAAAATAATCTCAACAATATGCAATATAACGTCCATCTACGGCTTGCTTCATTTTTATCATAACTTCAATAATCAATGGAAACTGTTTCATTTGAAAAACCTTAATAATCAATCGACGAATTTGTATTAAATATATTCATTGATTTATTCAAAGAAAATTATCTTATAAGAAAATTCTGGAAAATGTCTATTCAAATCGAGGAAAATTCGTGATTCGTATCAGAAATTAATGGTTACTATAGTAAATGAAATATTTGTTCTTTTTGTAAATTAAATTAACGACAATAACGAATGTGTGCAATAAAAAAATTGACGTTCAAAAATCGAAAACAAGGAAAAAATTGACTAAGGAAAATTTTCCTATAAAGGACATCCCATCAAGAAAAATCATCCAAAAAAAAAACCCCAGCATTCAAAACGAATCCAACAACACCCACACAAATCCAAAAACCCATCACCAAAACCCCAATCCAAAAAACACAATCATCCAAATGCACAAACCACCCACACACACACCAAACAAACCAAAACCGATCGTTATCTGCGCGCGTCCGCGAATTCGAAACCTCCCCTCGAGCATTATTCAAACCCCCCACCCCTCGCCCGAAAAACCCGCAAATAAATAAACAAACGCGAACAAAAGCCTCGCAGGAAAAGTGGGCGTGGCCTGCAGACCACTCCCCCATGGGCGTGGCCCGAAAATGCGCATGCGCAAACCGGAACCGGGGCGGGGCCGCGATCGGAGGCTCGTTTTTAGTCGTCGCCAACCGTCGGCGGGCCGCGCAGCTCAAACCGGTCCCGGGACGCGTTCAAAAAACGGCGGCAAAAAACCGCGCCGGTTGGCAGCACTGCTTTTGACTTTCCGAATGGGGAGGCTTATGGGGCTCCCGTGCGAGGCGTCCCGTTCGCGCCGGGCTCGGTGTTCGGTCCCGCGGTCGCGTGTGTTTTTGTATTTGTTTAGATTTTGATTTTTTTTTGGCGGCTGTGGTCGTTTTTTGTTCGGCGACGTGCGTTTTTTGTTTGTGTGTCTCGTGTGCGTTTTTTGTGGTGTTCGTGGTGTATTGAGGTAAATATTGTTGATGCTGTTTGGTCGAGTGTGATCCTTGTGGTTGATGGGTTGGTGGAAATCGGAAGGTTTTTGTGGTAGAAATGCGATTTTTCCATGTCGTTGTTTGTGGGGAAATTGGATGTAAAAGGCCTGGTATAAAGGGAATTGTCTTCTTTCAAAATTTGATTTTCCAAATTGTGATTATGTAAATGATTCCGATAGATTTTTTTTTATTTGTG
Source organism: Hydropsyche tenuis (assembly GCA_009617725.1). Taxonomy (NCBI): domain Eukaryota; kingdom Metazoa; phylum Arthropoda; class Insecta; order Trichoptera; family Hydropsychidae; genus Hydropsyche; species Hydropsyche tenuis. Next base: position 809,151 of record VTON01000067.1, read on the forward strand.
AACTTTAAATTCAATGTATTGCAAGTTTATAATGACGTAGTAATAATTTCACCACTTTATTAGTAAAAGCGTTGAAAAAGTTAGGCCTGATTATGATGAAATTTTATTTACTGAAAAATTGTACATTTTCCCAGATATTCCAATAAGAATATGTTGGAAAATGGAAAAGTTTCTTATAAGACTAGGTTTGGATAAGCGTATGAAACTTTCATGTAATTTAGACATATGTAGATGGTTTCACATAACTGTTAATAAACTTTATATATTTAACCACTATTAAATAGTACGAGGAATCGAGTAATCGTATTGTATTATATTAAATGTATTATCATTGTAACTATATAAATAGTCATAATTTAAATAGCAAACCATTGAAATTACGACATATCAGTAAATACGCAAATGTTTTATTGTTATGCAAATGAAAAACGATATATTTTATTACATTGTGTTCAACTTCCGCAACTTTAATGTTAAAATTATACAATTCGAAATGTCTTTCAAATTATATTCGCTATTGCAAAACATTAAATGACGATTCCAGTCACATTCTTGCAAGATTTTGCTATGAAATTGAATTTGCTTCATCCGTTTTCATTAATCATTTTAAAAGTTGATCATTTATTTAAGTGACTCATATAGTGCAATTGTGTATTCGAATTAGAAATAACTTTATGAATATTCTTATATATAAAATAGAATATACGTATATTCGTAATATTTTTCTGATATAAAATTGTAGAAAACTTTCCATTAAAAAATCACACTTTACATCTACAAATTATTCGATTTGAATAATCCTAAAAGGTAACTAAATGCATAAATTACTTGAATAATCTTAACTGCAATAATAAAAGCACTTAAACACACTAATACCTCTAATTTTCCAGCCGTGCAATATTTCAATTTAACGGCGCGGCACTCACGCTAATTACAAAGATGCCAATCTGAATATTCTCGCTGACAATGAATTTCTATCTGGCAATCTCAACAATCTAGTACCCGGCTACCGGTTACGTGTGTTTACATCTAAAAAGAGTTATCTAACAAACAACATCGCCATAAACTCACAAACGACTCACTTAACCTCGTAATGAACGAGTTAACGCGACCTGCCATTTTTCACATAATCCCGCGGAACACCTTTCGCTGCGCTTCGCATACTCGTCTGACAGTTTTTTTCGGATTTTTCTTTGCTATTGATTGTTAATAGAATTGTAGAAATGGTGTTTGTGGGTATTCGAACGATGCCGATGTTGAAAAATTGAGATATTCGGGGCATAAGTGGGATTTTGTGGTATTCGTTAGGTTGAAGTTGTGGGAAAATCTTGGATGCCTTTTCCGTATATGTGATAAATTGTAATAGGTGATACGTAATTATAAAGTACATATATAGAAAGTGTTGATTCCTATACCAAATAGGGTTAATTAAAATGTATGTGATTATTTTTTATTTAATTGTATAGTAAATATCAATTTGGCAATAAAATGCTTTCTTATTTTTTTGAAGTATTTGTTAAAGGAAATAATCATTTTTGTGTGTGCTAAAGTTATTGTCATTTTGTCTTGAAATATTGATTTGAAAAATGTACATAATATATGAAAAGTTTTAAGAATCATTCAACATCAGTAAAATTAACGTCGACCATATATTTCTCAAAATCGTTTTGTATTCATTCGATTCAAATGATCATATTATAATAAATTAATAAATGGTTTAGGAACATATAATAAATATGATTCCTATTAACCAAAACCGTATGTTAATCATAAATTTAATAAACGATAACGATACAAACGAACAAATAAATGATTTATTTATCCCGCATCCAATTAAATTAAAATTTATAATTTTTCAAACGTAACGAAAAAACGACACTCGTTTACCTTATCGAGCTGCACTCAGCACAGCGCGAACGATACAGAATTTCAAATTTCCCCAATCGCAAAAACCGATCACATTATTACGCCGAACCGAAAAAAAACCACCAATAAATACATCTCGAAAAGATAAATTATTGATCGCGCACAGAATTCAGAACATATTCAAACAAAGCAATAAATTACGGCCGGAAAACGCGCACTTTTTCCACCGGAAAATCCCCCAGAAACACTCGTTGTATTTCAAAATATGGCCGCGCAAAAAGCGGGCCTGCAAAAACCGCGGTCCGGGCCCCGAAAAAAGCTCACATATATTATCTTATTATGTGCCCGGACCAAGGGCTGTTGAAAAACGAGGCTTTCACGCAAAAAAGCGGTCGGTGGGCGTGGCCGGAAAACTCGGAAGTGGGCGGGCGCTTGTTTGGGCGGGCGGGGCGTGCGAGACCGCGGTTTTTCATTATCGCGGCAATTTTCGCTGAAAGTCGTTCGTATTATGTTGATTTATTTTGGGTTGTTTGTCGATTGTTTTCGGTGGAAAGTCGGGGTTTTTCGGCGTGGAAATTTTGTCGTGGTCGTGTGAGAAAAAGTCGTTTTTTTAATGGGATTTGAATTTTTTTATGTTTTTGTTGCGGTTGTTATGAAAATAATTTATTGGAATCTAATGAAAAATTTTCTATATGCACATATTAAAAAAATATGTTAAAAAGTTTATATTTTCATTTCGTTAATACATATTAGAGATAATTTTTTTTTCAATGACGTTTCATTTATTTTATTGTTTTACATTTCATAAATCTAGTTTCAACATCTTTACTATCACATATATGTATATTTATAATTTAATTGCAAGAGGATTATGGATGTATTTATTTATAATATACTTTTGATTACAAGTTAGTTTAACATTTATCTGTAATAAATAGAATCATTTAAATTTCTTATGATATATTAATTTTTATTAAAATTCATTATAATTTCAAGTTGTTATAATTATCAAAAGTTGAGTCTTTGAATCATATTCTAATTATTTTCATCAATTATTTAAGTTTAGTCACAATTAGTGCCATCAATTGTTAAAACTGATCGTGTTTATTGACCTGTAGCTATTTTTTAGAATTACATATAAAAATTCCCTAAAAGTTTACTTTTTCTTATCTAAATACATACACATACAAGCTTGTAATAGTATCAAAACGAATTTATTTTTCAATCATAATATAATAGTTTATCGATAACTAAATAATTTCAACAACCACACAATACAACTATCATAATTTCCAACTCCAAGTAACATTTTGACTATATTCCTCTCGACAAACCTTTACAAAAAACATTGCCAATTTTGTTTCGATTTTCGAAAAGTACACAACCGCAGAACAATAAACACAGCTCTCGTTAAAAACCGAAAGACATGCTCGAGAAATCCAAACATCGTTTATTAGCTCGTTTCGCAGCGTTAAATACTCCGGGACTATGAATGGGCTCGTTACGCTCGTTTACTCCGCGGATTCGAAATTCTCAAAAAGCGCCCGTTCTTTTTTTCGTTCGTTTTCAGCAAAACGGCGAATGAATGGCGGGAAAAACAACCGTCGGGGGAGATGCTGAAAAAATTTGCAAGCGTAATGATACGGTAAACTGTCTGCGGTTAAAAAGGCGCGCGTTCGCAAAAAATCCGACTCTACTTGCTGCTGCCGCGTTACTCTCCTTTTTTTCCGCTGCTTTATTGTTGCAATTTTTTCTCGATTTTGTTTTTTTGATTTTATTTTAGTTCCTTTTTGACTTCTTGTGACCGCCTCGTTTCGCTGCGAAGCCACTTTGTAATTTTTCCCTCCGATAATATGATTAAGGTTGAACCGCTTACTTTGTACGCCGCCGTATAATTTATATTAAATGATGAAAACGCTTTTAATTTATCGTTTTCGTGACGATTGAGATGAGATTGAAATTTATAAAATTCTGCATTGATATCTTATAAATATTTTAATTATAGTTTAACTTTGTTGCGTTATTGTAATGTAAACAAATCTATGCTTCACATTAATTATAGCTGTCTTGTAGGTCGTTTTACATGCATAAATTTTTATGTGGCAAGGTGATAACTTTGTATAGAAGTCATAAAACCCGACACTTTTTTCTCATCGGACTAAAACAAATTTCGCTTGACTTTTTACAATATAAAAAACCATCGAAACTCATCAACTCTAAGCGGCACGCGGCCGTAAAGTTCATTTACGACGAAGCCTTAACTCGCCGCGAGAACAAACAAATAGCTAAAAAAAAGGCTTCAATTTTTTCACATAAATTTTCTCGACTCTCCGTACACAGATTGGACGAACCGAAAAGAGTATAATAATGCGATAATAGAAAAAAATCGAGACACAAAAAGTGTGCGTCGAAGAAAAAGAGGCTCTATGAGTTGTTTGGCGGGCAACGATTTGAATAAAGACGTTTTTGTGCGGGCCTTGGGTGCCGCACAAGCGCGGAAGTGGTTTTATTGACTTAGCTCTTTTTTATTTTCAATGTCGATGAATTTCGACTGAATGAATCACCATTATTTGCCCATTCAGGCTTTTTTGCATGTCGCGAGCCGAGGTGGACGACCCGAACGCGTGCATGCGATCCTTCCTGCTCATTGTGGATATGTTTTGTTTGTTCGTTTCGAATACACCGGTTGTATATCTAATAAAATACTATTTGGTATTTATAATATTTTTTGCAATACGTTCCGTGTAATAGTTCTTTTGAAACTGCTCAACAATGGAATATAATCGATACTATTTGAAGAAAATAATGATTCCATTGAACATCGTATAAAATTCGATTATTCGATTAAAAAAATAAATGGAAAATCCAGAATGACGGTTGATGTTGATTTTAATTATGCAAAACCGTCTTTAAATAGGACAGGAATGTTAAAAACGTCGTTAAACGTCTAAATGCCAATTTTGAATGTTTTGATAAACATTCAATATTTTTCTTAAATATCCTATGTTATTTCAATCACATTTCATCAACAATCAAAATATTCAAATGACAAAACAAACAATTCAAATACTCACCGAAAAATTTCTATTGTTCCAGGCATTATATAAAATACGAAAAATAGTTATAACCGCATAGAACTCCAATTAAAAACGAAAGCAAAATAACCCATGTTGAAACCGACAAGGCGAGCGACCCGCAATCTTCACTTTCGTCGATCGTCGAAGATGGTGCTATTTTCTTCCTTCGAAGCCTCCGTTTGAGGGCTATAGGATCTGAAAGAGTCCCGGGACGTCCCGTGGGACACTAGCAAAATGTACACGGCTTGGTACAGTGCCCGAGGCGACAGTGGAATGCATCCGCAAATGGGACAGTTGTACCATCATGCTCCTCCGATGATCAAAACTGAGTTGGGTGTTGGCAGTGATTGTATGATGGCTGTGGATTATGCTCCTCCTATGAAGGTGAGTTTTTTTTTAAATTATTATTTTCTAAATAAGGAAAAGATATTTTTATATGTAAAGACACTTGAAAGATTTTGGTGAATATGAAAACGATTGTATTCGAATGACGTAATTTAAAAATATGGTTGGATTAGTTGAAATTCATAATTAAAATGTCATTTGAAGTTTAAATGTTTCTATGGTTCTATTAGAGAATTTATGTAATTAGTTAAATATTGACGCTGTAATTATACTTCAAGATCTATTAAGTTTCTTTGGCGGGTTTTACAAGATGATTATGTTTGAAAATATTTGTTTTTTAAGTGATTTAAGTTTTCGGGGATTTTTTATTTTGTTAGTTTTTCTTTGTGATGATAAATCTTTTTTTGATAATTAATGTGTTATTCAATGTTTGCAAGTGAAACTTAAAATAATATATCGCGATGAATATTTTTTGTTATTAGATTTTTGTAATTTTTCTATGAAACTATTTGATGAAAATAAAATACATTTATATTATACCAAGAATTAGATTCGATAAAAAATAGGTTTTTATTAATTTTTCAATAAAATCAAATTCAATAACCATCAAATCCTTGACACCGCATTTCTGAACTTTCACAGATTCAACCCAAAAACAATTTCTTTCAAAAAACTTCTTCATCATTTCATACACAACCACCAACAACATACATATATTAGCAATCGACATATTTTGCTCCCAACATGCAACTCACATCGTTTACCGCTCGACAGCCACACGTACAAACACTCAATTTAAACAAAAAGCGATTAATTGAAATCGGCGAGTGCTATCCTACCGACTTTTATTTTCCAATCGAAATTGCGAAAGGCCTGGGATTCGAACCATCATCCGCCGATTACCGGCTTAATAACGGTCATTAGGGCGTCCCATTATCCGCCGATGCATTATCTCCATAAGACCGCGCTCGCGTACGCACTCACGTAAAATAATACAATATAATGCGATATAAATATGTATACTGAAGTTGTGTTATATAATAAGAATCGGCCCGGGACTGAGGAAGTTAATAATTTGGGATGAGGGCCAGTTAACGCCGGAGCGACGGAAGCTGGCCATTTCGCGACCGCGGTCTTAATTGTGCTTTTGTAACGAGTTCGGGCTTTCGGGATTAACTAATTTCGTTCGAAGGTGAAAAATGTGCATTTTGTTGTACCGGCTTTTGGATGATGGACGTTTGAAGCTGTTAATAATCATCAGCGGCTTTGAATGTTCGTTTGGTGTTTTTGTAATTGTTTATGAATTTCATATTTTATGGTTATTGTTGAAATGGTTGGGAGTTGAGTGAAATTGATAATTTTGAATTGGTTCTATTCATAAATCAACTTTTGAATAATCAATTGGAAAGATTACGTTTATTATAATAACTATTATGCTTGAATTGAATTTGAAACTTGTAAATAATACTTTTGTTTCCAACATGTATTTACCAATGAACTTTTATCAACTTTTTTTTATTTTGGATTACTTAGCGAAAATCTTAACTATAAATTATTTTTATTTTCGAAAACTTTTACTGATAATCAAGATACTAATAATCTTTTGAGAATTATACATGTTTTATCCCACACCATTAAGAAAAATATTTAAACTTCTACTCATAATAAAAATTGCACATGATGCTGATTTCCCTTTCATTTCGACATACCCAATATACCATAAAATATTACGTAATCGAAAATAAAAAATCACCGTAATTATCCAAATTAATCAAATAATCCTAACCCACCTTTCCAATTCAAATAACATTTAAACCAAATCCAGTTTCATACACAATTAAAAATTAAGTGCGCGTAATGGAAAACTCCTTACATTCGCCGCCGTATAATCGAAACAAATACGCGTAATAACCGTTCATTATCCATCGGAGTAACGCACGTACCCACTTTGTACTACGAAAATCCAAAACCCACTATCGTTACCCGGATAAATAATTAACATCTATTTCCATAGCCTTACGAGCCGTATTATACTTGGTACGGAGCGCTAATAGTCCGGTTACTTAGCCGCGGCTTCTGTAAGTGTACTAATGATAAAGCCGGCCATAACCGTTCGATGATGATTAAAATTACTACGTACTACCGTATGCAATGTAATGGATGTTAAGTCATACATCATCGAACCGTTGTTGGTTTTTTTCCGATGCGAAAAAAATATTCGCCTAATGATGCGGGGCTGCGTGATTTTTTTTTGCGGCGCTTGATCAAATATGTGTTGGGCGATTGAATGAATTTGTTTCGGTTTGTTGGAATTAATTTGAAAGTTGGATTATTTAAGGAAGTTGAATGTCTTGTTTAAGAAAAAGGCATTATTTCGTTGGAGTTATAGCTTGTAAGAGGATTTTTTTGTTTTACCGGCGTACTTTTATGGCTGAAAAAATTTAAATGTACTAATTAAAGTTGGATAATACTTTTTTCATATTACAGTTTAGAGAAATACAAATGAAGGATATCTATCGGTAACGAGAGTGGTTAAAAACTGACGCGGAAAAACGCGCGTTTTTATTTGAAGTGGTTTTTGTTTCTGTTTAATTTTGGCCGAGTTTTTAAGAATGTTTACAAAAAGTATGATTTTTAGCTATTTTCAATATTATTTCGGGGTTTTTTCGATGATTTTCTAACGGTATTGTTTCGACGAACAATACGCTGAAAATGTTGCAGTTTTCAAATATTGAACACGAAAAAATGTGGAATACTTTCTCTTGTTTTTGCAGAATTGCACTCTACTTTAACACATTGACAATATTTAACTTTAACAAAAAGTCTTATAAAAATCCTACTTACAACGATCTGTATTGCGTAAAATATGAATATAAATAAAAATCAATTTCAAACTCGCTGAATCGAATATGCAGCCTATGTAACGTTTATTGTATTATATTATACGACTTTTGTTATATAATATTATCAAAATTTTCATTTTTTTTTTCGAAATTCTGTGAGTTAAATATTAACATCATCATTTTTTGAGTTTAATCTATGATCACAAAAAAAAACTGAAATTCAGTGATCTTTCTTTCGAAACTCTGTGAATTCGAAATTAATGTCATCGTTTTCTAATTTTAAGTTTAATCTATGATCAAAATAAACTTTATTGAAATTCTGTAATCAATAAGAACAATTGCATCAAGATTAAACCATCAACACAGAGGTGTAGCTAGGGGACAAAAACACAGAGACCCCTGGGCGCCAAATTGAGACAGGCATATGCCATTAGAAATATATATAATTTTTAAAATATATTTTTGATTTAGATCATTGCACAATATATTAATAAAAAACAAAAAAAAATTCGCCTGTGGCGCTACTCTTTTCAATTACTTACGATATGTGATCGATGTTTTGTTTTAAATCAAAACTTTTTCGTTTAAAAATTTTCAAACTTTTTCGATTTTTTTATGTTTGAAAATTGTGTGATGGGGGGGTGCCTATTATAATATACAATTTATTTCCGGGCGCACAATACCCTAGAAACACCACTGCATTGACATTTCCATCATACAATTTCCATCTTAAAATATCCAATCTATCCAAAAATTTTCAAACCACCTAAAACCAACTCATCCAACAACAATTTTCCATAAACACAAAAATCCACCCAATTTGTCACATCCACCAATCGTCGCAGATGATTTATTCGCTTTCGCGCAAAGTGGGCGGACCCCTAGTGGGCGGCAGCCCCCGCCCAACACACCCAAGCCCATAGAACACAAAAACCCATAAAATAAACGCGATACACAATACAAGTGGCAATGTAAACACGCAATGTCGGGCGTCGGCGTGGCGGCAATTACGTCCGCGGCCGACTGGATCAAATCGCGCCCGTTCGTGCATGAAACAGATTTTAAATAGATAAAACCGCGGTTTCGATCCGTAACGGACTGGCGAGGTGCTCTGTCTGAAAATAAGAATGGTTTGAGTGATGTAAGTCGGTGTGTAAGGTGTGGATGCTGGAAGGTTGTGGTCGGTGGCGGTTTGGTGGTTGGTCCGGGGAATGTGTTTGAATTTGATGTTTTTATGATTTGTATGTATTTGTTGAGAAATTAATATGGATTGTATTAAGTATTCAGTGATTTATTTTATTTGAAAATTTATAGAAAAAATAATTGGATTTTTGTATAGTTTGACGACAGCAGTGTGGACCATGTGATCGTCTCTTAGAAAAACGTAAAAATTGAAATTTATGATTATCTTTCGAAAAGTGTGCAATGGATAAGCTGCTTATTACAGTTTATCTATTGCATCTTTTTCTAAAGATTATCGTTTATAAAAACCTTCATTTTTACGTTTTTCTGAGAGATGGTCAGTTGACCATAGGTGCATGGATCATCATTGGTGTCATTACGTATTATAATAGACTTTCAAAATTGCTTTTGATTAATTTAGATCAAATAAGATTAGGGATTGATTGAATAATATACAATTCATGTCTAACTTTTTAATTATAATATAATTACTTTTGAAAATTGAAATATTTTTAATGCAAATTTATTGAAATCAAGTATTCATATTCTAACTGAAATTGATGATTTTTTTCTGATCAATTGACTTATTTTTTGATACTTCAAACTCATATTAATCGTATTTCTTCAAAAGAAAATATAATATAATATCTTATAAGCAGCGCTAAAACTTTTTGGGGGTCCAAATAATTTTTCAATGCGTTGACTTTTTTTTAGGAAAGACATTTTTAAGGTTCGAATAGTGACGAATAATTTTTCTTTTGAAAGTTATGAAATAAAAAAATAATTTTTGGCCAGCTCCCTCTTGAAAAAATCTGAAATGGCATTCCTGGTAGAGGGGCACCAAAAACATTACTACGGCTCTGCTTATAACAAATCTCAAATAGAAACATAAGACACTTCCTAAATAGAATCATGTATTAAAATAAAATAAAAATCCAATCGTAACTGGAACAAATTTCAAATTATGATTTGATCAAAACTTCTTATAGACTCGGAAAAACAATTTTTTTATTCTAAAACTCCCAACACGAACAACACAACCAAACTCCACTATCATCCAGACGATATTTTCTTAAAAGCCTCAATAGTCACGTACAAACCGACCGATTCTTTCACTCATTCCACTATCCGAGAACGGTATCGTTTTGCAGCAATATCGTATTATATCACGCCATTAATTGATTTATTGTGGTCGGCGCGAGTCTGGGTCGGCCGACCGTTAGTCTAGCGCGATATAGATTTGTCCCTATAATCCGCATTATTTTTCCACATAGACAAACCGAGTGTCCCACATAGTGACACGATGACAATGATGAATGCTCCCGCTGACAGTGATTTATCTGGAGAGATTTGGAGCTTCGGCGGGAGGTGACAGCGCATTGAGAACACACACACAGGGGTGAACGAAACATCCACCCGTCACCACCCCTTGGATACGAAAATTGCACTGCTGAGTGTGCTGTGGCCAATTTGGGTGTTTGATGTTGGGATGGAAATGAAAGTTTGATTTGAAAGAAATTTTTGATTTTGAGATTGTATAATAGAATGTTCTGTTGGTAATTTAAGTATTTGAAGTTGGATGGAAATTAATATCGGATTCGAGATATAACGGTAATATTTGATTGATAATGCGTGTATTGGAACGTGTAAAATTTGCAAATAGCGTTATCTTTTAGTTGCAAAAATTGTATTGTGGAATTTGCAAGGGAAAATTTAGTTCAGAAAAGTATCTTTAAGTGAAGAAGAAATAACTTTAAATCGATATGACGATGGTTAATTGTAAATACAAATATGAGCGTATGAGATATTCAGATATTATAAACATATTGAGATAATATGAATTTATTTAAACGTTTGAATTAAAATATATCTTTGTGTTTGATAGTGGTTTAAATATTATAAGTTGAGACATCAATCTTTACTAATGCTTTGTTAATCGTACTAAATTATTACTTTTTTATATTCCAAAAAATCAAAAAGTTTTAACATTTTAAAAGCCTCATAACATAAACGGCAGCTCTTGCAAAATTCTACATAATAACTTAATTGAAAATAAAGCACATTATAATAACATTTAACCACTCATAAACACGCCTCGACTTTTCGTCAACCGCAACTACCTGCAACGCATCAACCCAACAATTAACCATCGCCGACAATTTTCCCTAACCTACACCAACAAACCAACAACATATTACAAAAACCGAAAAAACCAACACACTCGCATACATATATATTCATTAGTCTCGCATCTGCAGACGACAGCCGCGACAATTCGGAAAAAATGCCTTTGTAGGAGCGCACTGCGCAGGATTTCCCGGCAGGAAGCGGTTCCCGGAGGACGCCGAAAAAAGAGCCACTAAGCTCCCCACTCGGTTATCTTCTTATAATTTATCTTGGCTGGTAGATTAGGATCAAGTTGTTCTAGGGCGGTTTCTAGGGCAAACGTTCGTCCCGCTGACACATGAAGGATCGTTTTTCCGCGGGGGACCCGTACAGTGTACGCACGTTTTCCCCATTCGGATTATATCGTGGGACGAAATATTTTATATTTTTCTGCACCGATGTGGTCTTTTAAAATGTCTATTTGTCATTTTTGCAGTTCCAAGATTTTTCTTTTGTGAAAATTTCATAGAAATATTTGGTTTTGGTGTTGTTTTCGTTCGCTTTAGTTCGTGAGTCTTCGTTGAATCGGTATTTATATATATATATTTTTTTTTGAATAAATTACGATATTTGATACTAGAAATATTTGAAACTTTATGTAAGTTTAATACATCGAAAATATTGTTTCAATATTGCTCATTTTTAATTATAAATCGATTTACTAATTTCAATAAAAAAAGCTTTTAATTTTTTATTAACGATTCAATTACCTTGAACACAACATTAACAATCATTTTCCGTGCAATAAAATTAGTTCTCCTCCATAAAACAATAAGCCAATTATCCGACCATTCGAATTGGAACCGTTTTATTCACAACAAACGCGAAAAGAATTCAAACCTCCAACGAAACCGCCTCAAACGAAACGAGGGGTTGCAAATTGACATTTCATACCCACCCCTCGCATATTCAATTTTCCTCCAGAGCATTATACATTCAGACCATATTGAGAATTCCTCGTCGATTTTTCATGCGAAAATCACCAGCACGAACACTTCCGACGCGAAAACACTTCACCACAGGGCATTTTCTCCACTGCAGGTTCGCTGACCGCTCATCATCGTCCCCTTCGAAGAAACCCATCGCTAATGACCGTCCACCCACACCATGAGCTGTTCCCGCTCTTTTTTCTACGTTTCTGGAGCAGTTTTTGCTCGCGGATCGTCCCTAAGCCATCCCCGGTCTTGTCTCCCGAAATGGATAACCGCAGATCCATTTGTTCGGACTGCAACGTCTACTCCATGGTTGGAATTGTGTGTGTATGTGTATGAAAATTTTGTTGTGTATATGAAGATTTTGCTCGTCGTGAAACAATGGAAATGTAACCCTCCGATTAATATGTGGAGTGCGAGTTGAACGCGAGGTTGGATTGTGGCTTCTGATTCTGTTTTGTGTATTATGTAAAAAGGGTTGAAATTTTCGATCTAAATAATATAGAAATTGTTAAAAAGAGTCCTATGAAAATTATATTAATTTTTCTTAGATTCGTTTCATATTGGATGTTTTATTTTATCATACATATTAACTATTAAAAAAGTTCACATTTAAAAAAAATAAAATTTATTTTCATTAATTCAATGAATTCTATTAATAAATTGACTCTAATGAGTTGAAATTTTTTATTATTTCGAAAATTTTGTACTGACCGTTTAATTTATTTGATTTTGAGTATTCAAGAAAAGCTCTAAGCAGGCTGTACAAAGGGCCACCTCGGGGCCAAAGTGGCCCCCAGTACTCGCGCGAGTGGCCCCAACTTTTCATACAAAAACAAACATAACAATCAGCATTTATTCCGAAATTTACTCATCGAAATAGTTTTATAATAGAAATAAATAACTTTACCAATATTTTAATACTTATTACGTTTTGAATTTACAACAATTGAAATTTTTTAATTTTAAATTTGTAAGTGGCCCCCCGCATATCGAAATTTTGAACAAACTTGCATCTAGAGAAATATTTTTTGGAAAGCTTTTATCTTTAATATATCATCATATTAGGTTTTTTCCGTTTTATTCTTTATGTATGAAAGTGTAATAAATTGCCATAATATGTGATTAAATTAATTTAATACGATATTATTATAATTCAAAAAAATCTTGAGAAAATCTGTTTTTTGATAGAACACAAACTGCGAAACAATACAGTTCCTTTTCATCAAAAAACTACAGACTTACACCAAAGAATTTATACATTTCACACAATCGAAACGTACAACAATTACCAGAAACAATCGCAAACGACATCGAATTTATGATGAGCGAAAAAACGCGATTATTCCGAGTGGAATCGTTGCAGTAATGCGGCGCGTAAAAACGGCAACATTCCTCTCGCCCAAAATAAATATTTGCTTTTCGTTAACGCGTTTTTGTCACAAACTAACCGCTCAGATGAAAAAGAAGGGAGCTGAGAAAAAAGGCTTTTCCACTTTTAATTTGTTATTCGAAATCGCGACTGTCTTACCGCTCGGTGAAATGAAAAAAAAGGTGATAAATTTGAACATTCGCCGTGTAATTGGCATGTCGTCGAATCGTTCCGTCTCGAGTATTATTTTTGCGAACATAATCGTCAATGTGAGGGATCTCGTTATGAAATTTCATGCTAATTGCGCAAATGGCGGATCTGTCTTAATGTGGAATTCGTTTTTACTTTTGTCGAAGTATTCTGAAGTCTTTATACTGAATATTTGTTCAGAGACATTTCCAAATGATCTTGGGTAATATGATCATTAAATGAAATGTGCAAAAAAATATTTTTGTGTACTCAATTGAGTGAATATTATGAATTTTATATTTTTGTTTGTTAATTGAGAATTCAGATTGGTTTATTTAGTGAAATATGTAATTGTGGATTTTTTTAATTCCATATTTTAGAATTATTATTATATTAAAATCTAAATATAATATAATTTTACTTGAATTTTACTAAAGCTTAAAAGTTTTAGATTCAATTTACTTTTACGAATAATTACTAACAATAAGCCAATGTTTCATTCATATCCTTTCAGTTTTAATGTTATATAACTTTCAATACATTTTCACACAAACTGTTTGTTGTGAAAAGAAAAGTATAATTTACAGGAAAATTATAGTAAAAACTTTTCTCAGTGTCGTTTATTTTCATACAGATTTTTAAGACACAATAATTTGTATTTAAAAATATATTGAATCATAACTAACATTTTCCAATATACTAAAGAGAAAATTCTGAAGAAATATTCAACAGAACTCATGTTATTTCTTGCAATTTTTCATAGAATAAACCCAAAAAAATATCAGTTAATACACGCAAAAACAATCACGTCATTTAAAAGTATCAAAACTAAATTTTTCAGCTGTAAAATCACCTCAAAAGCTCACACAGAAACAGCCCCGTTGCTTTTCAGCGCGACCGTCGCTCGCCAGATAGCGCGATTTTTCCGTTCACACAACACCACGAAAGCGAGCAGCTGAAAAATTCCTGAAAAAATTCAGCATTTTTCCGCGGCAAGAGCTTTCAGTCGCCGATCGCTAGATGTCTATGTCTATTTTGTTCGGCGAAAAAATTCCCATAAAAATTACCCCACTAACACATGGACGCTCGGAGGCCTGCGCGGTACTAATTGCTTTTGTATCATCACTCTACTTTTCTTCTTTGGATTAGTTTTATTGGTTGTTTTTTGATCAAATGTGGATTTTGAGTTTATTTATTTTGTAGTATGTTGAATCGTATGATATTGATTTTTATTGCGTAATGCGATAACTTTACGTTTGTACATATATGTTTTAAGTGTAATCTTTTTATGTAAGATGTTTTAATGTTTTAAGCTGATAAAACGATAAAAATCTACATTATGATTATAAACTCTATATTATAAAGCGAGAATGACATTTATTATCCAATATAATGTAGTAATATTTTAAATAATTAAATAATATTCGAATATGGGATAAATCATATATTGCAATATTGCATCAAAATTATGCACTTATATCAAGGAAGTAATATACGTTCATTAATTTTGACATTTAGGATTTTTATTACATTATTATAATGCGTTCGACCAAATTGAAAGCATCATTAAATATTATTTATTATCAATGAAATTTGCATTGATTTTAGTAATTCGTATAATAAAATTTGATGTAAAACCTACTACTGTTTATATAATTTCACCCGAACAAATTACATAAACACTATAATCGACGTTGCGAACGCAATTTTTCGACAAATTCGTATAATTTAATGCGCATATATTAATATTGCGGAACCATAATAGCATCGTATCCTTCGAATTTGCATATAATGATACGAACCTTTCGCATAACATCTCAATGCGAAACGTCAAAACGCATCTCGTACAAATGGCAATACTTAAAAAAAATAATTAACCGAAACGATCTGGCAACACCAACAGACGAAATAAAAACTCGATTACTGTGAACGCGTTTTTTATGCGGGACAAAATTGGTACCGATTCAACGCGGAAATTCTGTATGAAAAGTATATCGAGAATTATGAACGGATTATGCAAAATTCTCGCAAATTCTATCTTTTTTAATGTGGGTTAATTGTTTTTTTTATTACTTGCATTTTTCAATGGAAAAAACGCGATTTTTTTCCAACCCTGTGGGTGTGCGTGAAACGATTGACCGTCATGCGCATTGAGCCACCTCCCGTACGAGCGCCCGTACAAAAAACGCAAAAAAACATGAAAATTATGCCGGGCAAATTTCGACGCTTTTCAGTCGTTTTTTCCACGTTAATTGAGCCCTCGACAGCTCGGGACACCGACCTGAAACGGTCAGACATTCGCTTCATCGGAAACTTCAAAACTGCATAGCGAATCGCAATTCGCGACTGCACATTATGCCCGTTTTAATTAGACTTCATTAGCGCTTCGGCTAATCGGTCGCACGAACGTCTCGCTGCCGAATATTCGCTCGAAACCCTCGATTTTTACAGCCGTCAGTGTTCAGGTGATGAAAAATCGCTGAAAATTTGCATATCGGTTGTATTCAGGGGTGCACAAGTCGCGGGAGCGATTTCGCGGCCGTTGAGAGGTTATGTTTTGACGTTTCGCGTCTATGTGGCGTTTCGTGGTGGAAAGTGTTGATTTTTTTATCGTTATCGATGTAAAGTGTTCGCTTTTGTTGACTGTTGACGTGAAATGGTGTTGTGCCAAGTGGAAAATGTTGACTTTTTCGAGTTTGGTGAAGGCGATTGATTGCCGCGATCGAAGGTGAGTCGACTTTGTTGTTGTTCGTTTGCTCACATCTTTTATTTATTTTTAATTTATTTAATATCAAAACTTTCTGATAAGTAAATAAATAATTTTTATATTATTTAAATATAAAATAAATTTAATTTGAGTCATCTCAACTAAATTAAAAATATATAATACGATATACATCTAAAAAAATATTTAATTATACACAACACTCACAAAGTAATAAGATCAGTTTACAGCCTGCGCGAATAATGCACAATAACAACAACGAGGATGCAACATGAAATATAATATAATATATTATTGACGTGCGTCGGTATGAAAGCCTTCTATGTACGTTGCAACGGCCCTTTTGCCGATCGTAAAAGTTTCAGCGAAATTTACGATAATGTTCAAAGTTGACCGCAGTCGAAACGTTATAAATTATCGGTTAAAAACGTTCAAAAAACAGAAACAACGAAGATTGAGTTTTTAATATTTGTTTGTACAGTCGCCTTGCGAAAGGAAACTCCCCCACGGGAACTAGCGACGGTTTTACGATCCCATTGCGTTGTTAAAACTCTTCGACGCCCACGTCATTGATTGTATTATGTTTTTTCGGATTACATTGTACGCGATTATAATTAGTGAAATGTCTCGTAATTTATTTTGAATATATTGCGGAGATTTTATATATTTCTTACAAAATTATCAACAATGGTTCAATTTTTATGGATAAAAAATGTATATTTTCATATACATTTTCAACACCCATCGTAATTCGAAAAAATGATAATAAATTTACATCTTTGACACTTATATTTTTTATCGTCGATACAATTTCACTCTATAAAATTCTAAACAATTTCACTCGATCATAGTCAACTTCCAACTCAACTACACACAACGGTACAACAATCACTCATCTATTCAAATCCAAAACAGACACGAAACATACTCAAAACCCTCCACACTCTTTTCAGAAACTCATCGCATAATTTTCGAAGCGCAATCATCATTTCCAAAGCAAAAATACAAAGTATTCGCGATTATTAAGCAGCGGGGTCGCGGTCCGAGTGCGGTTGCACCATAAATCGGCACACGAACGCCCACCTGTCACTCAAACTATCATCCAAAACAATCCTTTCGACGATGACGTTAATGACTTGAAACACTCCCCTGGATCCCCTCGCTGATATTTTATTATATACGTTCCCTTTGCGATGGAATGAGCGCTGTTTTATTGTGCGCGAGTCGGCTCCGATTGAAAGGTTTTCGCTAATATCGAAAAAGTCATTGAATCTGATCATTCATTCGTTATTTTAATCATCAACATATTTAAAAAAATGTTTTGTATAAATTTACTTTCGATAGATTAAATTGTATTGCCCATTTTTGACCGCTTCGAAACTTTCAATTTCCTCCGTGCAAAATTCAATTAAGTCCTCGGAACCTTTAGGTCGTCGAAGGTAGCAAGCGATGATGATGATGATGATGAGGACGAGAGCCAATCTGGCTCGAACATGGTATGTCCGACGAACATTAATGATATGCACCGAATAACCTTTATTACACCTTATTGCATAAGTATGTATAGCCGCTTTGATGTGAGCGATTGTTTTAAATTTTGGCGAAACCCCTTCGTATTCTGTATAATCATTAAATTTGATCAATATATCATATGGGTTCAAATTCGTGAAATATTAAAAATTGTAAAAATTTTTGTGAGAATTCAAATTTATTGCCAATTTAGACTTCTAACAAAAGACATAAAACATTCTTTCAAGCAGAAAGATTTGCTACTGCATTGGGATAGATAGAAATTCATGCAAAATTTTATATCGAAGTTTCTCAATATGTTTTCAATTTTTATTATGAATTATAATTGTTTCCGTGAATTCATCATATCTGATAGATATAAATATAATATTGAAAAAAAATAGAATAGGTTCTTTAAAAAAATTCACGATATGTATCATATAAATTTGGATGTTGATCAAAAATTGTTTTGACGAATTGTTTTTTTCATTTTTCATTTTTTTTAAACATAATAATTTCTTTGAGGTTGAATGGCTTAATTCTATAAATGTTTTTAAAAATATATCATCAATTTATTAATTCAAATCCTTTTTTGAGGCGATGTTTACATTATATCAATCGAAATCATTTCACGAAGAGTGACTTTCGAGCTTTTCGAGGATTCATGATAGATTTCTCGATTTCTACAAAAATTTATAAAAAAAAAAAAAAAATTGAAGGATAGAATATATAGTTTATTAATTGATTCAATATTTTTTAAATAAACCTAACATTCCCTCAAACCAGCATCCGTCCGCAGCAGCCTCCTGGCCCTTCCCGCGAATCCCTTCCTCCCGCGCATCCCATATCCCATCATACACGAGCATTGAGAACACCTTGTACAATATATAGGATATCGTACTTTTTATCCTTGTACTCGTTATTTCATTCATTTTCTCTTTGCGTCTCGCGGTCGCCTTTTTTCAACGGGCCGAGCCGCGGAGCGTGACCGGCTACCCGTTTCGATCTCCCTTCTTACACAGAGACGAATCTCTTTCTCTTCTTTTCTTTTCCGATTTTTTCCCTTAACAATTCTTGTTCCGCTGTTGCGGCGTGCGTCCTCTTCTTTTTTCCTCCCTCCGAAGCCTCCTCGGGTTCATTTTTCTTCTTTCGGTCTCCGATCTGTCGCGCGTTTTTTCATCATAGTTGGCTTAATTCGTTTGCTTTTTGTGGCCGGTGGCCGGTGTCGCAGTAACAATGTTTGATCGGTCGGGGATTAGATCGCAAAACAAATCGGCGGATCTCTAAAGTCGTACGAAGTTTGGGAAGGTCTGGATTCGAGTTTGGGCACCCGGAAATTTAGGGCTTTATATGGACGCACATATGCCCCGAATGTATCGACAATCAATATGTAGTTCGACCGTGATTGTCGTATTCAATAATTGTAACGAATAATTAAATGAAAATATTTTTTTATGTACGAATCTCCGTTCAATTAATTAATTCTTCTCAGAAGTGTAAAATTTCATTAAGCAGATTGTCTTTGTATTTTGATTATATTCAAAATAAGATGACATGAAGTTTAAAAAAGCCCATCGAGCACAATGATTGTCGTTATTTTCGCAAAATAGAAGCGCTCAAAAGTGTTCAAAATCGATTACATGCTCTTCCAAAACGGTAAAAAAAAATCTGTATAACAACATATATAGTCTCAGTAACCTTTCATTTTTTTACTAACACCGATCGAATCAAATCGAAAAATTGATTTTCGTGAGCTGAAACGTTGAAAAAAATTGCACGCGAACAATGTCCAATTCCACGATATTTATCGCTGCTATATTGTATCAGCAGTACTTTTAATTAATAATTTTTTTGCGAAATTTCGAGAAAGATGTCACCATTTTAATTTCTTTTTAAAAGAAATTGTACCTTTTTATTTTGAAAATTGACATGGATCACAAAAACAGATCAAGCTTGCTTTTTCTCTTATATTATATTTACTATACTGGAAAAATTTCTCGATCATCATCATTTTGTTTTAGTAACAATATTTAAACAATCTTATATTATATTCATCAAAAAATTATTTCGAAATACATTCAATTCATTATAAATTCGATTTAAAAAAAATCATCACACATATTTTCATAAAAATTTACATCAAAACACGCCATAGAAAATCGAAACTTTTCTTCAGAAAACATACCCAAATCCAACACTTTCCTCCAAAATCCTCACCCACCACTCATCCCAAAACGGAACTGCATCCATCCCGACATCAAAACAACCCACACGAACCGCCCAAACATCATCGATCGAAACGATCGAGATTCAAATTTATGTAAAATCATCGAATCGGCGTTCCGCTCAGCCACCGGACCGGTAATGATGCGGTCTGCGCGTGCGTGACCGACGCCTTCTTCAATGAAACCAGGGGTGCTCAACCGTTTCCGAAACCGAATTCCTTTCGACACTTGCGTTTATCGTTTACGTATTTCGTGTGTGAGAAAGTTTGCTCTGGTTTGTGCTGTTGGATTTGCGTGGGATTGTTCGTGATTGAGGTGTGTCGTTTCGTGGAATTTTATCGATTTGTGTGATTGGCGATTTTGATATCAATCAGATTATTTGAAAATTTTATTTATAAAAAAAATTAATTGATCATTATTTTGTTTGTAGTGCATGTCTTAAATTATGATAGATAATTTGGCTGGTCTATTTAAGATTTAAAAATATTAGCCAAAGCTATGGTTTTAAATTTATATTTTAGTAGTTAACATTTCAAAATTTGTGGAAGCAATTGCGAAGTAAAATTTATAGAAAAAAATATGAAATTCCGGAAATTGTTTATATAATTGTAACAATTTCAATGTAAAAAAATTATTGAAGTTACTAAATGTTATAGATAATGTTTCATTTTTCGATGATGAAAATTTTCAGTCTTCTTAGATTTATATAATGTTTAATAATTCGAATAAATGGAAACATTCATTTTATTAGAGATATTCTGATATAAATTAATGTGTTTCAATTAGAGTTTACGAGTTGAAATGAATTAAAATTTGCCAGACTTTCGAAAGTAAATTGGTTAAACAGACTAAATTGTATAATATGAAAAACAACCGACTGAAAAAATTTTACTACGATATTTCCATCACAAAGGAAGAGCCAATTATTATCCGTGCGATCCACTTTTTAAAATTTCTAGACCTGCCTAGTAATTTTCCAGCAAAATCACGAAAAAAAACCACTTCTCACAAACCATATAAACATTTTAAAAACTATTCCACGATTCCCGATCACTCGAAAGCAAACACCGTAAATTCCCGACGCACCAACCTCCCATCACCAACTCACTGACCTCTTTTTTATCCACGATGATCGATACAGCCTCGGATGATTGCTCGGCCCTTTTTTACACACCGATCCCTTTTGTACTCCAGTACCTTCGGCTAAAAGCTCGTACGTGTGTGATTAGAGTTGGGCCACTGCGACAGTTTATTGCCCTCGTATCGTAAACACGCCGACCATTGATCAAGGCTTCTTGTTTTCCCTCGGCGATGGAGAACCTTCGAGCAGTCGTTTTGTTAAGGGTCATTAAGTGAAAATTGATTCTCGTGGCGGGTCTCGTCATTTGCGCCCCAAGTTACAGGTGCTACTAATGAAAACGTTGTCTTCATTATGTTATGTTACGGCGGTGCTTTTGGCGTTTCGAGGTGTTGTTTGAATCGGTGAAATGTTAATGCTTCTCATTTTCGATGTTATTTAATATTTATTCGATATTCTGATGAAAATGGTTCGATTTATGACTTCGATATAACTACGCATAACCGTTATTGCAATTTTTCATGATCGTTTCTCTAACGGAAAATTGTATTAAAAATTCATTTCATAATATGCGCGAGAAATTCAATATTATAAAAAATGTTTTGTCATATTCGAATGACTTTATAAAAATATACATTTTATTCATTCCACGCTTCGGGAGCTATATAAAAACGTTCTAATCAATTCAACACTTCAATTATGAAACGATTTTTTGTCCGAAATCGCGACCATACGAACAATCGTTCCAATCATAATATCCCCACGAGCTAAACCGCCGTTTCGAAGAATTGTGAATGAAAATTCAAATGGCGACAAATTGAAACGATATTCTGAGAAATTTATGCCGAGGACCGTTATAGAAAAATGGATAATATAATATCGCATTTAACTAGAAAATGGTCCGATTCAATACTAGTAGCCGATCGGAACTGATGAATGAATGACTCATGAGTCGTTGTACCCAAAACAGAGCGGTTTCGGACCCTCGTTCTGTCCAGGCCTCTCTTTTTTTACGTATTTTATTTTATTATTATTTCAGTTTTGACCAGTCACGCTCGGAACATCCTGTAATTTAGTTTGGATCCAACACGCCGGCACACGCATGCTTTATCGAAGCACAGACTCAATATGAGTGCTTTAACTATTTTCTAAAAGAAATATTTAAATATTATATTATAAAATTCATGCAAATACTTTAAGAACTAATATTTTTTTATAATATAATAAATTTGTCGGTTATTATTGATGAATTTTCTTATTAATATTGAATCGAATTGAAAAAAAATCAACTAATGAACTACTACGTTTCATTTCTATATATGAGTCATAAATCGGATTATATTGCAAAAATATATATTTGATCTTATAGTTTTTATATAAATATACTGTGTACTTTTCAATCAGCGTGTAGTTCGATTACTCGTATACAGGTTTGCCGCAAGATCATTTTCCATTAACCATTTTGTAGAGATTGCTTGTTCAAATAGTACTTTGGTAATGTTTCGGGTTATTACATACAGTAGCACGTTTTCTCCAAGTATAAATTATCAATAATCTTTATATAAGAAAAAAAGCACCGTGTTCAATCCTATTGCTTTTTGAAGACTCAATAAAAAACCAAACATTAATAACACGTACACGCGCTTACGTCGTATTACTCAACGCGGGCACACACAAAAGTTTCTTCAAAATGAGATCTAACACACAAAAAAGCCATAATGAAGTGATCCAAGCCATTCATGGGACTTAAGCGAATCTTCACGTTGATTTTTTCTGTAAGAAAATTTTGAAAATAAATCTTATATATCGAGTTCCGCGATGCACTTTAAAACGAACACATCTCATCTGAAGATCATCGTCTTTTTTCCTCTACCTCGCTCCTTCGAAAGAACGTACACTTCTCATTCTTTCTTTTGCCTCACATAGAAAATAACAATTTCGCTCCTTCGAAAAATAAAACGAGAACATAAAAAGCACAAATGGCGAAGCAAAAATAATGTTTATGCTTTTGCTAGACAGGCTATTGCGCGCGCTGCAACCGCACAGGGGCACAACTACCGCCTACCATATATTTTTATAAAAAATAATATATTATTTTGATTTAAATTTAAAAATTCAACATCAATCATACTATGCAAATTTTGCATTTTGATTTTTTCCATATAAACCAAGTCATTGTTGATTTTTTGTGCAGAATGTCACGTAAACTTTTACTGGTGAAAATGTATTTTTTTCATACTATAAATTCGAATCACGTAGTTAATTAATAAACGAAAAAAAGTTTAAAGGGGCGCATGAGAATGTTTTCGAACTGTGACTAAATCGCATCGTTCGTTTGCGTTTCGTAACGATTCATTTAATGAGATCAATTAAATCGTGCGGAAAATTTGCCTTTTTTATTTGAAAATATATCGCGTAAAAGTCGAATAATCGACAAGATTAATTTTTATTCAATATTCAGAAATATTATTTCGATAAGATGAGCTTAAACCTTATACATTTCTAAGAGGTTGAGGTAAGATCGATCGACGTAGCGGCGCTGCCTGCTCTATTTTTCATCGCATTTTTTTTCCTATGTTTTGCTTTTTGCACATTTTTTGAAAACTTTTTATCATTTCCCAAACGTCGGCATCCAACCTATACCTGAAACTTTCCATTTGACGTATGAAAAAATTTATTGTTGCGACGAAATGCACACAAACTTTCGGGCACTATTTGCAATAAAAATTTTCGCTACATATGAAATCGTACAGTTTTGTTTTGAACGCATTTATAATATTGCATAATTCTGATTCACTCTATATTGATATGAAAAGAATTATTCCAATTTTTCGAAAGTAGTCTGAACGCTATCGCTTACAAATATAAATTGAGTCTTTGTCTTCATCAATTTTGTTTTTCCGTTTAGTTTACTTTAACCATTGCGACTTCGTTTCTGAAAAGAAAATAGATATTTTTATATTAATTTTGTGATTTTTTTTCTGAATATCATATTAAGTGTGTTGATTCTTTCTATTACATTAATTTACCCTCTGTTTCAAATGTAAAAATAAAATATACACAATAATCAGAAAATCATTATAAAGCACTATACACTCAAAAAAATTAACCATATAGGAAAGCAGTTATGATGAACAACGATGAATTCGCAAAAAACTGACAACCTGTTCGAATTAATTAATTGAACAATATATTATATAATATTTCAATCTGAATTTAATTTTGCAATTCCATTCAATCGTCCAAATAACCCAGAAACTTCAACCTCGCCAATCAGCCCACCATTATCAAACATCATACAAACCCGCCATCTTCGAAAAACCTCAACCAAATTGGACGTATACGTGAAAGAAGGCGAACGTACAAGACGTCGGGTTCGCGACCGAAATGCACTTTCAGATGCATTTTTTCGCGATATTCGTTCACATATTGCAAAAGCGGGTGGGCGGTGGGTGGGCGGGCAACCACCGCGCACGTATGTACCGCCATTCCGGCTCGCTCGTGTGTTTTGTTGGGTTTTTCATATATTTTTTGTTCAACTATTCCATATTTTATTTATACATTTTTTTGCCCGCCGCGGCGTACGTTCATTTTTTAGTTCCATTTTCCGCCCCCGCCGCCCGGTTTTCTTCATCGCATTTTCCGTCTCGGGAAAACTCGTAGCTCGAACCCGCCATATATGCTCGCATGGTGGATTTTACCAAGAAAACTAATATTTTTATATAGTTATTCATTCGTTTTATGTGAACTAATTGGTATAAATTATTCAAAGTATTTCTGAGGTATTGCCTGAAATGATACAATGTTTTCTTTAAAATTATTTCTTTCATACAAACTGATTAATATAACTCGACATATGTTTAATATAATCAATATCATATATTTTATCTAGAATAATATATATTTAAATCATAACTTTGTAAAAATGCTATAAATATGCTGAGCACACAGTTATATCAAACTGTTTTCATCATAGCTGAAAATTCCAAAAATTATATTCATACCATATAATATTATGCATTAAAAACGAATGTGTTTATGTGTACACATGAGATATGCATATACTTTAAATATTTTCTTGGTGCCTTCCTTCAACTTTAAAATCCCGGATATGGATAAAATATACAGAGTGGCACAAAAGTGGGAGAGAGAAGGAAAAGATAAACATATGAAGGCGAAGTATACCTCTCGCCCTCGGGCACACATTCAACATTTTATATGAAAAAATATGTTCCCGAGAAAATGGACGGCTATATAGCTGGCGCCTGGAATATAATACGATATTTCATATTTAAGTAATACGAGCCACTAATTTAAAATATTTCCACATGCACGAAAGAGACGTTAAAATTTTCTAGGAATGTCAATCGTGTGAATTTCATTCGTTTATGTCATGACGTATAATTTTTATACTGATATAAATATGAGTTGGAAACTTTATAAGCAAATTTCCAAGAGAAATTGTGTCGAAAAGTAAGAACGGTAGTTACTTTGACCCAATTTTCATATCAGCCTTTGTTTCGTATAACTACAGATTCTTTGACCTTTAAAATATATGAAAGTTTGAACTTGATTAATTATAAATATGCTATAATGAAATAAGCTCGAACGATTTTAATTAATCATAGAAATCTAATATTAAAATCGCAACTTTTTCCGATAAAATAATACAAACTAGAATTTTTATATTTCTCTGCAGTAACTCCCGAGAAAATCTTTCAATAACATCAAATTTAAACACTTTCTACACTTTTCTGATTTTTAAACGACAGTCATTGCGTTGTAAAAGCGTTAAAATTAAAATCGTAGAACATTCGCTTTTATAGAAAGAGCGTAATCACTTTTAGTGCAGCATCGGATCGTTTTCTCGTTTCGATTGTAGACGCAATGATTTCGATTGAGCTCGTTTAACAACTTTTTGTTTCTAGAAAACAATGGCTCGTCCTTGTACTTTAACGCTCCGTTTATTCTTCGAATGTCTTTTACGATAATGATTAGAAAACTATTCATCATAAAATGCCTCAAACGTATTAGAGCTATATTTATAATAAAATTACAATTACTATCGGTGTATTACTTATCCAAGACAATATTTTCAAAATCGAAAAGTTCATAAGGTAAATGTTATTTAAATTGCACTTATTCATTGAAATATTCGGTATATAAATACAATTTCAAAACATATCTCCGATTGAAACCGACATCCAAATCTGAAATAAAAACTATGAAAAACACTCGCTTTATTGTTTCGAAAAGCGTCACCCGTCAAAAGTTTCACCTGATAACGTTTAAATATGGATCGCGACTGGTGGGTCCCGTTTCGAATGAAAAATTCATCAATGGTCCAAAAGCGGAACGAAATCGACTGAAAGGAGGCTCTGAAAAACGGGGAGTGGGCGTCGGGTGGCCGACAATAGTTTAATGGACGTATGACCCCTTTATGTCGATATAACAGAAAAGTGCACTACCGTCTTTTATCTCTGTTCCGTGTAATAAAAATATACGGGTGTGTGTACTCACCTCTGGTTTTTATTTTCCGACTTGCTCGTCTCCCAACCCTGGACCTCGTCTCCGAAGGCCTCGATCCCATTCCATTTCGATCTCATCCTTTCCTGTCTAGATCCTTCGACGTTCTACGCCCACTCCCATAAAATTTCCTTTAAATTTTTTACAATACACTTGACGCGCTCTTGAGCTCTACGTTTCGAAATAAAGGGGTTGCTCGTTAATAAATGATTCGTTTGTATTTTCATATTAGGATTGGTTGTATTGGAATGATTTGTGTGAGGGGTTCTTACTTGAATTTATAATCTTGTTGGAATATCGAATGGGAATTTTATATATATTTTTTTTAAATAAATTTAATTCGTTTTAAATGCATATTTTCTTTGTTATTTTTGCGATTATTGTTTAAAGGATGTTCAATCTCTAACTTTTTACCATTACCATAAAATTCGAGAAATAGTTTGAAACTTTGCTGCTGTGCATATAGTAATCACAGTTATACATGAAATTTACATTTAATACTAACTTTCAAAGTTAAAATGGGAGAATAGAACATTTCAACGGTTTCCAGTATGACAAAACATTATTGAAAAAATCTGATAATATTCATAGTGAAATTATTTCGCACTCGCGCAAAATATGATATATGACACTTTTATGACATAATATTTAAAATATATGTATAAAAATGAAATCCTTAACACACAGAATGCGAATATAAACGAGAATTTGTGACTTCAACAGTATTCACAGCATCTGAAGCGAGATCTTTTTCTTTTGCTTATGCAAAGAACATTTATTGTTCCCGACGCCATCATCATAAAACACACGAACATAAAACACAATAATAATTTTTATAAAGATGTGACGCCTTTTTTCAACAAAAAAAATTATAATAAAATCCATAACAATCGCATTAACCTGCGAAAATTGAAATATATTCAAGAAAATATAAAATAATTAATATAATTGAATTAGTATGAATTCATATATATATTTTTAAAACATATATGATTTTGATAAGGTTCTTATATGATCAAATACGAAGAACCCATTAAATTCCACAATAAAAAAGCGGCGACAAACACACGCAGAGACGAGTGCATTTTCCGATATAATAAACGTACATTTCACAGTCTGAAAAGTTGCCTGAAACGCGATGAGAAAAAAATACAAGAACTGAAAATAATAAAAAAAAGCGAACAACGATGTCGGATATATAGATTTTTCAGTTTAAGCCGACGTCCCCGTGTATAACGACCCGCGCATAGTACGACGACGTATATATGAAATGATAATAAAACTAGTGCATACGACTTTCTTATGGCTTTTTCACATATGCGTTCGCACATGTACACGTTTGGAAAATGCACACGTGTGCACACATGCATTTCCCTCACTAAAACGCATCCAAGAAAATGCATTTTTCCCCCTCGCGCTGAAAAGTGCGCGCTTCGCTCCGTTCCTTTCATCCGGCCGTATTTCAGACGCTCACCCATACAAGTTTGATAGAAACAAAAAAAAAATGCACATGTATGGGGAAAAGTGCACGTGTGTGCCGCTCGTATGGGAGTTTCAGCTTTTTTTCGGCGTGTTTCGTTTTCAGCGAAACGAACGGTAGAATTTCATTTTTTTCGTCGTGCGCGGGATATTGTGTTTTTCCATTTCGCGAGTTTTCTTATGTGCAGCGCTTTTCCTTGCAGTTTTCCCCAGTTCGACCTTTTCGCGTCGTCTGCGGCTGGGAAGCTTCACGCCAATTTTCCCGTCGTTCGCATTATAAACATTCATAAGGTTGTCGCGGATATGGCGACGTAATACATCACGGTTATTGCATTTTTGAAATTTCTGAAAAAAAAAATCAAGTATTATATGAGAAAATTATTCATGCATGCATTTTATTAAAGCGAGATTTTAATATTCGTAAGAAAATTTCATATTTAAAATCTTTGAGTACTATATTTTTTTAATATAATAATAATTTTTATATTTGATTTATTGTAAATTGGTCTTAACCCATTGGAAGCTTAAATCCAACTGGAATAAATAAAATATTCTAACTAGAAAACTTTATTTTAGGAATTGGATCTATCTGAAAATTGTTACAAATTTCATATTAACGTTTTTCAATGGTTCTTAATTTTTTTTATAAAATCCTGCTTACCATTAGAAATAATTGATGTAAATTAATTAGGATATTTTTCAATTTTTTGTGAATCAATAAAAATATTCGAAGTTTCTAGCTTCTATGGTGGTTATAATTAAAAATAAATAACAAATATAAATTACATGAAATCAAATATTTATTTTCAAGATCATTTTTGCATGGAATCGAACCAGTTCAATATTGAAAAATGGATACAAAAGATCATAATTAGATTGAATATAAAATAGATTAAAACATTTCATTTTTATGTGGTGTTATTTTCAATTAATATCAATTACAATAAAAAATGAGTTATTCATCAATAAATAGTCATCACAAAAAAAAAATTGTACGAAGATATTTTTCCGGCTCGTACCGACGCTCATACAGAAGTTTCACTTCGCAAAATTTTATAAAAATGATTTTAATATATTATTATTTAAAATTCAAAGAATTTCCGTTTCTTCCAAATTCTTTAAATTCCATTAAAAAATCAGTACCTAACCAAAATTTTACTTTCTTAAAAACATCGAATCAAAAAGTTTCACCACATACTAAAACCCACCACGAATCCACATCATCAATAAAAAACCATCGCTTCAATTTAAAAAATAATATCAATCGAATCCGATAGCTTCCTAGTAGACGCCGCCTCGAATTGCATGTATGCGATGCACCGTGTGCGTACCGTACCACACGTGTGTGCATCCCATGCGTCACGCCGCACACAAACCCTCGCAAAACCCATACAACCTCCACCCCACACAACCTCACGATCTTGAAGGAAACCCGAACACACACACCCCCAAACACCCCAAGACGCCGGGTCGTACAAGAAGTGCAGTTGCATGTGTGCCACGAAGACGGCTCTTGCGGGTGTAGACGTGCACTCTAGACTGCACCGAACCCCCCCGCCGCGCCCCTCGCCCATATCCAACCACCCCGTAGCGCCCCTCAGTCTTCCCCCGTCTTGCTGAAGGCTGTGTTTGTGCGGGAAAGAAAGCAGTCCGCGGAAAATCCTCCATCGGGCGGCCGCCGGTTTAAACTTTTCTTCGAATTCGGCAAAGCGCCACCGAGCGACGCACTAACCAAACAGTGTCTCATTACGAGAAAAGTTCCGATTAGTCCCGGTCTTGTCGGGGTTGGGAAGTGGGTTGAGGCTGCACAGTCCACGGGTGGAAAACTAATAGATTTCGCCATCAGTGTGGGTGCGGTGTGCGCGAAGTGCACTTTGCGGGATGCGCTCCGCGGTGCATTCCGCGCTCGGTGCAGGTTATGTTTTCAAAGCGCGCTAATTAGGCTTAGAAAGTGAATGGCGAAAGTGTTTTTGCACGTGCGAGGTCGGTCTGCGGATGGGCAGGGTGCGCGAACGTCACTCCGATGTGTCAAAGTGTTATTTTGTTTGGTATATTTTAGATGCGGCTCGGTGTGTTGATTGCGTTGGTAAAACTACCCCGATGTTCCTATTTGAGTGTTTATATAAAATGCAGTTCCAATGTATAATGCCTTTCCGTAGTTTTTTAACGTGTTCGTAAGTTGATTTTTAATATATTAAAACGTATTTGATAAATATTTTTAGATGCATCGCGTGAAATGTAGGTCAAAATGTCAGGCTATATTAAAATTTCTTTGATTTAATGTGTTGCACGTATATTGTGTAGCAGATTATTTATAAATTTGCCGCAACTAATTGCATAATTTGTATGTATATTTTTTCGACTGTATCATATAATGTCGTAATGTCGCAATCACGTTGATGATGCCAATTGAAAGGTGTTGCATATCCGCACATATAATGCAGTCATTACATGTAATAATAAAAAGCTTGAAAAACGATATCATTTTCTTTTGACATTACACGCTAGCGTGGTAATGCACTTTTTTAAATGCACCGTGCCGTATCCGAAGTGTATCCAATTTCATTTAACATTTTTTTTAGGATGAACGAACGATAATTAAAATATTTAGCAAACACAAAACGAAAGTTCCTAAAATACCTAAAATAATTTTAAGTCAAATATATTTTTATTTCTTAAAATATAAATATAAAATATTATTATTATATATACCTTATATTTGAAAGTCGTCGACGACTCTAAATATTAAATATTTTATAATATTGAAAATTAATTTAAATCAAGTGCCAAATTAAATGATTGCATCGCTCGTGCGCGCATTTCCATGTCTATTGCATTGTCGCAAATCGCTCAGATGCACTTTCACGATCGTCTCCATACAAAGGAGAACAAAACCGAGAACAAGGAAGAACCCTGCGACCAGAAGACGATGAACTTGCAGATGAACGTCGATCAGAGGATGGACGTGGAAGACCAAAACAGCTGCGGGACCAGCATCAGCAACTCCTTGGACAATTCGACCAACAATGACAGCGATCTGGAAAACGATCATCCGACTCTGGTCCCTAACGAGGACATGAACGCTAATGACGAGTCTATAAATTCGATGTTCCAACCGGCTCAGGATATTGTCAAGAAGGAGTTTCCATTAGAATTTGGCTTTGGAAGTAATAAGGCGAAGAAAGAAAGCGAAGATGTCATCGGAGGCACTTTCCCCGGTACTAGTGGGAGATCACCATTTCTACTTCCCGCTCAGTTGTATAAAAACTTCTTTGCTAGTTTCGGAAAAAGAAAAAGGAGCGGACCTGATGCCGAATGTCCTGCTGCTGGTTTTCAAGTGTATCCGAGGAATATGCTGTTTTCCACTGGTAACAGACCAGGTGGTGGATTATTCTTCAATGGATCTGATGATGAAAATGCTGAAAGGGTTACAGATTCTCCAGTTGATGAGGTATATTGCAGACGAAAACAAATTAATAAATAAACATCCATTTGATTGGTTTCAATTAAAATTATATGACAAATTGGTTTATCACCACAATTATCAAAAGTTAAAACATTTATTCTTATTGGAACATGTTATTCTACAATATTCTTATCGGAATATTTTTTATTAAATTCAAGAAGCAATAAATAAGTATCGTAAATATATTGAATGTTAAATTCGTAATGATTTCAATATATTATGCTAATACGCAGAAGTACGTATATAAAAAAATGCGATTACGCTCATGTTATTAGCATTATTATACACGTGTACGAAAAAAATTAAGTTATAATTTAGAGTTATGATCCGTATTACATAAATATCAATAAAAAACCAATTCGTATTCAATATCGTTACCGAATTTGCATAATTTTTAGCACCTACGTACGTTCCGTAGTTGAATTTTTTATTACTTAGACACACCGATAGAGGTCACCGCGCGACTATCTAAAATTTAATTCTAATAGAACATGTATGCGTTTTAATTATTAATTTTGAAATTTTCAAAATTTCGTTTTTGGTTTCAAAATACTGTTGATGCTTTTTATAATAATTCCTTGCAAACGAAAAAATTGAAAAATGATTATAAATGTCAATTTCCGTTAAAAATATACTTATTTTTTGATTAATTTTGAAAAAAATAATGAAGTGTTTTATATTCCATTTAACCGTTTTAAAGTTCATTTAATATAAGGAAACCGTTTATTTTACATAAATATTTTGAATATTAAAAACAATTAACATATATTGATCATAATTGAATCGTTAATAAATGCGTTATCGTAAAGATATTGACAGATTCTTTATAATTTCCAAATTGATATTGTTGGAATAGTTTTCATTGTGTCAAAACAAATAAGTATTTTAATTGTTTTCAAATATATAAATTGGCAATTGAGTTAATTATTTAGTCAATCAATTAATTGATTTAAATTTTTAAACTGTACACATTACGTTATACTTGAAAATATTATATTTCCCAAAGAAATTATGTTTGCTGTACTAAAAAACTCAATTATTATACAAAAATACTCTGATAAAAAATAACGAACCATGAATTCTTACACGAATCTAGTAAATAAATTTATGTCAAATTTAGCAATCGATATGAAACACACAAAGCACATTTCTTCTTGTATTTTAAAATAAACAGTTTTTTTTTATTTATAACACCCTCAATTGGTTGAAATATCGATATTTCCAACTTAATCTTATAAGAAATCATATTATAACACTTATTTTTAAATAAAAATCAGATATCTGTGTCGAACCATAAAACTATTTATAAATTTCACGGTGTTCTCATTACAAACGTCAATATTATTTTGAATCAAAATGATTCAATTGAATCCAATTATTTCAGATCACATTCCCACGATTTTTTAAATACATTTAAATTTTTTTATATAAAATTAATTCGTATCAAAAATAATACATAAACAAAACTAAAAATATTCAAATTGATCGATCGATTCAGACTCGATCCCGAAATTTTCATTTCAGCACTTTTCAATAAATTTCACATACCAAAAAAAACAATATTTCCATATAAACAATTTCCTCCTATTATATTCAACATATAGATGGAGCTAGCTATAATGTCTCGAACATTTTTCCGCATTCTCTCACAACAAAAAATTATTATACAAGCAATCACACCAACAAAAAAAACCCAAGACAACCCACACCGCACTATAATAACCAATCAAAAATTTTCATTTTTCCAGAAATCCTCAGGATCTTCAGCCTTCGTCTGGAGCGGGGGCGGTACAGGCGGCGGGGGCGGGGGCGGGGTTGGGGTCCAGGGCGGAGGAGCAGCTGACTCCCAATCTCCCGGCTCTGATGTCCAAGGAGCCCCCGGTCTTCCTCCAGGTCATTGCACATCGCATACAGTGCCCAAGAACGACCCCTGGCCTATTCTTGCTATAACTCCTTGTAGATAAAAGTTTTCTTTTGTTTTCGAAACGGTTTGTCCTTTTTTCAGGATCTTCCGCGTCCGTGGTGGGCCAAAATCCCACCCAGGGTTTGGTGCATTGGATGTCCGTGATGGCGGAACATATGGGTGCTAGTGGACACCATGATCCTTCGGGAGTCGGAGTTCACTATGGTTTACCGTGGAATGGAGGTGTAGAGGTGAGTTTTTTTTTTGTATAAAAATCTTTTTTTTTAATGTAACCGTCATCTTGAAAAAGTCTCACAGTGCGGAAACAAACAACCCCATATTTAAATACGTAATACGCGATGAAGAAAAAAGCTCTACCCAGGATTAGGCAAATTTTTTCACATTATTATTCGCCGGTGATTAATTATACGCCGTCTGCTCGGCGAAGGGTTAAAACACAATAATAAGATGCGCGAGAGTCCTTCCCGAATATTTTAAATAAAAGGAATATATAAAAATAAAAAAGCGGGCGAAATCCTCCCTAATAACGCATTCGTGAGAGTTTTTTTCGTTCCGTACCGATAAAGCGAAACGCATACATTACCCAGGCGAAGGAAGAGAAAAAATTGTCCACGGAGTCCATTATTTTATGCGACCGGATAATAATGGGTACTGGTAGTACTGGTTTACGCATTCTAACTATTGCTACTCTGAATATTCCATTGCTAAATATTCATAGTTCACGGAAGCGTTAAGTTTTCGAAATCGGGCCGTGGCTTATCTCAATGCGGATCGGATCTTCGGGAAAATTGTGCAATTTTTGCTTTTAGATACTGCAAATAGATAGTTACAATCTAATGGCATGCCATTTTCTTTCAATGTTAATTTTTGTGTTTTCAATTCGTTTCTATTAAAACTAGCGTAAAGCATATAATAAAACAAGTCTTTTTGATATGAAAAGAATATGATTGATTTATTATGAATATAAGAGTATTATATCTGATGAACAAAGAATTTTTTTAAACAATGGTTGGTTAGGATCTTTCAAATGTATAAGACTCGATCTCAAGTATGTTGTGCTGAAAGAAAATTAACTACCCTTTGCCGAAGAATAAATAAACACTTTGCATTACTATGGCAGTGAGGGGTGCAGGTTTTTATACGCTCAACCCTTCGACCTTTAGCCATTGTTCCGTGTAATTTTTTTCTATGATAACCACCCCTAGGTGGTGCACGGTTGCATACAGGTACTGTTTTTTTTCATAACTGGCATTTTATTCTAAGTACTCGCAGACAATAAAAAATGATGGTCCGTTCGCTTTGCTCCAGTATCACCTGTATGTCGATTTGCATACGTTTCGTTGAATAGATATTTAATGTGTATAAGTTTTTTATTATTGCACCATTCGATTTTTTATATTTTTTTATTGGAATAGTGTAAGATGGTTTAAAATAGAACTCGATAAATTTTTTTGAAAGAATACATCTTTTGTTCGATTCTTAATTTTTTCTTAAAAAAATATCTAATTAATCATAAAATATGATTGATATAATTATCAATATTCCTATTACAATTTTACAAAACCCATTTTTTTTTTCAAACGATTCGTTAAAATTTCCATATGACAGTTAGTTACCTATGTCAAAAAGATCTTCGCATTTTTTTATTGTCTCTCATTACGACCCCCATAAATTTAAATTAAAAAAAGAATCATGCCCCACAATGAAAACTTGATTATTTTCGCACAGAACCGAGAGAAGATACTGGTTCCATTATTTCAACTGACTAGTTAAAAAAAGCATGTGCATATTTAAAAAGTAGACGGGTTGAAAAAATCACACACTAACGTGCCCGGGGGCTATTTATTTTTTATACGTTTTTTGCATACGATAAAACTACCCCTTTGCATCTTTAATTTTTTCCGCATTATCTTTATTAATTCTTTTATTCTTGGCTGGGACTCATTTATCATCTTTGCCCTTTGTCCTCGCGAGGTCTGTACCGATGTTAATTTTTTAATATATGCAACTGACGAATCTATGAGAAAAAACTATGAAAGGTGTCTATGCTTGCGATCGTCATTTCAGCGATTCCTAAAAGTGGGGACGCACTGATTGAATCCACCATTTGATGATAAATTATTTAATTTGTGTATAATATAATCTTATTTTTCAAAAATATTCGAACCGATTCAATTCATTAGTGTGTGCAAAAACCCTCAATTATTTTTAAAGTTCTTTGCTGTTATTTGTCTCTAAAAAAATCCATAATTAATCATACTCTTTATCTAAATCAATATAATATGAATCATTTTTTGTATTAAATTTCATGCTCAAAACTATACAGTTTGAGAACTTCCGAATTTCGCGTTTTTACTTAGTCATTTCATACATACTATTGTCTAACATCAACCCCTTACATTATAAAAAAGAAAGACACTGGGCAACTTTTTTTACATATTTAATTTTTTATCTTCGTGCATACACCTTTTTTGTTTATAGAAGAAATCATGGGACTGAGGGGGTAAATCCAGCGGCCAGGTGCTGCGATTTTTCCCAGTAATTATGAAACGATTCAAAACGGGCATTATTGTTATTATACACTTTATCTTATTATGACAAAGAGATTTAATGGAACTGTGAATTTCATATATGAAACAAAAATATGAATGCTCATATGAATTTTTGCCGTGCACACGAAAGAACGATCTTTTTGCACGACTGTAGGGTCTTCTCCATTGAATCTTATATGAAAAGAACAATAGAGCGACAGTATGAAACCGTTTTTATGCACTTTTAATATTCTAGTCTTTTAAAAGATCGCATAAATTATTCAAGGAATCTATGCAAGTTGTCAACGGAATCTGGCGAAGTTTCGATGGGTTGTGCTAAATTTTTTATTGTTCTCCGCTACTTGCACTATAATATAGCATGAAAGAAAATTGAACGCCTTGAAAGTTGAAAGGATGTATTTTTATATTATATTTCACTTTTATATAAGTGTGTATATGATGATAGCGCAAGAAAGAAATGAGGTCGACATTGAACAGAAGCGGTCGTAAAATCAATTGTGCAGAAGTTGTTAACATTTCGACCATAAATGATTCGGTAGATGATTATTTATAAAGTCATCTGTATATTTTTATTTAACGTGAATTTTATCAATTTCTAATTTTTTTTAAACTGATATCATCAATACAATAATCATAGATTTATAATATGAATTAACGAATTTATAATGATTAAAAATACTTTATAAATTGATTCAATCATATGCGAAACAAATTTCCTATCAATTCTTTCTTTTGACTTACCGACGTTAACAAGACTATATAACATCAAGCACACGCAAAGCGGCAGCCTTTAAACTTCTCGGTGTCGATGAAAAAACCCAAACAAAAAGCGGAAAGCCTTCGGAAGCAACAGTTCCGATAGTTCTACCCTCGTTTATTCAAATCTCATCTCATTTACCCGAATTAATTCGAATTCTCCACAGTCCATTTGACCGCGAGCACAGTTGGCCGCCGCTCGATATACACTCTCTTATGCGCGAATCGATCCGACACGGAAAACTAGAAACAAAAAATATCTATATATACTCCTCATGTACGAAACGAGAAAACTGGAGAACGAAACAAAAAAAAATCATAGGAAAAAAGCGCATCCGAAAAAAGAGTTCGGCATCTCAGAATTCCGAGGTCCGTTCGGGTCGATTTAACAAGGAAGTTTCCGCGCGTTTTTCTCATAGAGCTTCTAAGCAGATTATATATTGTATTTTGTGTATCAGATAATGATGGTTTCTTTTTTTTTGGTATTTCGGTCTTCATCACGCCACTCGATTAGAAACAATCGACCGTCGATAATGGCCTCCTCGTTGGCGGGAATCGAATTTTACTCGATTCGATCTTGGTGGATCAATTATTGCGCGAACTGACGGATTTACTATGAGAATATTTTTTTATTAACTTCGGTCAAATTAAGAGTTCTCAGGTTTTTGTTTTAACAAAAAAAATCGAATCGTTTTTTTAATGAGAAAGTTTCTATATAGTGATTAAAATGTTAACTGTTGAACACTTCTGATATTTTCTATACGATGATTGATTTTGTGAAACTAGCTCAATAACAATGTGACCAAAATCTAAGGAACTCGTTCACCATATTCGTCAGGTGTTTACAAACATTTTAAATAAACCGATTCTGTAAAAGGAACGTTGAAAGCTTGAACTATCTATGAATTAAACGATCGTTTGAAAACCGCTGCATGCTAACGATTTTTCTTATATAAGAAACAATGTGTATAAAATATGGTGTGTTATAAAATAGTACGTGTGTTATAAAGAGTGTGCTGTAGAGACGACGAGGAACAAAGAACTGACAGTAACGTTATATTGCAATCGCGTTTTTGTCCTGGGAACAAGATCACCATCACCTTCAATTCTTCGAAAGCTTCACTATTTTGAAGTTGAAAACAAAAATTTACCCCTTTTTCTACATACAACTCATAGTGAATAGACGAAAACTTACTTTATAACGTGCGACAGTGAATAAAACAGTTCCCATATTCTTGATACATCGATTTCCTTTCACAGCATATAATCATAAAAGGAAGTACTTATAGGCACTTATTTTATTTATAATATTTGAAAAAGCAATAAATTGTTTTATATTGAAAATGATTTTCCTTAGGTTATAATTCACTAAGTAAATGATAATAAAATTTTATATTGAAAAATTAAAAAGATCTCATATTCTGTCCATGACTTTATTGTATGATATGAAGTGTTTTAAATTATCATTAAAACTTTGTTGAATTTTATTATATTTTCTATTAAACAAATATGTGAGTTAAATTTTGTAGAAATAATTTCCTTTGATCATTTTTTTCACAAAAAATACAACAAAATTTAAATTATTTATTGCGGTTATGCCAAAGGAAAATTTTTATTCGAACAAATTCAAAATGGTTCTTCAAAACAATATTTTTACTAATATTCTGAAATATCATACATTATATTGTAATAGTATAGATACTTTACATAAAAAGCTTATTTTCGTCAGGCACTAGTAGCCACCAAAGTTGAGCAACACATATCACGGTTACTAAATGGAAAAAAATCGTTACCATAACAATATCTGTATCAATATCAATATCAATATCAATATCAATATCAATATCTTACTTTATCACTAATAATAAAATTAAAACTAATACCAAACCATACAATTAAACTCAACCAATTCATTTTTCATAATTACACAAACCCATATCGAACAGTACCAACTCAAAAAAACACTTTCGACAGTCTCACGATACGACAGACCTCACCAAAAAATATGCACACCAAAATGCAAATCTCACCTATGCACCGATGCTGAATGCTAAACGCGGTCATTAGGCGCACTGCATTCTCGAGAAGTGCATTGTTGCACCGTACCGGCGATAATATATGCGAAATGTTGCGAAACTAATCGCGGTTATCCGTCACGATCGCTAAGAGGATTGTCACGAAAGATGTGCATAATTATTGTGGAATTTGAATAGGTTTTTCAGAGTAGTTTGTATGCGGATCGAGAGCGAAATGCGTGCGAAAAAATGGTGCAAATAGCGGTTGATTGATTGGGTCTAATCGGATTCTTGTGTTGTTATTTGTTGAAGATGGTTTGTGAAATATTATGTGTATTACGGATTTGAAAAATAAATTGATGGATATGAATTATTAGTACGTCAAAGTTTAGCCATTTATGTTATTCACATAATGTCAAAGTTTCGTAAATGGCAAAATAAATTAGAATATGAATTTGACTTCCTAAAGTAAATTATTATTTTAATTTATTACGGTTATCAATTGTTTGTTCTGTTTATTGTTCGGACGTTCAATTGTAAGCGATTAATTATCGCTAATTAATTGTACGCCGCAATTATTCATATACTAAAACAATTCGTAGTGAATTACGCATACAAGTCACGCATAATGAATTAATAATTATTTAATACAAAACTAAACATACAAAAACGAATCAATATTCAAATATTTTATAGAATCTGGTTATTCGAATATTTTATCATCTCGCTTTTAATTGTCCGTTAGCGAAATTTTCACATGGCACAAGACAGATTTATTCGCGAAAGTTTCATCACGTCGGCGCATCCCTTTCATGCAAATCGTTCGGCGGATATATGCAAAATAACGGGTTCTGTTCCCATTACGTTCACTTTTGTTACATTTTGATGATTCGAATCACGCTTCGGGCTATTAAAAAGATCCTAGCACATGCAAATTCCGCCTGACAACAATAAATACAAAAAAAAAGACGCACACACAAGAACAACGCAGAATCTCGTTAAAAACGCGCCATTGTGCCATATTTTGCGCGGGAAAATTCGCAAAAAAATACATATATAAATATGTAGCGAGCGAATATTTCGCCGCTCACACGTCACCTAAGGGAATTTAAGAGTGCAGAATGCATTTTCCAAAGCAATTTTCTTTTGACGCCCCCACTCGCGTCTAGCAAAAGCGACGGTCTCATTTGGCCGCACGCAATATTAATATTTCAGAGAAGTGATGGGATTGCCTTCAGAAAGCGCGACTCGGAATTTTACTGAATTTAAGCCTGAATCTATTTTTCGAAATGTGAAATGTCCGCGTGTGTGTTTTTGATAAAAGCGCTGCTAGAGTTTTGCGAGGTGTTTATGTTTGGGAAATGTCGTTGGAATGTTTTGAGAGTTTTGAAATTGTATTGATTGACGTGATTTTGTTCGATAGGATTTTATTTAAATTAATTTTAATATAGATTTATCAAAATAAATTATTCGTAAATGTAATATACTTATTTTCTAGATATGGAATACTTTCTGGTATTTTACAAAATTCTATCAAGAATTTTTCAAAGCAGTTTTGGTTCCTCTTGGATATTCTATAATAGGAGATTCCACGAAGATCAGAAAATAATCTATAATATAATAGTGTGCCTTCATAAAAAAATCTGATGAAGAATATTCTCGCTTTCAGAAAATATGAAAAAAAACTCACATTATTAATTTCTAGGGTTTTAAATATGTTATAATAAGTATATTTTAAAATATAAGTCTTATTAATAATGTTTTATTTTCGTTTTTAATAAATAGGTTTTTCTTTTTACAAATTAAAATTTTTCATATTTTCCAGCAAAAAATGAAAAAAACATAAATCGCATATTGGAGAATGCATAAACTCTTTTACTTTCGACCTCATTTTTCTTTATCTGTATGTAGTATAAAAAAAGCGATAATAATTTTCATTATAAAGACCATAAAAAACTTTAATTAAAAAAAATTAATGTATTAAAATATTCAACTAAATCCAAAGACAGAACT
The DNA here is from genome assembly GCA_009617725.1 of Hydropsyche tenuis. Classification (NCBI taxonomy): domain Eukaryota; kingdom Metazoa; phylum Arthropoda; class Insecta; order Trichoptera; family Hydropsychidae; genus Hydropsyche; species Hydropsyche tenuis. Next base: position 850,391 of record VTON01000067.1, read on the forward strand.
CAATTATACTAAATATTTAACCACCATCGCCATACCCGATAAAATTCCGACTGCCCATTTTTAAAAAGCAACACATTTCATTAAGCATTCTACATTTCCTTTTAGTCCTCCGTTTCTTTCACGCGCATTACACCCCACAATACAATGTTTGGTTAGATCGTCGGTTTATGTGTACATTTTTTAATATTTATACACCGACCATTGTCGAAGGTGTAATGACGGGTGCACTCCACCATAGAAATGCATCCCCACGATGCATTTCTATGCTGTTTACCCAACACACTCCCGGCCCGCATCCAGAAGTGTGTCAACCCCCTTTTGCCCCAAACTATATGATAATCGATTCCCATGGAATTCCAGGGGATACCTGGATACACGAAAATATCATTTTAAAAAACACCATGGAATGGAATACACGTATGTATATGTAGGAAGTGAGTAACTTTTGGCGTTATGGCGTTCGAACTTTCTAGTCGAAGAAGTTAGTTTGGAACTTTTTTTACGGCACGTTTGTTTGCTCTTTACTGTTTTGCGGATACAGTTGACCCTCGGTATATATGCGTTATAAGAATGGTATTAGTCTCTTCGGTGCAATTTCGGTATGGACATCGGGGGTCGTTTTCAACCCCCGATACTTGCTTTCTTCGCAATTACGTAGTATATTTTGTATGGAATATGCTAGTTTGTGTTGCGGTGTGAATGATTCGATATAAAATTGTGTTTTATCGCTTTTCAGTGTAATGTATAAAGAACGGTCGTTTGTGTGCGCGCGAGCGAAACAAAAGCCTTTTTTTTGACGTGTGTGTATGAGAGAAAAAGATGGCAAAATTGTGTACCTATCGGAACTCTGCGTCGATTATATGAAAATATTTATAATATAAAACAAACAAAACGTCTATTCAAAATTTACCTATTATTAAAACCTTCAAACTGGGTCATCCAATTGAAATTTCCAAAATAAACCCTCCCATCTCATTGGACCGTCTCCAAGGATACGTATTCATCATCGTATATCTTCCGATACATTTTTAATACAAATATATTAAAATAATACTCACATATAGTATATAAATATAATATTTTGACGTGTGTGTGTCGGCGCATGTGCTTCCATCGGCGGGCCGCGTTCTCGTCTGGGGCTATTGATTTTTTTCGTTCAGACATGACGTATATGCGCGTATATCCACTTTAACCTAGGTTCGGATAAATCCATGTAAAAGCGCGAATTTTATTGATTTTTTTGAAAATATTTGATGAGAGTTAATGAAAGTGTATCGTATTGAGGTTGTTGAAAAATGTCGGTTAGTAATTGGTGAAATTTGAAAGAAATAATGATTACGGTCTCGACGATAATCGGTTGAATATACAAAAATTTTAAATAGAGTACATATTATCTTTATTTGATATCGATGATGAAACAATTCTGTACTAAAAATGGAATTATTATTATATAATAAAATTATGATCGAGAAATGAATCATAAAATTTGTGACCTTTTATACTCTCATATATTCATATTCTATTGCCGTCTGATTATGACAAAAGCGATTCAATTGATTTTTCAGATATTATTTTTAAACTTCAAAGACACTTTATACGCGGTATTTTTTCAATTTTATCACCAATTCGACTATCACGTTAAATTTCTGCATACTTAAACCGAGGAAGCTCACCCTAAAGAAACTATTAACAGAATTGTCAGCGTGCATTTATTCTGCAACGTTCACGGTACATTGCGTACGAGTCAATGAACGCTGCAAAAGGATGCGGTGCAAGTTTTGCACCCTTTGATAAATAAATTATGCGCGATTCGATCGGCGAACCAGTCACATTTAACTTTAATACATATTATAACTGCTGAATTGTGTACCGGGTATATATATTTTTTTCTGTATTAAATATTAAAAATGTTTGCGTATTGATCCGCACTAGGGCGAACTTGCCGCACCGGCAAAGCGCCGAACGCTAACACAAAACAAGAATATTTATATACATTATTATATTTTATTCGATGAATTTGAAAATTTATACGATAACATCAACGTACTTAATTTCCACCATATCGAATTTCGACGAGTATGATCGCAAAACACAATTTCTTTGACCGTAATAAAGCGAGTGACCTTATTCTGCGAACTACGTATGGAAAATTTTCGATATCGCCGAATTAGTCCGGTCAAAAGTTATACATCGAACGATGACTGCAGTTTTGGGGGAAGAGGTGGTGAGATTTCTCATGGGGAGGACGTTTTGAAAATTGTGTGCGTTGAAAAGCGAGGGATGAGACTTGCAGGGGATGGCCGTCTGCGGTCATTACCGAAGACGATTCATTTATCTTCCTGGCGGTTTTCATCTTTCGAACGAGATGGAACCAAGAAACATTCAAAGAGATAAGCTTATTTATTTTCGTATGTTCGTGACGTTTTAAAGAAAAATCGCTTAAATATTCAATAATGGTGAATTTTGAAATGCAAAAATCGTAAAAAAAACATGTCAGATAGTATCACAGATTCTATTGTTTGTTTATATAAATTTTACTGTTCTAATTTTGGTAATTTAATATGAAAAAAACTTGTACTTTGTCCGAGTAAAGAATCTTGCTGCGTAATACAAGAAGGCTTGTAAGTACAAGAAGAAGAGATCGCGAAGAGTTCCGAAAATGACGCGCGTGTCCCCCTAATGCGTTCGGTGGCTAATTATGTGCCCGTTTGTCCGATGGTCACCCCCACCGACCACGATGAGATACAAGGTTTCAGAAGCATCCAACCTTTTCTACAAAACCCTCTTCAATAATATTTAAAAAAAAAACAATCAACCTTAACTTTCTTTGAAAAAATTCAAAGAATTATTTCAATAAAATTTATAAACGGATCAAATTCCACGAAAACCGTCTCGATTCGGTCACGTGTGACAGAATCGAGACGGTCACCATTTTCATGCCCTAGGCGTAAAATGGCCAACGCATTCGTTATGTCACACAACATAATACGGAGCATATTCACTTTCTTGCTCCGGTATTGCGCGCGCGACATTCTTCGAGTGTCTTAAAACGGGTATCCGTCTAATGATCGCTATCTTTTGCCATTGGACGTTGAGCTACTTATTGCATATTGCACTTTTTTTTGCACGCGTTCGTTGCACTTCCACGGAAGCTGTGCGTGCCGTATATGATGTAAGAGTTTTCATATAATTGCGTTTCCTTATTCGCTTTATGATTTATGTGCGTCGAGAGCCTAGTTATTGTCGCGGTTGTGGATGATTTTTTTTTTTTGGGAAGAATTTTATGATTTTATTACGTATAAATCTGATTTGTGGCTGTTCATAAATTATCTGGAATATTTTCTTTCGAAAAAATGAAAATTTATATAATATTAATGTATGAATAAAATAAATCGTTTGTTTATATTATACGGATTTATTTTTGTAGATTATTGGGTTGAATGATATATAATGCAATCAATAAATGGATATACAATGTATATTTGATCTAAAACTAATTGATAAGGGATGATTTCAACATTCGAACCGTCAAAAATTATAAATGGACTACGACATAGAAATATGATAACGATATCGATCCTTTTTTTTTAATTACTAAAATAAAAATAAAACCATTACGTTAAGTACATTACGTTCATTTTATAAGTTTTAAACACACAGTATTATGAGATTAGAGCCTTGTACATAATAAGCAGGGCTTATAAAAATACAAAAAAAAACACATAAAATTTTAAATAACACATAAATTCCACAAATTATTCCCTTAAGCAAACATTTTTTCTTTTCTTTCAAAATATTACATAAAACAATAAAAACAACAATTCTATTCGCTTCCTAAATACAATTTATCAAAACAACGAATTTCTTCAGCTCGTGACCCACCAGTTTGCCGCACATGTCGCATCATTAGCTACCCGCCCTATGTGTGTACCGGTCCTAATAACTACGCGGATGAGACGGAAAAAATTGTGATATCGCTCGGAAAATACTAGCGTGTGTGGCGCCCTTAATGATCTTAGATGAAACGTGTACGGGTGTGCGTTGCGTGGATGCAAGGAAACCGTACAGTATGCGTTTTCGAACACGAAAAAAATTACTGAAACAAAAACGAAACACGAAAGAAAATCGACTAATTATATTTAGATGAATCTTTTTTTTTCTATATGTCCAAACATCAAAGATTCGAGAGTATTTTGACAGTACAGCTCGGTGCATCGGTCTAGAAAATAGTGCTATTTAAAATCGAGCGGCATTAATATTGTTAGGCGACTAAGGCATTTCGCATTTGCGCTAAGTACAGTCCGAGGGCGTATTATACGTAGTGTTTGAGACGTTGACTGATGGATCGGATCCCGCCCGCTTTCCCGGTTTTCCCGCCCTCGGGAAAACCGCGTGAAGAATGAGATCTAGACGAGGATACCGCCTCGTGTCCTCTCATCTGTCAAATGCAACCGAATCCCCTCGCATGCGAGCCAAAAAGTAAAATTTGGCATTTGAAAATAAGCCAACTATTGATGCCAATCATGTTATGTGAAAAAATAATCGTGGCGATATGAATTGGCACCTCGGAATCGAAATCCTGCATCGTGTTGTATGAAGCATATGTAACGTCGACTATAAAGTGGATTTTTAGAATTTTTCATTTATACAGAACAATAATGAACAATTTATTGATTGTACAAATCGTCTCTTAGGTTTTGTTATAAATGAAAATCGATGCATTTAACAAGACTAAACAGTCGATTCCAATATCCATAAAAATCCAATAGAAACTGAACACTGAATAGTAAACCATCAATTGAAAACGATTTTATATATAAAATTGCGTTCTTCTATTGACCACGTCACAATTTGCTTAGGTTGGAACCAATTTATTCAACAACGTTTAATTTTAATTCTGATATCCATAAAGATACAAATATCGAATACCAAATACTGAAAATACCCTTTTACAAACAATTTCAGATACACGAAGACATCTACAAACTGACTGAATTTTATTTCGCTTAACTTGAACCACTCCATTTAACGAAACTTAACAGTTGAATCTAATATCTTTAACGGCTGCCATCCCTATACACACAATACATCTGAAAACCGCAGAGGTCAAAAATCTTTCTATACCATCGTTGCAATCGAAAGACGCCATTAATTTCTGGCTTGAAAAATACCATAGAACAAACGTTTGCGTTTACAAAAATCCATGTGTGTTAGTTTAGTGTGCGTGTACGTACGTATGGTGGCGCTACAAGCGTATCGTATTCCGGTACAAACATATAAATCACAATGAATGGGACAATTTCTTATGTAGCCCGGAATAAAACCTCGCCCACTACGTTATACTTACGGCTTTCGAATACGTACTGCTAGGTATGTGCTTGTGCAAAGTACAAGTTTTTTCTCCACGGCCGTATTATGCTGAAAAAATCATTATTTTTCGTCAACGGCTTCTGTCGAAAATAAGCGCTGCGTCTTATATAGAAGTGAAACTGGGTATTTATGGAGTGGATAGGTTCGAAACTCGCTGTTTTTTCGTGTGAAAATTGCTGAAGAGTTATTCAATCGAAATGTTGTACCATATTATAATTTTTATTGATTTTTAATTTATCTATTAAATACTTTGCATGATCATCTCTTCACATATAATGTAAATAAAAAGTCGTTTTTTTTTAATTATTAATTAACCCTTACCAAATGGTGTCAGGTCAATGGTACACGGTCGGGTCACCCTTAAAAGTATTAAATTTTATTAACATTAATTTTAGTGCTTCATATAAATCAGTACATTCATTATCTCATCAACTCATATCAATCTATATGGAAATTGATTTTGGATATTTTATTTTAATAAATTTATTATTCGAAGTGCTTAGAATCAAATTAATTCATAAATTTTAAATATAATCAATAGCAAAAATTATTTTGAATAAAAATTCGAATAAAACTTATCAATTCAATTACTCCAAATGGAAATCGATTGTTTTCCACATTCAGCAAACATCACATTTTCGTCCGGTCCAAACGAGAGTTTTCATCCTAAACATCCTCATATACAAAAATTCGCATGAAAGGGGTAGCCAGCACGTGCCGCCTTTGAATAGTTTGATAATAAAATATATTTCAGGATATATGGGGAAACATAAAAATCGGTATTGGTATTGGTGGCGGAGAGAAATGGGGCGTCTCTACGTATAATATGTTATTGCGAAACTGCACTATTACTCACTATTATGTGTTGAGATAGTGCTCATGTACGTATATGTGTGTGCTGCTCACATTCGCTTATAAAGTGAATATACATATATGTATGTGGTGTATATTATGTATTCGGGCGCTGTATTATATTTTGTATTACGCGGTGAAAATGTATTTTTATATTATAAAATATGCGCGGGCGTAAATCGCAACAGTGTCCCGTTGCATATTACGCTGCAATTTTTCTTCGTGGGGTTATCTGGGAAAAATTTAATTGTTCGTATCAATTTATTGGATGTGTCAACCCTTGTCTAGAGGCAGTGAAGCTACGTGAATTTTATAACGTATTTTTTTAATTTTAAAATTGCACCAACATTTAAACTGGATTATTCGCACTGAAATCATGATTTATTAGACTAAAAAAAGCTTATAATATTTTTTCATTATTTTGATATAATTTTTAAGTATTTTAAATTTATTTCAAAATATTTCGTAATAAAAGTGAACTAAATTCTATCGTAATCAGGCTATGATTATAATCAAAAAGATATCATCTTCGTTAATATAATATTTTGTATAAACTTGTCGCTGTGTACACGCTTTTTTTTCGTCATAATTTAAAAATTATAGCAAACTAACCAAATTTTATGGCATAATTTTTTTTATATTTTACATTACTTTAAAGTTTAATAAAAACGGGAAAATGTTTGTAATAAAAGAAAAAAGGTATTTAATATTTATCACTATGTGACTATGCTATACTCGTTGTACTGTTAAATATTATATTATTGTAAAAGTGTTCTATACAAATGCAAATCATACTAAAAGTTGGAATTTTATTAAAAACAAAACTCAAAATCGTCACTATCTTATATATGGTGTAAAACGTATATTTTAAAATGAACCGTTTTTGACAATAATGAAAATTTTGGAATTTTTAAAAAATTTTACGTGATAAGAAAAATGTTTTTCTCAAAAAAATTGAACATACAAATCTCAACCAAACAATCATATATTCATTTACTAACTATATAATAACAAATCAACCATTAAATAGTCGTTTTGATCGGCAATAATAAAAAACAAACATCAATCAATTTCGACTATCCACACAAAACATACACCGCACAAACACTCCTCACGCGAATCGCATTTATTTATAAGCAAATAAATAACCCCAATCCAGATTTATATCATACACGAAAAAACAGCATATTACATTATATAAAACACGGTCACGAACCGCCGCTGAATTCGCGAATCTCGATAGTGTGCGCGCGCTCTCTCATATTGGCCCGCAAGACGTCTAAGCTTTTATACGTTGTCCGGGTCAGGAATATAAGGAAGCCCGCTCACACATGCACGCCCCCGCAAAAACGATATGCGGAGCGTGTACGCCTTTGTGCCCGCGAATTTATTAACACGTTGCGTTCTGCTTATCGTGGGCGCGGTTTTTCGCCGGACGCCGCGTGCGGATGTTTCGAAAAATTGAGCTTTTTCATAAAATTTTATTGATTAGTATCTCATTTTATGTTTTTTTTTTGGTAATTGTATAGATTTGAATCGTTCAATTGAATTTTTATGAAAAGAAAAAATAAATATTATTCTATAGATTTCATATTTTTGATACAATGGAGCCGTTCTGAACAGCACTCACACATCACAGTTGGAAAACTAACATTTTGCGACATCGCCGAAATCGATTATACGTCAATTCGGCATCAAAAGAAATAAAAAATCGACACACAAACCAACACCGACACATTCTACACGACCTTAGATTTAAATTTTCATCGGAATATGACATAACATAGACACACCGCACACGGACGCGAATTAGTCTGAAAAGCTTCGTTATTTTTACAGCATTACCATCAAACTCGTCCAGAAAATAAGAAACGGCCATTACATAATACATGAGGAATGAAATTTTTAACCCGCGCGTTCGCTCACACATACACACGTTGAAAAAATACATTTCATATACATATATGTAAAAGGGACACACACAAACAGCCCGATCGTGAGAAAAACGCCATGTGACTGTATACATACTCGCACACAAAAATCCTCTCTCATGCTCTACGGATGTGTGCGTTCACGTATACACGCGATAAAGGGGGCGGCGGGTGGGAAATATTCGTTTCTGTAAAAAGAGGAAAAACCGTTGCCTTTTTATGGATTTTCGCGGAGTGTGGGCGGGAAAAACAACCCCCGCCGGTTTCCAGGCCCGTGGGCTCACAAAATACCCACTCCGGCCCCCCAAGGGGGGCGGATCCCGCCCACCCGCCGGCCGTGTGTGTTGTGACGGGTGATTTTTTCGCCGTGTTACTACCCGAAAAATCGACCTCGACCGGCGGCGTGAAAAAATCGCTAGCGCTCGAAAAGAGCGGAAAAAAGCACTGAAAAACCGTGCGGAATATGTATGGAAAAAACGGCAGTGAAGAAACGGCCCCTATGATTTATCGGCGCGTGCGGTTCGCGGATGCCAATCGGTTAACGAATCGTCATATGTGCGTTTTGTTCTGAAGGTGTGAATTTTTTTCACATTTTTTTTATGTATGAAATAAATGTATATGCAACACTTTCATGTAGATCCCATCTTTATCTTTATTTGCATAGAGATAACCGTTTTATTGTCTGGTGCGATTATTCTGAAAAAATCCACGTTTACCATAGTTTAGGTCTTGAATAATAATTACAAAGTATAATATCATTTTTTTTGCTTCATAAAATTAATATAAATAATAATTTTTATCATCTCATATAAAGTCATTTATTCACTGGATGATAATCTTTCAAATATTATTTTAAATAAATATTCAAACTTAATTTTTATAAAAATATTTAATGTTATAAATAAAAATAATTTCATATAAGACCATAAAGAGTTACACTCAAAAATAATATCCCAGAATGAAGCAAAACATATAAAATTTAATGAAACATTACAATAAACGGGTCATTCAATCTTAACAGTTTCTATCTGCTATGGAGATAAAATCAACCCTTTCACAACCGAAAATTTTCAAAAAACACACTCACAACCCAACCTGAAACATTTTCGGATTCATTCACAACAATCCAATCGGCGAAATTTAATCATCGCAGCAATTTTTTCCACCGATTCTCCTAGCTAGCGACGAAACCTCCCCGTTCATCGCTCATCTGGCCTTAACGGCGGCGATGGCAGTAAAAAATTTTATTTGTTCAGAACGAGCTCCTTTTCATTGCAATACGACAAGAGATATAAAATATCTGCAGCATCCTATTTCCCGGATAAGCCGAATGTTTCCTTATAACTCGCCTCGAGCTCGTGTCGTTTTTATTTGAAAGAGAACCGTATACGGTCCGTACGTTGCACGTGTACTTGTTTTTAGTGAGTTGTACTAGTCCATGTATCGGGGTCGATACTTGTCTCTATTTTAAGTTATCAATGTTATGTTTTGTAATTTGATTGATTGAGTATGGTTCGATTGATTTTCGATGAAGGTTTTAACATTGGACTTGAAATAATCTGGTAAATTTGTAGTATCATAGTTTGATATGATACAAATTGAAATTATTGTATTTTTTATTCGTAATATAAATGGTTATTTACATATAAATCCGATTTTAATTATTTTAGATAAATTAAAAATATTTATAATTTGAAATATAATATATTTAATTGAAAATCCTTTTATGCTATTTTTATTAGAATAATCAATAAAATTTCTTCGAACTTTCGAGCTGAAGTATGATGCAATTTTTTATACGCACTTCAAATTATAAAATTTTATTGTAATTTTTAAATATTATATAATATTACGTATAGGATGAATTATAGAGGTGTTCTATTTTTGATCTTCGTTAATTAAATTTTTCGTACTGTATAAAATAATTAAATATTTGATAGTCGAATTAATAAATAATCTATTCAAGGTTGAACGATAAAAGTATTCCAGAAAATATTTTTTTTTTGTTTTTATTTCTCTTTCATCTTTTTATACCTCACTTAATTGTATCTGAAGTACAATTTTTATACTAACTAATTAAATTTTAATTCAAATACAATTTTCTATAATACAATACACCCCTCAAACAAACATCACACAACGACAACACAAATAAAAAAAATCACACTAAACACCCCAAAAACCATAAAAACCCAACCATTCAATCAAATCATCCGACCACCGTCTACAAAAAACCCATACATACAAAAAACCCGCATCCCACATAAAACACGATAGTTTTTCCACGAGATAACCCACATATGCTCACCTGATTTCCATTTCGGAAAATAGCTCATGCCACGGAGATAAGCCGGCGATGACGCAAAGGATAAGTTTCGCGGGGGCCCCAGCCGGGGGCGGGGGCCTGGGGCATGGCGCCGGGGCCCTGGGGCCGTCTGGTTGCCATGGAGACGGCAAGGTCGTCGCGGCGCCCAGGCGCCCCCATGGGGGCCCCCTTCCGATGGGGGCCCTGGGGGGACCGTGAGGGGGTCGGGGAAGTTTGAGATTTTTGGGGGTTGGTGGAGGTTTTTGAAAAATTGTTGGGATGTTGTTTGGATGGGTGATGGGTTTGGAAATTGGAATTGTGTATATTGAGATTTGAGATATGTGGTTTTGGTTAATTTTTTTGAAGGGTTTTGGTGGATGTTGAGCGGTTTGGGATGTGGTCAGTGGATGGATTTAGGTGTGTTGTTTTGGAGTGAAGTTTTTGGAAAGAATTCAATATTCGAGTACTTTAAAGTTAGTAATTTTTGTTATATAGTGGATGTTATGAAGACTGGATATCTTATAATAATGATCGAGAATAATCAAAATTAGATTCACTATCGGTGTTTTGATTTATGTCTTTATCAATTAAATTTATGACGTTCAATTTATTTTCGCAAAATATTTCTTTCAATTTGTTTTATTATATGTTAAAATTGTTTTCAAATGTTTAATAAAAAATATTATGAATTCTTTAAATATATTTTTTTTACCTCGTGCCAATGTCGTAAAAGTAAATGAAAACCATGCAAATAAAAAATTATGATATATAAATTTGATTACGAGTATAATACTTTGACATAATAGATTATTCTAATACGTTTCTTTTTAAATCTCATTATTATTTCGTCAGAAATATATAATATAACACTATATTGAATTTCTGTGAATATTTCCCCATTTCAAATGCCATAAATACTTTTATTGCATAATCAATTCTTCAATATAAATAGCTCATAACGAATTTGAATATCATTGTTTTGAACAGCAATTGTATCATCTATTTTAATTGACCTAGTGACACTGTTAATTTGGATACGTAATGCCAAACTAAAACGCGATATACTCCCTAAAAAATTTTTTAATTCAAACAACATTTTTCATACCTCATTAAACAAAATAATACATACATCACAACAAATCCAAAAAACAACCATCACGCTAACATTGTTCAATCGATACAATTCATCACATTAATTACAATCCACCTCGTCTGCCGTACAAAAACACTAAAGCGTTTAACGTTCAAGAAAAACTTGGCTTTCATTCCGCACCCCGAGACTGGACGTATTCTTTCATATGGGAATTTGATATCGACATTTCTTCGGAATTTATAACGTCTCGCATATCTTTCTCCCTTTCTAACGCCGATCGTTTCCAATGTTCGTTTCTCTTTCACATTTCAATTGGCAATACCCGTCCCAATAGCAATTCCGCGATATCTCCTTTACGGGTAAGATATACTCATCCCGTAAAGATATGTTCTGAAATTCTGAAATTTTCGTCTCGATGTATTTCCGCGGAAAGTGGGTCACGTTTTTTCCACCAATTAAAATATTATATAATGATTCCGAATCGGAATTCGATGAAGAGTGCATACAATGGTCGGTGTGTTCGATGCACATGTTTTCCCCGATGGGGATGTGTAGTTTTTGTCGATGTTTTGTGCGAGAGGGTGGAAAGTAGTTGGCGCCAGTACGGACAAACACCCATTACTCTTTCAACTTCCCAACTCCATTTTACTACGGTCCGAGAGTGGTGGTTGTCTCACCTTAGGGAAACAAGTCTATTTTCGTTGTATGAAATTTTCAAATATTAAAATCCGCTTGATAATAAATATAAAATTATTTTATTTCGACATTTTTATTCGAAATTTTATACAACAATAACGTACTCCATATATCCAGAGTATAATAAGTGCAGCAATTCCAAAGTATCATTTACTTCCCACGCTACTGTGACGATTCTTTTCCTTTTGTCTCCCCCTATAGCATCCTTGTTTTGCCAACACCCACATCACCCCCAGGCCAGTTACAAACGATCCGAATGACTAATTCCCCATCCTGGGAATGTGTCCTGGGCAATTGTCCTCCCTACGACGGACGGGTACTTGCGAAGTTAGTGTGTGCACCCAAAGCGGTGGCTTTCTATGGCGCAGAAGGGGACTGAGTCCTTCGATAATTAAAGTGGCCTCCTCCTGATTAAAAACGGCAATTAAAGTTCGCGAAAGAGCAAGTCACACTCGTCTAAACTTGGTCCGTCGAAGATTGTCCTGCGATGATTCGGACATTCTTTGACGCGGTTCCGCTTTCAATCTAACTCGTACGATACGAAGCTAATTAAAAATTTTATATACACGAGAACGTTTATATCACAATATCTAAACGATATATTATCAAATTTATATATTTTTTGCATGGGGTTGATCCAATTTTCGAATTAGTGCAACATATAATTTTGTAGCCTTCGTAAAGTGAGGCGTATATTCAATTTTCCGCGGATCTAAACTACAATTTTCTTTTTATTAAATTCAATAGTGAACTACTGGCTGCATAGATGTCGCTTATATTATAGTGGTCGACTTCGATGCGGGAAATTTATAGGCAATAAATTGACAAATATAAATTTTCGCCTTACACGCGAATTCAATTGGAATTCATTCGAATGGACCTCGGTAATAAATTTATACACCTTCCATGCACTTTTATAAATGTAGCGAAATAATAAAAATGAAATGTGCTTGCGTTGGATCTTAATATAAAAGTTTAATAATATGACATTGTACGAATAAATATTTCGTACAGAACACGTTCAATTAACAAATTTAATCATAACTTTCTTTGATAAAATCTCAAATTTACATGATTCAAATCAACACAAATTTCATTGTGCATTTGCTAATAATAAATTGCATGCAATTACATAAGAAAAATCAATACAACCTATTTAAAATTTTCAACAAAGTTTCATCATAAAATTCACATGCGACATAAAACACGAAAATTACACAAATACATATAAAAATTTAAACGAAACCACCCTTTTATTTTCAAAAGTTTAAATTAACGACCCACATATAACGCGGAGAGAGATCACACTGCCAAAATAAGTCGTATCATAAAGATGACGAGTTAACCGTGACATTTTGGCATTCAATTCTTCATCCGCATAATAACCACTATTATAACGTTATTTTTTATATCGTACATTGTGATACAATGTTGCGATAGCGTGAAGAATCGTGGCTGGTGAAATCTTCGGTGTCAGAATTAAATAGGCGAAGTGTTGAACCTCCGAATGGGGCGTATCTTGTCACATTCACGGTATAACCCTTAAATGATCGCCCCTTCGGTAACCCTTTTCTGGGTGTAAACTACGGTTAACCCCTTTGTCGTGGATTAGTTTCTATTTTGAGAATACGACGTTGTTATTCGATATATCTAATTTGAAGATTTGGCCATATCATCGTGTGCTATTGAAAAAAAATCGATACCTTTAGAAGTTACTGAATATATTCTTTGCTAAAATGGTTTCAAGTTATTTTTGTATTTATTGACTTTTCGACGTGTTGCTTGGTTTCGATGCGATTGTGCTGTTAACAAATAATCGATGTATATTTTCCGTAAGTCGTTCATTTTTGTCAGTTATTTCCTACTAAAGCTTTGAATCACATTCGTTGAAATGCGTCCATTGTAACGCTTCTCAGTTAACCCTTTACCGTTCATAATAAAGCTGCCCATTTAATTACGAGCACTTAACTAGGGACCGCACTTTGTACGAGATGCTATCCAGTGGTCAACGACGACGGTCCCTAACTCGATTTGGGACCCTTACATACTTATAATTTTGTGTATTACACGTACATTTGATCATTTGTCTCTGACTTTTGCTTATGTTCAAGAAAATTCAAGAACGCTTGGATAAATACCTGAACAAAAGTATACGTCTCAATCTTCATGATTATTGCATTAAGGGTTTACAGTTTGTTTGTTTTCGTTTGGTTGGCTTTGTTATTTAGACGTAACGACGTCCGGGTCTGAATAAAAAACCACCCGAAGTGATGCCGCATGCAAAAAAGGTGCATCTGTTATTCAAATTGCATCCGAAACGATATGCAGAACGTCAGTTTAATGCCAAAACGCACAGCGGTCCTACATGTCAATCCAAATTGGACTTCAGATACTTCCAACTTAAAATATTTTTATTTCTACATACCCTAGATTTGAATAATCAGTGATTAGGCGAACCGAAACCATTTCTTAGAAAAATTAGTTTGATACATTGGAGAGGTCATGTTTATGATGATAATAATACTTGAAATATTAAACGGATTTATCATATCGAAAAAAAATTAAACGAACAAATCGCCAATGGAAAAAACTTGAAAAATTATTTAAAAATAAATTAAACAAATCGAAGTTTCCGAACTAGAATCGAACATAAATCAAAATCGCGCACGTCGACGCAAGGTGTTTTCGAGTTCGAAACGCGAAAAAAAGTTTTGTGCCACTTTCGAAAAACGAGATAGAGGCGAGGGCGAGACGACAGGGAGTTCCAAAAAGTACGTCCGGATTTTTTCAAGAATAATTGCATACATTTACCGGTCTAATGATACGGCAATGTATTAAAAAAAACGAACCAACAACCGCACTCGATTGACGAACCTGTTAGCGTCGCACACAGGCCAAAGTATAAACGGCTTCCTGTTCGCGCAAATAAACTCGAAAGTTCGAATCGGAGTGTTTTAATTGGTGATTTTTTTGAAGAATGTCGTTGGAAGTTGTGTAAAATTTGAACTGTTTTGTGTTCGTTGCAGCAATGCGGTCAACATAAGGACAGTTTGGAATATTCAGGATGGCCGAGGTCTCGGAACGCGATGGCCATGAAACAAGGATACGAAGTGAGTCAAAATTTAAATTTTTTGTTGTCCGAAAGTGCGATTTGGAAATCTAGTTCGATTCGATTCGGTTTAATTGTGTTTGATTTTTTTTTTTCGAAATTATTGCATGTCTAGTATGATCGTGTAGTGTAGATTTATTATTGTTTCGATTGTGAAAATTTTCTTTATTTAGATTTGATTTAAAAATCTACTTGCGTACGAATGAAAGTTATTTATGTATGATTATAACAGAGTATCTAATAAATGGACCTCGAATTGTAATTTAAAATCTTATTCAGTTTAAACGAAAAATAAACATCAAATATATTTAATTGTTATGTTAATGTTGAACTGACATTCATTTGTATTTTGTTTTCGTTTCTATTTATGCACAGCTTGTGATTTTGCAATAAATTATTATGATTTTGATACATTTTGTGGAAGTTTTTCTAAATTTCATGATTTTTATATTGATTTTCCACAATTTTCCTCATACAAGAAAAGTGTCTAACGAGCTTTCGACTAACATCGTTTTTACTTACTAATATCATAAAATAAATCTGGTTAGAATCTAAACAGTTCTTAATACATTAACGTAATTACAATTAGATATAACATAAATATTTCGAAATATATTATTACATTCAACAATTAACAAAAAACTACTTTAACTGATCGCCAATCGTGAATATCGAGCTTTTTGCCACATCGAACACATTCCAATTTCACTAAAGGTCTTCTGCATTACATATTAAACGTCTGAAAAAATATTTTCATCCCTTAGCCTTAGATAGTCGCATATTGGATTGCCGGACGTCGCCTAGGGGTGCCCACTTAATAATAGCCATACGACAAAGGAAACAAATGCGTAGATTAAAATGCTGGGGGACCTTTTGTCCAAGGGTCCTCTCCTTTCCTCGTGAGAGTTGCCATTTTCAGGACTTTTCTACGAATCTGGTCCATTCTAACAATAAGCTTAATAGATGTTTATAAATCTAATAATGTGTTCTCAGACTTTGATCTAATTTATATTTCCATTCAAAGCTTCTTTCTATTGAAATTCTTGAACGTCGACTTACATCTTCATAATACACCAATCAGAAAATTCAATATTTTTCCATAATACTGTATTTTTAACAATCATTCTAAATATATTTATATCAAATTAAGCAATCAGCATAGTTTCAACGGCTTTCGAATCAAACTGACCGTTGATTTATAGCGGTCGAATTCGGTTATTAGATTATCGCGCATACGCGCGCTGGGTCCCTTCAGTACTTCGGTAATTTATCGTCCTTTTTCAGGGGTTTGAAAATCGAAGAAAGACAGCCTTAAAGGGGATGATCGTACGTAGTGGACGTGTACCAAATAACGGTCACAAATCATACAACACTTGTACGAACGTTGCGGTCGTCTACTCGAAGATGGGGAGGTGCAAATCGCATGATTTGCACCCCATTTTAGTTCAAGGGTGCATTTGAATATTTGTCAGTAGTTAGATGTGGGATTTGTTAGAAATTTAGAACTAGTAGTGAATTAAATAATGTGTTTTATTAAAGAAAATCTCTCGAGGATCTGAATATAATTTTCCTATGATTATATTGATTGTTTACAACTATATAATATAGTTGTATGAAAAAAATCGCAATTGCGGATACGTTTACCTGTACTGTGATAGTTAACGAGTTGAACATACAACGGAAGCAGACTCGTAACGCCGTTTATTCGATTGAACGATTTCGATGTAAATCGGTCGATCGGAATCGGGTCGATTGTTACTATGTTGTGTGCAAATTAACTGTTTACTGTTAGCGATTGGCGCCAATAGTTGTGATTTTTCAAGCTTTTTATTAAATGAATTAAGCCGAGTTCATGTATTTGCTTTATCAATTAAAAATTATTATACTGAAACGCTACGAGCTGAAATTTTAATGATAGACCTTTTTGATTCTTTCGTGTCCATTGAATGTAACTGTGTTTTATATCGTTCAACTTGAGTGATTATTAGAAATTAGATTGTCAACAAAAAAAAAATCCCAATACAATTAAACACTCCAATCACAATCGATCATCCAATTATGGCGACAATGACATTCTTCCTATCAGTCATTACGTCCGTACCCAGAATCGAATCGGCCTCATATTACACACGCAACTCGGTACATACAAAAGAACGATGTCGTTAGCTTCTCAATCATTTTCTATTTCATTGACAACGCAACCACTTTTTGCGGTTCTGTTCGTGAATGAAACCAATCGTTGTTGCGCTTAACGGTAGCCGGTTGGTGCTTTTGCGGCGACAATGAATTATTGAGACGTCCGCTCTGATCTTTTTTTGTGCGTGGTTTTTTTTACTTTTTATATTATTTTTTCCGTTCTGATCTTCTTCCCGGTTCTGTTTTGAATATCTGCACGTAGCCGGTGCCGGTGAGATGACGTTTCTTTCATATAAAAGAGATGATTTCTCGGAAGGTTCGTTTTAATGTGGATTTTTACGCCGCGTTACGTATATAAGGGAGTCGTGTAAGATTGCGTCCGGTCTATAACGCAATAGTTTAATAAACGTCAAAGTTATATGAAAATGTCTTCTATTTTCGGATCTGAAATTATTATGATAATGAGTAGAGTATTTCATCGTATTAACGATTTATAATTGATCAAATTATAACTTTTCCGGTCACGAACATTGACAAATCGTCTGTGACATCTGCAAAATAAAGTAAGGGGTCGTAAAAGTAGGAAAAGTTGCAAAAAATACGTACCAAGTGCAAGACAAATTGTCTCGATCCGCCTTCGAGTGCTGCACTTGCGATAAGATGAAACAAAACAAATGGACATACTCTATTTAAACGAATGTGACAAGTATATATGTAATCAACATATAAACTATTAAAAAATCATTTATATTTCGTTTAAAAAGACATTGATCAATCCGAGCTGCATACGATTTCATTAGAACTTTCTAATTATTTCCCATTCGATTTGTCGCATATGATAATCGAATTATCGCGTTTTAAAATACATAATTCATTTCTTGTTTTGAGATTAGTGTTGAATTGGCGTCTTCGAAATGTATTCAGTGCGTAACGTTTCCTATTATAGCGTTTTCCGGTCAATAATCGGCACTCGTATATTATTAATGGTTTATGCGTTATGAAATAAATATAAAAGTCGTTTTGCATGTTTGGCCGTATTGATTTACATGTGCATACATTATATTATGTCACTCGAATTAACTTTGATTTATATTGCGCAAAAGTAACGGATGCAAAATTGCGTTTTAATTTATTTTTGATTTAGCAATATGAATTTATATTTATTTAATATTCGTGTTACGTAATTTATTTTCGTATGATAATATTTATGTAATATTAATTATTTTTATTACACTGATTCTTATCAACAAGTTAAACGATATATTAGAAACCACTAATATTCATTATTTTAGTATTCAAATTTCAAAGAAAAACATTAAAATTTTCATTAATATCTAAAGGAAAATATTGCAAACATTATATTATATGTGTAAGTACAAGATGTTGATAATAGTCTTATTAAACATACAATTAGAACTTTTCAGACACATCACACATTCATCATCCAACTTTAGAACATTAACGGTGGATTTGGTACCGGATTAATAATACAACCCTTGAATAAAACGCGTTAAAAAATCCAGGAAAAGGCTCTCGAGCCCTCAGCGGCCATAAATCAAGTAATACAACCATTTTCGAGATCATGAATTCGGCGGACGCAACACGTCCGTTAAATATTCGAGAGATTTTCCCTTTTCTTGGACACGCGCAATATTTTATTTATACGCCAGACCCATAGAACATTGTTTGGCGGGGAACGCATGCCATATGGTCCAGAACTCATAGTCAACTCATATGTGTCCGCTTTTTACCCCAGCTCGTATATATGGGTTTTTTTTCGGCCGCCGGACACTGCAATTTGACGTGTGACTTTTGTGCACGTGAGGCAAACTTGCGGTCCGCGATGGGTTTTTACGATGATTTATTATATGGGTTTTTGATATGGTGGATGTGTGGTTTTTTGATTTTTATAATAAAATCGGAATAGAAGTATTGTATAATAAAATATCGCGTAAGAAATTTCAGAATAAATAAATTAAACGAGAGCGAAACGGATCCGTTCTTTTGAAAAATATGATATTTTTTCGGTCGGAAAAACCGGATTTTTCTTTGCGAATTTTCCCAACTATCCCATAATTTATAATTTGTCGCGCGTTTTCTTGCCACGTTTTATTTGCGAAAGTTTCGCCACCGCTGTATCCCGACGTAAGTATTAAAAATCGCAGTTGAAGTCCTGAGGGCACCCTCCTCCAGGATCCATCCTCTCTTCCTCATCCCTAGTGTCGTGTCATAAATAATATAAGATTTTTTTCCCGGCATGGTGCCACGCCGTTATTTGTTCCGACAAAACCTCAACACGTCTTGTGGTCACTACGTGCTTAACTCACATACATTATATATGAATTAAGATGAGGGACTTGTGTACATTCGAAGGCTTTTTAATAATGGATTAATTCGAAAACTCGGCGGTTTGTGCTCAAATGTACATTTGATAAATGTTTTCAAAGCTCGGTACTTTATGATTAATGAAATCGTCGTGTGAAGAAAATAATATTTGAAAACGAACGAATCCTCTTATGTTTGTATTTTATTTTTGTGCAATGCTTGAAACTTCGTACGTGATGTGAAAATTGGAATCGTTTCAGATTTTCAATACAACTATCTCGATTTTCTTTTTGAAGCATAATTTTTTTGAAAATTATTTAATGAATCGATTTAATCTTTGAACTAATTCACTTCCACTACATTTTTCTCTGTAAGCCGATCCGTCTTGTAATAAACTCGATCCGTATCGATTTCAGGCCAAAATGAACACATCGGACCCCCTAGGAGGAATGGGCCACCAGAAATCAGCGGAAGGCGACAGACTATCCTTGGGTGGCCATCATCATCATCACCATCACCAATCAGCAGTCAGCCAGATGCTCTACGGAGCTGCTGGACTGTCTACAGGACGCTCGGGTGAGCCACCCATCCAAAGTCTCGCCGATCAGTATTCAATTTTTATTCAAATAACGAATGGATTATGATGCTGATTGATTTTTAGGGTCCTCGAGTTCTTCACCGGCTGGTGGTGCAGCCAGTTCGTTGTTGGTTGTTCCTCAACCGAAGCAGCCTTGCAGTCCAAGACATGGTGTTGGCGGAGGAGCTGGTTCCGGATCAAGGAAGTACCATTGCAAGATGTGTCCTCAGGTTAGTGCTGAATTTAAATTTTTGCAGACTTTCTATATTTAACGAAGGATTTATTAGGTTATGTATAATATTAAGCATTCGTACTTGTTTGAATTCAATTTTTAACATATATCCGATTTTTTTTAATATAAAAATACGTCTTATTACATTTTTTTAAAACTCTATAATACAAAAGGCGATTCTTACAGAATCTTTCCATTGTTTCATCTCGAAACTACGGCCGCGTCGCGAATCGAAACGGCCGCCTCCGTCACACTTCTCGTCCGACGAACCTCCATTCTTTTCAGGTTAAAAAAAATAAGACGACAGAAGGCTCTGCTCGGACTTTTTAATTCTTCATAGGCTTCTCCACTTTTCGTAGAAGAGCTGGGTACATTCCGGATTAAATCGGAGGTGGCGCATAGTTAATCGCGGCCGCGTATCGATCACAATCGATTCGAAAACGAAAACGAGGGCGAATCTAATCTAGCGTATCTATTAATATTTTAACTTGGATTTGAAGGGAATGATATTGGGGTGACCAATTTTGATTTGTCGCGATGTGGGTTTGTTTGAATTTGTATTGGAATTGTAGGAAAATTCGAGGAAATTCGATAAATTTTTGTTGACAGGATGAAACTATTTTCTGTTTTCAATCTGGGTTGTTTATATTAAATTTTCAGTATAACATATTTATTTTGAAAATAATTTATAAATTTAAAATCGTATGATATTATCGATATCAGATCGAAGATATCAATCATATTCACTAATTAAGTTATTTTTATAACTATATCGCAGCCAAAGTGATGATAATTATCTTTTTTTCTGATTTCTATCGTATTGTTGAAATGGTCACTTGTCCATCTCCAATATCAGAAATTGGATTGAATCATATCTCTAATCAGAGTTCTATTTTTATAATCGAATCGAAACATTTCAATAGTGAAGCACGATAATCTCATTTAATACATAAGACGTATGAGGTCATCAAAATAAAAATAAAAAAAATGAAATTTTCACCATTTGAATTATCAATCGAGCTATTTCTATCAAAAGTATTCCGATCTTTCTAAATATCAAATATTTTCGAAACCATACTAAACCCATCGGGTTCATCCTCATCGAATGATGGTTATCCCAGTGTTCGTCCACCTGTCGGCGTTTCAGAAACAGAACAGACAGCATTCCGTCAACCGGCGACTTAAATGACGAGTGACGTCACATTCCGAAAGCGGTCCTCGAAGCCTTTGGCAAAAAACGCTATGAACCTCCAGGCGGCGGCGTTTGAAAATTTTCGGGAATTATCGATAATTTATCGACGTTTTTTTTTTAATTGTTGACCGCGAATTTGTGTCGAATAGTATTTTTTTGGAATCGGTGTAAGTCACTTATTTCAAATTTAAAAGTGAACGGTTTTTTAAATCGAATTATCTCAAATAGGATGGTTTAATCAATTCTCGTAGCATTTGATACCATACCATAATTAGGAGTTCTGAAATTATCGTATTACCGATTTGTCCCATATAACTGGTAATTCCAAAGTGTGAGTTTTGTTTAAATTACCGATATTATCGATAATGGTAATATGGTAATTGAATTTCCAATGATAATCTATTGTAATTTTCACCATTCGGAATACAAATAGGTAGAAATTGTCGCTAAAACGCATAATAGGTGATTCTATGAAAATTTGCGACTTATGCCATTTCGATGATAATAATCCTGGCCGGTGTACGAGTTTAACAAATTAGCTGTTTACGTGAAACGTGTGCGCAATAAATCTCAAATTGTTCAAATTGAAAATTAAAAACGGCGAAAAAAGCAAATGTGTTGCTGGGACCGAAAAAAATCGACGTTCCCGTTGCAGATAAGTTTTTTCACTAATTATGCAATAAATCAATTGCAATAATGTATGAAGTAACGCTTGTTTTGACAGATATAAATTTACAGCGTATCGGATATGGATCTAGCCGGTTTAAATTTAGCACTAAGACCAAGTTCGATTCGAAAAAATGTCCGATTAAATAACTGGTTATCGTTTTTAAACATTGGACACGCTAATTAATTTACGATGTCGCCCATTCGCCGCCTAAAGAATTCAATTAAAAATATTAATCTGTGATAGGATAATTTCATGATTCAGTGCTCTTCGATTTTCACTATGTGAAAAATTATAATATGATGGTCTGAGATTTGTTTTGTATTTTAGAAAAGTTACTCGAAGTTCGAATAGTATTTGTCATTGTCAAATCTTGTGTGTTGTGTGGAAAAACTTTCGGTTCTCGAAAGGCTTCTTTAGAAAGTTAATCAAGATTAATTAAGTACATTTTCATCAGTGACTCTTCTGACATTGTTATCATAGACAGATGATCATGCCAATATTTAAATTTTAAAATTATTAACATGAATATAAAATTTCGGTGTTTATAACATATTTAAAATTTCAATAATTAAAAACAACAATTAATCAAATATACGGAAATTCCCAAATCGCATAAATAAAACATGACTTTAGTCATGTCGTGACATTAATTAAATATTTCAAAAACTACATAAATTCAAGATTTTAATCTACTTTTATTGATGAGTTTATTGAAAACGCTCAACACATAAATTTCAAATAGTTTTATATATAATATATTCTATAAAAATTAACATAACACTCTCTTGCCATTTTCATTTTTTATAACAATCTAACATTTGACTTACAATTAAATAAAACCATTAATATTAGAGTAAAAAATGATTTTAGTTCACCTGGAAATGAAACATTGTACATCTTTACTGTTTGATCTATTATAGAAAATATTTGGTTTTTTGTATCGAATTTTTACTGATTTATTTGTATAACATTATACAAATAATATTAAAATCCAATCTCGTTATCAAATCAAATACACCTAATCCTCTTTTTACACGGGTGTTTTTTACACGGTTCCAAAATAACACGTTTCAAGGAAGATGCACCGATTACTTTTTTTACACGGATTTTCTACTTCAACACGGTATAAAAATATGCATCATTTTGCCACAATGGTAAGATTCGATGCACGCCAGTATACTGATATAATTACATGTATGCAATTATAGTTTTCAAATTAAAAGTTTCGATGTTTTTTGATGATTTTTCACAGCGAAAATTTTTCACATTGTACATTTTTAATAAAGTACATTTGGATCGAAGTTCTATCCCAAATATAGTGATAGAACCTATCTCCAATTTTTGTATGGTCACATACATTTTTTTACACGGAATTTTGAATCCCGTGTAAAAAGAGGATCGGGTATATATGTATAAAATTCATAATTATATAACTCATTCATATATAATTTTCACATACAAATTTAATCGAAAATTCATAAAAAAAAAACACATCCCGAACACAAAAACGGCCACACTCCGCAAAGAATCCATCACCATCTCAAAAATTCACAACCGCCCATCGGAAAGAACCGCGATTTTCGCACACATCCCGTCTAAACCCAGACCTAAGCCTAAGCCCGATCCTTAGAGTAAAACCTACATTACACCCGGGCAGGGGGTGCAAAGTGAGGGCCGCGTTAACGCCTAGTAACGATTAATCACGTTGTCAGAGCCACTTCGGCTCTGGGCGTTTCGCAACTTCCGGATACACACCGTATCCCTCCTCAAGACCGAGGCTGTATAAAACTCTTTGAAATATGAACGAACGGGTGGGCGAGGCCGAAATTATATTCTAAAGTCGGGGGGTGTGTGTACGTGGGTGGGAGGGTGGTGTATTACAAAGGCGGCTGCCACGCGCATGCTGTATCATTATGATGATACTTTTAGTGGCGATTGGGTTTATTAGGTTTTGTGAAAAGTTCGGGTTGAAGTTGTGTTGGGTGTTGATGTGTAGTTTGTGTTGTGTTTTTAATCTAGGGTGGTTTTGGGTGTTTGAATGTGTTCCTTATCGTTTGTGATAAGGAGAAAGTAAGCCTTGAATAGGATGACTATTCGTCCCGTTTTGTTCATGTTTTGCTTGTGTTTTGATATTTTCGTAAAAAATCAATTTATTCTGAGGTAGCTTATCCACTGAAGAACTGAGAAGAAAACGTTATTTTTTATGTTATGATTTATTAAATTGTATTAAAAAAATGATTTGAAATCGTCTGAATTATTTCTCACTATATTCATATTGTATTTGCGAATTTGTGAAGTTCTAAACTTTCTATATAGAAGGTGCCATCGGTGCGACGGCCAAAATGTGAATTATTTTTTTCGGAAATGCACCACTTTTATACAATTTGTGTTTCTCGAAATTGTTGCTTTTTGAGTGACAATTTTAATTTTTGATTAAAATTCCACCAAAATTGCACCATGAGTGGCAACATTTCGGGCCACATTCACTGATAATTTTCCTGGAAAATGATCAGTGATATCTCTTCATTAATAGTTCATTCGCTGACTGTTACTTTTGCATAACTTTAGAGATCGGTGTAAATTAGTAAGTTTGACAAATTTGAATCATTTGGAAAGAAAAACTTTCTGAAAACATCAAAATTTTTTATATAATGTATCAGTTTTTAATTACTAATATTACAAGAATAAAATAATTATTGAAAGATATATTTTCTAAATAAACTTTTTAAACCACGATAATATTGTAAAAATAAAAGAAATCTGATTGAGAGCCAGAAGATGTGAAAATTTTCATTACCAAATCGACGACCTGTTAACATTGAAAATGTCATTTTTTATTATTCGATATTGCGTATTCAGGAATCGTTTTTTTAATAGTTTAATATGCGAAAAAAAATCAATTTGTTCTCTAGATTTATTATACTTTTTTTAATCAATTAATATTCGAAAATTGCTATGCGTATTTAATAGGTTGCATATTCAAAAAGCAAGCCTAAGAAAAAAAGCAATTTTTCATATATGATACTAATTCACTATAGCATTTGTTCGAATGTCAATAAAATAATAACATATTATTATAAAAACTTGTTCTTGTTAATAAAAAAAATGTATTTAAAAAAACAGGTGTATTTTCATATGAAAGAAAACTAATATTTTTCTAAAATTTTCGATTAACCCAAATCAATTGTTTTCAGTAGAACGCTCATTACAAAAACCAATCGGATCATTAAAAAAAAAATAAATTCGCTACAAAAAGCCATTTTTTCAACGTTCCCGCGAATTCGTTCCGAACGCGAAATTTATTAGAACTGATCGATGCGACTCAGGCGGTCAAATAAATGTCTTTTTCATGTAACGTATTATAAAATGCAAAATAAATAAGCGAGCAAAACAAAAGGCTTCCAGAATACATTACGCATATAACACGCAGGCCGTAGAACTTGTTAACGACGCCACCTGCGCGTTTTGGAACAGCTGTCCCCTCGCTAAGGCGAAATTCGTTAAGTCCTGAAAGTATAATGCGCCCGTGAAAATTATTGTTAAGTCATACTGATATATCAATCGGCTCGAAATCGTTTGATGTGTATGGAAAAATGTGCGAAAATGGTCTCGGTATCGGAGGTATCGTGCTATGGTTCGTTATTGTTGGAAATTTATTTGTTTTTTTGAATTTTTGGATGAAATGTGTAGTTTGATGTCTTTTTTGAAAGACAGATGTATTTTGAGTTTTTTTGTGCAAAAATTTGTTAAATATCGAATAGATAATGTTGTTTGTACTACGACTATTGTATTTCGATCGTTTGATATTATCGGATTCTCGTTATAGAACTTTGTTTTTCAACAGTAAATAACTTTATAATAATCGAAACGATGTTCATATGATAGCCCAAAAATATTCGGCATTTAAAATAGGTATAATAATGAGTCGTTAAGACTAGATTTTTTTTAATTAAAATTAATTCATTATATTTTTAATAAGGCTTGCAATTAGACTTTTGATTACAATTTATGGAATTTTTTGTTTTTAATATTTTCATCATATTATGTTTTGAAGTATATTATGTTTTCATCATATTATGTTTTTGCAAGACCTAGCATCCTTTGAATAGATTCATTGTATGGTGGAAATCGTTTAATATAAAACTGAAGTATCAAATTATTTTTTCATGTTGAAATAATTTCATGTTAAACGTCATGGCATACGCACATAATATTTTGTCAGGACCGCAGTATTATATCTTGTTAACCAATTTTTCACATTAAACATTTTCATGTTAAACGATTTCCACTGTATTTATCATTTCAAATAAAAATACATAAACCATATTAATTCAATCATCTTTCGAACGGATTAATCAATCGGTATCAAATCTTCGCCGATCTAAAATTCCAATTTTCAAACATCCAACCATCACCAAAACAAACCAAAAACAACCCACTTTCACATCTCAACACACCCGCCGAAGTCTCCGATCGAAAACGCAAAACCCCACCAATTAAAAAACGACCGAACATATGAATGATTCAACTAGCCGCGGTTCGCAACCGGCGCGCGTTCATATCTCTCCCCCGGCAAAAAAAGCGGACCTAAACTCGAATTCTAGCCCATCGACAACCCCGTCGGGTGCAAAAACTGTTGCGGTTCGCGAATCCGAATCGGTCACGATATATAAATTAATAATGAGCGATCCTCGAGGGCCGTGGAAGAGTCGCATTCCTCGCGGGCGAGTCCCGCTGGGCCGCCGCGGTATTCCGTATGAAATTAAATCAGGATACCCGCCATTTTTTCCGGTCCGTTTAGTCTTATTGCGGTTTATTTGTATTTTTCGGGCGTGTGTATGTGTGTATTTATTCGTTTTAGTTCGATTTTTTGGGCGCGGCGTCGTCATTTCGGGTCCTTTGTGTTTTCGGGCTTTTGATGCGCCGCTGCTGCGTTTGACGAGATGACGGATTATTGGAGGTCTTTTTGGGTTTCGATTTATGTGTTCGCTATTAAATGCGATTGTTGTTGCTTTGATAGTTTCGGTGGTTGGTGGATTTTTTTTAGGGTAAAAAATATAGATTGTACTTACTGTTGTTGCCTGAAGGTGAACGGAATGATGAGTTTCTGTTTCTATGTTTAAGAATGAAAAAATGTGATCTGTTTGTTTTTTTTCTATAAAAATCGTCACATATTCATAATTTTTAATCAATCTGATAATAAAATCGAAATATTAAATCAGTTTTGAGATTATAATTTAGCAAATTAATTAGCTGATTTTTAATCCTTGACAAGCATTTTCATTCAGATCAGATTATGAAAAACAGATTAAGACATCAAGTTTAAAATTTCTTCAATTTTCGATAAAATAATGCACCGAATTTATCATCTCGTTTCATTTTATATATTTTATTCATACATGAATCATATATAAAATGATACAATTTTTTAGAATAGAAATTGAACCCCATTTACATTCAGTCACATTGAACCCTACTTTAAATTTTCATCTATCTATCACGTAAAAATATATCAGTTACTTCGACTCAAATCATTCAAAATTCAAATATCAAAATAGAAGAGACTTGTCTAAATCCGTGATATCTAATTCAATGAAAATAATATTAACGTATTTTCGAGAACTATATTTACTGAATACATGCTGATGTAATTTATTAATGATAGTGTGATAGTGTATAGACATGTTTTGCGACGATTTTCGGTTTTTTCATCGTGCGGAGCACATGCACAATTCAAGAGAGTAAAACCTAGCTTTCGATCTGCATAATTTATTTATTTTTTTACTGTATAGATAGAATAGGAGTACCTATACAACTTTTAACGATTTTTCTTTAAATAAAAAATATACACCAACATAAACTATCTAATACCGAGAATCTATGCCGATCTGCAGATCTCGGTCCTGAAACATTGCGGTTTCGTGTTCGTTCGCGTGATTTTGCCAGCGCAAATGATAATTGGATGCGCTCGATCGATCGTCGTGTCGTGTTTGTTATGATCGTGATTTGTGCAGTGTGTCGGATATTTTCGCGATCATTTCGCAGATAAAGATGTTGCGATTGTGTTTCATGAATGATCGTCATTAAGTTTAATTGGCGCGATGGAAGATTCGAGGTGTTGACGGCGCGTTTATCGATCGATTGATTTTTACTGTGGAAATATTCGTTCGTTGTGCGTTTTTGTTCTGTTATAATTAGACGAGGGTCTCGAAATTGTGGAGTATAATTTTCAATAGTATTAGTCGTCTAATTCCTCGGATGGAAACCGCAAGCGTCTTTGCTGTCGTTTCGCAAAAGGGAAAATCCCGTGTTTCTTCTCGATTCGTTCGTATATACTCTTACAAATCTTATTAACTTTGGGAGTTTTGGCGTATTAATTATTATGGGGTTTCGTTTTGATAATGAATGGTTCATATGTGAAATCTTTATGTTAATTAAAATGTGCTTATTTGATTAATACGATATCTTTAAATGACGTTTATGAATGGTATTAATGTTGAATTTTCATTTCAAAAGCTTCGGTTGTTAGTAATGCAAAATTATCGAATAAATCAATGTAATATCAAATTAATTTCGTTGATAATAACGCACAGTCATCTTGGGGATGACATCGCCCCTATCTCACCCAGTTCTTAAGGTCTTAAAGTAACCTCTGCTATGTTGAAACTTTACCGCAATACACCCCTGGCGGACCGGTATTTGAAGATGTCTTAAGTGAACCACCCCTTTCCACAGTCAGAGATTATCAACTCGATACTTGCGAAATATTCCAAATCAAAATTTTCATCATTTTCACTTGTTTATTTAACAGTATCAATCATAGTTCGATTTTTTATTAAACTATTGATCAAAATTCAACAAAAAGCACAACTTAACCCATTTCATTCATAGCCTACAACATTTCAACACCATCTACCAAATTTTTTCACAAAGTCTTCAAACATTCGACTCACGTCTCGAACGATTCACCACATCTGCCCTATCCCCGCATCTCTCGAAGAGTGTATTAAGCGTTCCCCACGTCTGACATCCACCAGACAATGTGGTAACACATTCCATGGTATTAATTACTCGCCAAGTTTGTGCGGGCAAATTCAACCCCCGCTTCAGCTACCGATCCTCCCCCGGCCCTCTATGTCGTCGAGTTGAGGGTCTGTCCGCAATGACGCCACCGCTAAACGTCGCATAACTTTCGCGTATAATACGTCCATATTTCAGGCTGAAGTATAATTTAATTCGCATTATGTTGTATGTGAAATTTTGGGTGTTGAAAATTTTCGGTTGGGAGGTAATTATGGGGTAGTTTTTGATTTTTGTGGTTGTCGTTTGATGGGGAAGGGTATTGGAGTTTTTTTTGTGATGTGGGAAAAAAAAAAATTTTTTTGGTGTTGAAATTTTATTTGGATTAATACTCAATTAGGTATGATTTTCGTATTGGTTTGTGGAATAATCAGTAATCTTTCTTGTGAAAATGGCTTTAGGTAGTACGAGAAATTAAAAATGGAGACCCATTTACAGTTTTTACACTTCAAATTCAACAAATCAACAAGAATTTTAGAGATAATTTCATTGATTATTATGACAATGGTCTTAATAAAAGTTTCCTATAGTTTAATTTAAAATGTAAAACGTCCAATTTGAAGTGTAAAATGTACAATTTGAAGTGTGAAAACTATATCACAAAATGTATTTTGAATAGAAAATTTATCATCTTTTTCGTCATATGTAGTCTATTTATGATTCACAATCAGTGCAGGAAAAGATTTTTCCAGTACCATAAAAAATTAGATCCTTTATCTTTATATGTATAATAATGAAAAAGGTAACCATCGAGAAATTTTGTACATTAGAAGTTGGATAAAATTTGAACTATTTCTTGTGGTATGATATCAATTGAAAGACATGTGTACATTCACGTATGTTCACTTATTACATATGTTACATAATTTGTACAATTTATAAGAAACAATATGTTCAATTAGTTTAAAGCATTGACTTGAAAAAATTAATCATCATAATTATCATAATTGCACAATCAACCACCATCTACTCGGATGACGATCTCTCCAGTTATTTTCCACTATTACCAATCTTGAGCAACTCTCATCCAAATCATCTCATCAAATAAAAACTCTCTCACTTACACAATCAAACTAACGATCACCCTGATCACAAATTACAACCGAACGATTCCAAATTTAAAATTGCACCGCACAGATTGGGAAGCACCGTATGCGCCCACGCAGGTGCAACGCTCGTCCAGTAGTAATGCAGGCCCCGCCCACCGCCTATATAAACTAATAAATTGCCAGACCAGAAAACACGTCATTATTGCACCAAAGTGCACACGCAAAAACCAGCGGGAAGCCATTGCGATAAGAAACCACCCCGTTGAATTTTTTGGCGCGTTCGTTGACCGTTGGCGGTTTTTTTCACAAAGCCGCTAATTCGGAGTGTTTTTCGTAAAAATCGGGAAGTCCGAGGTGTGAAATTAGTTAGTGTGGTGTTTAGTTTGATAAAACTCCGGTCTGAGGCCAAAACTAATCAGACATGACGAATGCGGCTTATTATAGGCGGCCGCTCCGGAAACGAATCGATTAAAATGAGAACACTTGAACTGCGTGGAAATAATTAAAGTTTTTCCTGTGAAAAATGTGTCTTTTGTTTTATTAAATGTTTTACGGATGAGTGGTTCGAGTTGTATATTTGGTCCTATGTATAAGGATTAGTGTAGGATTATGTTTTTCTGGTACTATCGGATATTTTAGGTTTTTTTTTTAATTATATGATAAAAACGATTCGCCAAGAAGTAAATGATCAAATTATCATTTTACCTCTTTAAATTGTATTCATTTACTATTCGTAACGTATATTGCGTAAATTCGATGATTAATATAATTGACAAGGGTAAATTGTTAACTATATTATTAAAATAATTTTGAAATCTATCAATTATGTATAATTTTTTATAGCAATTTTTTAGAGTAATTAAATCAAGCATCAATCATCCTTCCTTAATAAGTTGATGGAAAACTATCCCTAATGCAATCAACTCATCTGATCGAATTGATTGCTTTAGTTCGATTAAAAAGATAACGTTATCTCTAAGAAATCAAGCGAGAATGAAAATACTCACATATTTAATTAAACCACTATGGAAATATCATGACAATATAATAATACTAGAGATCATTATTTAATATAAATTTCTTGCATGACATGTACGGTATATAATCGACTTCATCTTTCTTGACATCGAACAGTCAGCCGATAATTAACTTATTCAAAATAATTTTCTTCAAAGTCACGAACATCAATATATTTTCAATATCTTTTCAAATATATTATCAATTTTTCCTCGTCTATCACGAGGAATGTGACATCTTCTTTTATAAAACCCAGACAACTATTATATTAATTCAATAAAAAATCTAAATATACTAAATTTATTCTTGCATATATGATTTCATTATCACATTTTATATTTGATTGATACTTTAAAAAAAATTGATTGATAAACTTCAATGCATCAATTATAATGATACTAACCTTTCAACCAAAAAATTTCCAATCCAAAACCTTCGAACACAAGCTACATAAAACGATAACCATTCCAAACCACATACATACGCATCATCCGTAAAATGTAAACTTCTCACCATCCAACCACGAGAACACACAATCCTCAACACCTGAATTTCATCACAAACGCAAACATCGACCGGCAAAATCCTTCGACCCGATGCACCTATGCACCTCCGCCGTTCCTCAGGAAGAAACCGAAGAAGTTCGCCGTCATAACAAAAACATCCCGTCAATTCCAGTAGCCCGAAGTCTACGAGGTCCTTTTTTCAGCGCTAAGTACCAAAGGAGCAGACATCAAAGCGGCAGGAGCCGCTCACTCTCACATTAGGATCTCTTTTTGTACGGGCGCGTTTTTCACCCGCGCACTCTCCACACAGTGGGTCCTGTTTGTTTTTCGGTCGACGGCCGTGTGTGTGTGTGCTTTTGGGGAAAAAAGGAACAAAGGTATAGGATATCGCCGCGTACGTAAACGGAAAAAAAGGCGGATTCCTCCGTCCGATTTTGGCACCGCGGATTCTGGGGAATGATTGAATTCCTGTGCGAGCGGCAAAGGATACCGCTCGCACAATGATTATCGCTTCCATTAATGTCCCGTTTCGGCGGTTTATTGCCTGTGTCTAAGCCGCGGATTGTGGATCGTTTGGATTCCCGGGATTTTAAATATCGGATGATTTTTGATGGTCTTGTTGAATTTGGGCCTTGACAAATTTTTGGTTGTTTTGGTTTTTTGGTGCCGTTTGAAGGGTTGTTATTGAGTCTAATGTAAGCAGTTATCGTTCATGTTTTAAATATTAAATGATCTTTGATGCTTTATTGTTTAATTTATACATTGATTTTGAATCTTATTGTATAATAAAACAATTTAGATTTGTTTCATTACGAATATCATTCTAAGGTTTATGCATTTACCTGTCATGAATTATGGTTTGTTTGGATTCTCTGAATTTCAAAAATTTGAGTTTAAAAATGTGCTCGTTCATAACTAAACGACTATACGTTCTTTTCGTTACTAAAAAACAGGTTTTTTTAATGCTATTATTAAGTTCGAACTAAATTAAGATTCGTTTGACATTCGTACATTTATTGGTAAGCTGTAAAAAGCTTATTAAATATTATATTACAGTATCAAAGGATATTTGATATATTAAAAAGGGCAGGTGTACTATTGTCATTTTACTTTCAAAATTGACAGTTCGATCAATACTTCTTCAATAAAACTCACATTACACGTATCTAATTAGTAATAATGAAGCAAAATATCATATCGAATAAAAGTCTCCGCGTTGCTCAATTCACTTTCAATTTTTGAATATTCTATGAATATAATTTCTCAACAATAATGCGCATTGAATTATTACAAAATTAAAAACGAAAACTCACAACACGCAACACTCAATAACACATAACAACAAATAAACGAACACTCCGAAGAAAAGGTTCGCGCCGGCTACCGTGTTGCGTTACGTAAAAATAAATATCGGGAAAAAAATAGTCATCAGCCGCGGGCCAAATCCATAATGAAATCACAAATTATATGCTCTCTTGTCTCCTCTGAACCTGACGGGTTTGACAACGCCACAGACCACGATTTGCATGTTTAATATCATGTTCAATGCGGCTCTATGTCGTTTGTTGTACAAGAGAGCAGTTAGAACGTTTGGGCTCTGAACCGAGTGGGTAATCCATCAACGAGCGTACAAAATAAGATTGAGTAAAAGACGAAAAAAACTACTCGAAAACATTGTTACATCCGCGATCGAGCGCTTTGGTTGTGTTGAGTTGATTCACGTCAAGCAGCGGACTCTACTGGTCGAAAATTGAACTAAAATATTTTTGAAAAATTTTGAAAATGTCGTTGGAAGATTTTAATTTATATTATTTTCATATTGTAACAGTTTGGGTTAATATTTTTTTAATATAATCGTACTATCAATATCAGTGACTGTTTTGATGTATTTATTTTCAAGGAGAAATGTTTCATTTTATTTTTGTTATTGTACATTAAATTCTATAATATACCAAGAATTTTAATCTAAAAATCGTTAAATAATATTTTCGCATTAATTTATTGAATCGTAAACGAGTCAAGAACCTTGTGTAAGCGATGGTCACTTTTCATAGCAAGTGCTTGAAGTGATGTAATGCGTTCTTAGATCAATTTTCAAACGATGATGATAATATTTTCCTATATTTATATGGTGATGATTTACTCGCATATACATTAGCGTTCACCCACGTATAAAACAAATAAATAAAAGCTGAAATTATATTTTGCATCGCCAATAGAAATGTTAATTATTTTAGCGCGATAGGTATTTTGGCTATTAAATTAATCGATATTTAGATAAGCGTAATAAATTTCGTGATTAAAAAAAATTGAATCATTCAATAGACTGCAAAACAAGGAAGTCGAGTGTTGACACTCGAAAATATATTGTCTTTTTTTGTATCATGAAAAAATTGAAAAGGATTCTATAATATTATGAATGATCCTTGCGCAAAAACGCTGTTTATGCACCGTTAAATTTTTTTTACGAGCATAAATTCAAACAAGTGATTTTACACACTTTTTTCATACGATTACGTATTTTCCGTATAACAGTAAATCACAAATTAAAAATTGTATATTTGTTTTGAATAAACATCATATTTTTTTACGGATACAATAAAAAACTTTCAGAGTACCGATTTTCCGAATAAGAAAGTTCTTGGTTCGATTCCAATTGACACGTCAGACACGCTCTACCGAACTCGGAACACATTAATTGAACATAATTTATTTTTATATATTTTTTTATATACTCTAATACAAAAAAAAGCTTAAAAATACAGTTCGGTATCCCATTTCGGTCGGAAACGAATCGATAGACGTCGCTGCAAACAAATCGAAAAGTTGTTTGTACTTCTTTTGTCGCCTAATAAAAGCCTTATGACAATGGACCGTTTTTGAATCATGGACGACGTCCGAACGAAAAAAATATACGTTAAATCTCCGTTGCGTCATTTAAAAGTGAAAAAAAAATTTACAACTGTCCCAAATTACGGTTGTGATTTACATAAAAGGAAATACGCTTCCTGGTCTGCATGAAAAACGCTAAAGGGTCATTTTAATTTTTTTGTGGTCAATAAGGAAGAATTGTATGTTTGTTGGGAAAGACGTGAAAATATTTTAGATTTCTAATTCTTCAATGAAGTTAGCATATAATATAACAGTTTGTCCCCTTTTTTGTGCTCCAAATTGTATAGAATACATCAACAAATTGGTGAAATCTTGAATATAAAGGAATTTTTTTAAACAATTGTTACTCTCGTAATTTTTTTGATGAAAATAAATATCAATATACATCACATTCAATTTTTCATAAACGAAAATCAATATTTACAAAAACAAATTTTAAAATTTTCCGCATTTTTTTATATAATACAACATGCAATGTTTTGATTCCACCAATCCGTTGATCAATCCGCTTTTTTCAATATCATATCACAACACTCATTTATTTATTCATCGCTGACAAAATAAGCAACCCGTCAACATTCACGAAACCAGACGTCTTTCAAAAACTCAAAACCGCCTCATTAAAATCAAAATCGAGCCATCGTCGCCGTACCCTATTTCATAACGTATTCTTTTATTGAAACGTAACTCTTTGACGATATCCGATCAGCGTAACTTTTCGATCGTAAGGCGAAAATGCGCGTGCGTCCAACAAAGGGTTTTATATGCCCTTTGTAATGACGATAATACGAATCGAACCCTTCAGTCGACGAAAGATCGATAAATAATCCTGGCTAACCCTTCGACGACTGGGAAAGGTGGGATTCGAACCGGGAATCGATTAGTATTGTAAAGGCGTGCGCGCTCCCCTTTGTCCCTTTTGCACGAAATATATGTAAATATCGCATTATGAGGTGTGTCGATTTTTTTCATATTGTAATTTTTTTACGTATGCGTATTTTGAGTGCACTTAATCCTTTTTATTCGCGGTGTTATGTGCGTTTTGGATTGGGACGTTTTCGTTTGGCTAATGTGAGAATTTTGATGTAATTTTATTTATAAAAAAAAAACAATCTTAGCTTATCAAGAAGTATAATATCATGTTTTTTTAAATTATATTTATTGAATATAATCAGATTTTTTTAATATTTTCTATAATATTTTACTTGATACTATCATTATTATAATAATAGGTAAATATAGAATAATTTATCAAAAGTGTGATTACCTTGAAAAATAATAACAACCTTTGAAACAGTTGTGAAATCCAATACGTTATTCATTTACATAACATTAAATCTAAAATTCGAGCGTTCATCCACATAACATCACTAATCATGCACGTGAAAAAAATAACCGATTTACCTACGAAAATCTCGCATTTCCCCAAATAAAAAACACAAAATAATCACAAACACGAAAGCTCCATCAAGCCTCAGACGAATTGCGTCACA
Source organism: Hydropsyche tenuis (assembly GCA_009617725.1). Lineage (NCBI taxonomy): Eukaryota > Metazoa > Arthropoda > Insecta > Trichoptera > Hydropsychidae > Hydropsyche > Hydropsyche tenuis. The sequence continues at coordinate 886,916 of VTON01000067.1, forward strand.
GTTCGTGTCGCGCGCATTTTTCCGCAGATTCGCGCGGGTCAAAAGGTGGCAACGAAACACAATAAAAACGAGACGACAATTAATTGCATCACCCGCCTGATGACCGAGGAAGCTTCTGAAAAGTTCTTGGCGAATTTGGACAGACGAGGAATTCTCGGATTTCGAATGCGGGCGTAATGGCGCGTGAAATGGACGCGAGCGTTAACGGATTCGGTTTTTTGTCCGGCGTCACGATTCGGCGTGTGTGTGTAATGCTGTTGGTTTATTTATTTTAATATTAATAATGGAGGTTGGTAGGTGCATCTTTAATGTGCGGCCGAACGGTAAAGTCTCTGGATGGCATACTTTGGCGGTTCAGAGGTTAGATTGGGGTTGGATTGTTCATGAAATGTTGTTTGGCTTATTGATTGTTGTTTTGAATAAAATTGATGGTTTAGAGTTGTTGAATGTATCGATTCCAATAGATTGAGCGATTTATGATATGATCAATAGATAGATTTAACTCATATTATTATATTAAGACTATTTTGTGAGGGATGGATTCAACATTCAACTTTTTAAAAGTTATTATTAAAATAATTTAAAAAATATTTCATCAAAATATTCCTGCTTGTATGTGATATATTCTGCAAACGATAATTATGATGTTGAATATAGGAATAGAAAATTTTAGAGATTTATTATACTAATCGAATGTTGCATATTTTATGAAAACATATGGATCGTTGTAGGAATGAAAAATTGATCCACTCATTGATATTCCATTCCGTATTTTCGCAAGCTTTATCATCGAAGTATTTAGGGTTGAAAATTATAAAATATTTACGTACCCGTTATACTTAAACGATTCCGAATGCGTAGCGAAACAAAATAAATGAATCTTGTATGTTAAAAAAGTGAACTTTTTCATCAATCATTCGCACCACGTAATCGGCTAGAAACGTTCCCATACCCCTCACTTTTTATATGGAGATTCTCAGACGGGACCCCTGAGCGCAAAAAAATAAAACCAGATTTAAAATAATGGATGAAAAATTTGCATACGCATCTTTTATAGTCGGCGAAGGGTTAACTCGAGACGCGCCCAAGTTAACTGTCTAATTGGCGTCGCAGTTAGCTTTTTGTTTACGCTGCAAATTATACATTTGTAACAACTTTTCATTGTTCTAAAACAATGGTTAAATATTTGTCTAATAGATGTCCTTTGGGCTGATGGAGGGTTATTCGTTATTGTGAAATATTATGCGGAAGTTACAAAATAATTGATTACAGAGTTTATTCGTTCGTATGTTTAAGTTTCGTAAATTTAATATTCACCATTCTTGTTTATTGTGGAAATTTTGCATCCATGGGAATGCTGGGATGCAAATGCAACTTATGCACCGATTTGCATAAGGAAGTGTATAAACAACGTTAATTTTATTTGTGTTTACTTACGGGTAGACAAATGCGCTCATCTTTTCAAGCATCCCTTACATTATATTACCTGCATTCAAATAAACTTTAAAATATACTAGCATGAATTCTAAACTGCATTTATTCATATTCACCGATGTTAAATATTCATATTTTGAACATTATATAATTGAAAGTTTCGCAATCCGGCTTACGTGAATGTTTATTAATAATTTGCACTTAATCAAATGAAACGCTGCTAATAAATTGAACATATAATACTATCACACTTGACAAATTGTTGCTACTTTGATAAATGATACGAATTAATATATAAAATTGTCTTTTTATATAATTTTTTCGAAACCACTGAATTCTCACTAACCGTGCGACAACTGCGCGTATAAAAAATACCCTAATTTGCATCTCTTCTCAGAGTACACACTTTTTTTGAAAAATGAGGGTCGTACAGAATGGAAAAAAACCAAACATCTCATACTTGCATTAACATATCGACCACGACGTACAAAGGACACAATCTTTTAATTTATGCACTCTTCGTACAATAGGACGAAAAAGTATTTGCGATTTTTTTAAATAAATTAAAATATTTTCTCATAATAATATCAATTCAATCCAACCAGTTTGAGCAAATCGGATATTTTATAATGATTAATTTGTTTGTTTATGAATATTGAACGCAAAAGATGGCGCTGTGAATCGAACGTGTTATTTATTAGAATCGTACGTGTGAAAACTAATTTGAATATCCGCACATTCCGTATAATTATTATATGTTTTAAATTCGAAATTATTATCTGTAAATAATGATATGGTGAATTTTTTAAAGTCATTACACATTCAAGGCGTATCGTATCATTATGGACCGTTTCGCACTACCAGTGTTATATTATATTACGACCGAGCGAATATCAAACTTTCCAATTCATTATTTCAATTGTACAATCCGCAATTGCAAACATTGCACAACGGTTCGACACAACTATAGCGACATGATCGAAAAAAAATCAAAAAACATCCTATATTAAATATGCCATAAATTCCGACTCGAAACGTTTTAGAATCGTTCTGGCTGCATATATTTCGGATAATTAGACCGTTATTAGATCCGATCGGTTCGATGTATACAGCCTTGCTACCACAACTTTTAATGAAGTGAACGGTCAAAATTTAGATTTTCCTTGACATAATATCAATTAACGTATGCCCAAAGTGTTTTATGTATGTACGATGCATGTAAAGCAATCATTTTTCGTGATTTTTATGCATGATCGTATTCGCTCGAATGCTAATCGATGTGTGTAACCTTTATGAATTTTCGTTTTTAATTTAATCGCCGAATTTTGAAGCACCTTGATGCATCAGGTTTAATTACATCAATCTTCCAATGAGATATTTCTGTCGTTTCAATGAGTGATTTTTTTTTATTTATCGATGCACTCATCTAATTGAAATGTTAATATGGACACACTCCTCCGAAAGTTTGTTAAGGATTTAAAAAAATTAATAGCTCATCAGATTTTTCTTTATATTTCAAAACATACACTAATTGTAAGATAGGAAAATTTATAATAAAAAAAAATATATAATAACGCATATTTTCCGATCAATTCATCGTCCAAACAAAAAAAGGAAACAAATAGTTCTTCAATACTAAATAATATTTAATTTTTCTATTCTTAGAAATAAAAAATCTAACTTATTATGAATCCTTTAGAAACTTTCGGAATACTAAGTATGTATATAAAATTTTCAATCAAAAAACGTTAGATAATTAAATGAGCCGAGAGAACGCTCACTTCGGACATCTCCCAATAAATCGAAATACGTTTCCTCATTCATTACAATTAAATCATACGAATCTAATGTTCAAATTAACATTTGAACATTCTAAAAAAATTCTCAAATACTCTTTTATAATACAATAATAATATCATGTGCGATTCGAGCCCGCTAAGTGAATCTAACGACTTTTTTTTCGATTTGTCGGTTACCGTACACGCGCAAGTGAATATAATTCACCGGACCGGTTCAATACGCAAACATATACATTATAAACAAAATATATATAAACAAGACACATTATATACGAATAAAATATAATATGAACGTGCGGTCGGCACATTTTGCCACAGGTGAACTGTGCCAAATTCGCAATCTTGCCAAATTGGCGACTCGACTCGTCAAACCCACATGTCGGTGGTTGAAGTTTTGCGGATCCGTTCGAAGGAAATAGATATTGTTTTATGTGAGGTTCCGCGTTGTAGATTAATTTTTGGGGTCGTTAATTTCGATTGTGAGGTCAAAATGCGAAATTGTTATGGTGCAATTTGTATTGTGATTAGAAAAATCTTCGGAAGTGACTGTCCGATCGTTTCAATTAAAACGGTTGATTGGTTAACAAGTTTATGCATATCAATTTCAAATTTTTGTTAATTTGATTTTGCGCAATCTTTTTTTGAAAATTATGCGTCTCGTTAAATGCAATTTGTTTGATCGGCAAGTGTGAAATTGTTAATTTTTAACGGGGTCCCATTTCGAACCTTTAATACGGGGAATAGTTTAGTAGTAATTGTGTTATTTAAACATTTTCTTTCTAAATCGGTTTCGTAATACATAATCTCATTAATTCAAATGTGAAATAGCCGATTTGCAATTACAACTGATGTGAATTTAAATTCCGTGTACCAAGTCCAAAAAACAGACTTTAACACTGATGAAATTTGAACTAAGATTCGTCGAATGATATTTGACTTTTGAACAGTAATAATTATTTAAAACATACATTAATTCAAAATAACGCCAACTATAATACAAAATTATGCAACCATGTAAAAAATGGTTTTCTCACAGAAACGTTATATACAAATTACAAGTTGCGAATCGAAATTAATTTTGAAATTGCAATCAAATCAAATCCAATTCGATCCTTGAACCTTCAACTCTCTATTAAAATGAATATCGTGCATTTTTAATACGAATCAAAGTTCCATCAAACGTCGAGATGAAGGCCGTCAACTACAAGATAACATTTTGAACAAAATATTCAAATATACAGATAAATAGGTTCTAATTCAAATCGTACGTCAGTGGATGATTTGACAGATAGTTATCCATACATCAAACGCACATAGAAGTTTCAATTAATCGAAACAAGAATTGGCGCCGAGTTTTTGCCAATCGACAAACGTACAAGAACGATCATATCTCAAATATTATTGAAAAATCTTGTATATAATGACCCGATTTTATTTTAATATTTTAGAATGTGATTCTGTATCTATTCTGTTGTACAAATATAGCAGAAATTATATACTCGTATGATTATTTCGAAGAACACATTCTTTCGATGCATTGAAAAACTGATCAATAGTCAATAAATCACAATACGGTGTTATTTATAATATTGTTAACAATAAAAAAATGAATTATGCATTAAATTCACAATATACTTTCTAAGATTAATCAACGGAATGATTAAAAATTAGCGTGATTCCACCGCGAAACGATGTTGTTACCGTTGCAACATTATCGATTCGACAATGCGTACAAACCGGCTAATCCTGATCGATGGATCTTTCCAAAATTAAAATTCTGGCTTGCAAAGCTTTCATATAAGTAGTTAATATTGTATTATATTTGAACAGAGAGCAGAATAATTTATTCGTCCGACAAACGTGTGTGCGCAAAGAATAATTTACGGCGTGCGAATATAGCCGGCGAACATGTCGTTATGTAGGAATTCGGCTTCAAATAGTAATTGAAATATTACTCTATATTTTTTTTTGATTCGGAATATTATTTATAAACATACATTATAGTTGTTCGCTCTAAAAACATAATCGCACTTGTGCAATGGCGGGGCATGAATAATTGCGCATTTCGACTTGTCGAAAACGTATCACTTTGGTTCGCGTGTTTATAATTTATGTTTTTCGCCTCTCGAATATACATATATATTATATGCGATTGTGATTAAAAATGTATACATGGACTCAATATGATACTTTATTTGAAACATCAATGGACATTTGCAAAATTCGTTGCACTTTCCAAATGATGGAAAAATAATTGAGATCGCATTACGATCAACATATCATAATTGACATCCAATATTGTTTTAAATATTGTTTTTTTATATTGTATGTAATTTTAATAATATTTTTTAAATCCTTATCAAATCAACGATAAAATTAACTTACTTACCATATTACATATAGCTTAACTTCGAATATACGAGTATGTGAGAACCGATACATTCGTTATATTGATGATTTACAAATTGGTTCTATACGCTAATGATTGGAATAATTGGCTTTCATTCATGTAGAAAGTGTACAAAAGGGTGTAATACCGATTTTACTATTTAACAGTTCTTTCATTCACGTTTGTATAACATAAATATATTGTAATGTGCGATATAATTGAGAGATCGGTTAGCGGTGCACGTTTTTCGATGTAAATGACCATCAATTAAGAAATGTTCGATGATAATTGAACCCATTAGAAACGGTGATGTTAAATTTGCAGCAGATTCAAAAAATATACGGAAGTTCAAATTTGCTATTAAATTAATTAATTTTTGATGAATATTATGAACGCCGATTCGAGAAAATCCATCGCATCTGAATTGAACTTATAATTGAACTGAATTGAAATTATATTCAATTCACAAATTTGGAAGCTTTCTTCATCAAAATTGATCATTAACAATTTATAAACGAAATGAAGACACACATTACTCTTCTACCATCGCGATTAGTTTCGGCACACCGATGCGATTCGCAACACGTATACACTATCGAATTTTTTTCGCTCACGATTCGAAATTAATCGTACGAATTGTTTAGAAATTCGCTAAGACAAATTCGGAATTAATTATCGACGACATGACGCCACGATTATTCGAAGGCGTAAAATAAAAGTGGCTGACTAATGAACTTGGCGTTCAGAGTTCATAGTCCGACAGAGAGTAAGTTCATGTCGAATTTCTCTTATTGCGATTTCACTGCATTTATCAAAACGCCCAAAATAATGATCGGATCGCTGTGTTACGTGTCAAGTTGCGAAAATCGTTAGATTATGTGATTTCGATTAGGAAGAGTCGATAGAAAAAATTTTCACGTGAGAATCTGCAAGGATTAAGGTACGAAAAAATAATTTACCATATATATTGCTAATACCGGTAGTTGTTCTCTGCTGGTTTGATGGAATCGAATTAATTTTCGGTTCCATTCTCTGGCTAACCCGTAATATGCATAATTGATCCGTTCGAACGTTCTATGGAAAAAATCGGGAAAGATTTTTCCAATCAAAACTAATCAGGGCGATCTTAATGAGATTTCGCGAATAATAAATATTCATATGAAAAAGTTGATGCGTGATTGATGGATTCAGATAGACGGTTGGATTCTTTGAATATTTGTAGGGAAAAACTATCGGGTTTTTTTGTACATAGATGAAAATTTCAGTTGAGGATTTGGTTTTGCATGAGTTCCGCAATAAATATAAATTGAATTAAAAAAATTGCAGGAAAATCCCATCGTATACAAAATCTTAAATAATTGCGCATAATCAAACACTCAATACGTGTAATTCTATTGAATTTTTTCAACTAATTTTCCTTGTGGTGAGTCATTTTTTTTATTTAGATTTTCTCTCGAGATTCGATCAAACATTGCAATACATAATTTATAATGAAAATACACAATAGACTCTCATTATCATAAATTTTAATCTTTTGCATATCATGTTCATATGTGGCACAAAATTCATGCATTTTTTACGCTTCAAAAATTGAAAAACTCCATTGATTTTCAGCTAGGGAAATCAAGAAAATTACCCGTTCAAAACTAATACACAGATAATTATAGTGGCTTACTCTACACGTGCAGGTTCTATGTGAGTCATTCGAATGAAATTTATTTATTTTTCGATTCGATACGCCGCGAACGAAAAGATTACGTGATAACGCAACGCTTTAAATAGTAAAATCATGCCGACAACATTATCAAAGGAGCACAATACGGTTTTAAATTGAGGAAATGCGAAAAAAAACAAATTCAAAATTTTCAAGGCTACAGCATCGTGTGTATATGTAATTTTCTTTATTGAAAAACGTATAATGTGAAAATTTGCAGACTCATTGACCCAAAACAACTACTCATCGTACTTATTATTATTGCGGATACCTAGGGACAGTTCCGTACTGATTTTTAATCGCTAACGATTCATGTAAAACAGGTGCTAAATCTTCGTGGATCGATTAGCATACGTGGATCTCACGAGTTAACAGTTTCAGATTTTGACGAACTACATACAAATTATATACGTCGGTTTAATTGAACGCTTTCGACACCCGACTTTTTCACTACGTATTCAATGCACGTACACGTTCATTAATTATTTTTTTGAAGCAATCTAGACGATCCGCTTTTTCACAACGTTTTTAATTTAAACATTTCGGAAAAAATCTAATTCGGCGCCTGTTCAAATAGCCATTTCGGTTTTGGCGACGACCGCCTTTGATGAACGGCCCAATCATTATTGGCGACCTGTTGCTGGACTGTCTTTAATATTTTTTACGCATTAAATTATTTTATTTATTTTTCGCGACAGAATTGAGCCATCAGCTCGACAAAGTAATTGGGTTTTTTGTCGTCGCGTTCGGAAGCCTCAAAGTTCGCGTCTTTTATCTATGGCTTTATGCACTTTTTGCCGTTTTATCTCTTTGGATTTTCAGAGAATATTGATCATATGTGAGTGCTAACGATCTGGCGATTAATCACGTTCGAAAAAATCGCGTTGATCTATTAGATCTCGGATGCGAGTGCTCATGTGATGTTAGGTGGCCGCGGGCTATGGTCGCTCACCATACAACATGTTTGTCTCGGGTTTGACCTTTTGGTACGGGCACATACCATGTCAGGCCGTGTAAGTCCATAGTTAGGTTCGAGTGCTCATCGCAGTTATTATATAAGAAAAAAAATTTAAAATTCGGATAGTGTTTAGCGGTTTTCGGCCAACTTTTCCGCACGCGATAGAAAATTTAGCTTAACATCTGAGAAGTTATTTTTTAACTGTTTATTCGCGCGAAGATGATAATAATTATATTTAATCGAAGAAGATTTTTAATTAGATTTTGTATAAAAAAGAGCAATTAAATTAATCGAGCAGATGCGATCCCAGTAATGGAATCCTACTAGCGATTACAACATTAGCTCAATGCCAATTCTTAATGTATTTGAACGACCTTTTTTTATTAATTACATCATGATCATGATATAATATAAAATAGAACTAAAATATCAATGTTAACAAAACTTCAATTGTGATATAATTCGAACTGACTCAATTCGATAAAAAAGAAACGTGCAAACCGATATCGCCCGGATCTAATAAAATACACCTGTATACATGAATCGCATGTTTTACAAGAGATCTACATTTCTAAAAAACTGTAAGGACAATTGCGCAAAAAACGCTGACAGCTCTCGAGTGTGTACGAAATCGTTTATCGAACAATCTAAAGACTTTTGAAAACCTTGCGAATCGCCACACGGGCGATTAATCAAATCCCTGAAAACTATCAATCTGACAAACGTTTCGAATTTCATATTTCATTTTTCTTATTAGCATTCGATACGAACGGTACGGAGCGTGTTTCGTATTGCTGGTACAACGCGCATTATACACGCTCCGAAAATATCTTATCGTCATCTCGGACTGCCGTTTTCTATGTTTTTTCAATTCGTGTTTGTTTTTGTGGGTCTTATCTAAAACAAGAACTATAGCGCCTGATAATTAATCACTTCGCGATCCCTAAATGGAAGTAAAATGACAGGCATTGATTGTGCGGAATTAAGAGCGCGTTGTCTCGAATAGAGGTCACTGTGAAAATGGTACGAATGTTGCCGAAAAATTGAATTATTTCAATATATAAAATGCTTTTTAAAGCTTTTTTTATTGAATTTTTATATCGACATGTTTGTTGTATTTTTTGTTAAAAATCAAATCGAAAATCTATATAAAGAACATGAAATGATTATACGCTCGTCATGTACATACATATATTATTGTTTGACCTATCATTTTAATATTCAAATTTATTTACAGAATTGACAATCGACTTTGAACTCAAATTATATTCATTCCACTTTCTCAATCGTCATCATAAAAAAAAATGATGCATTCTTTCAAAGACAGCCGTACGAAACCTTCAAGTTATAATTGCAGTCGTACAATAGATGACAAGTCAATTTAAAAACCGGCAGTCGAACATCAATGTTTTATCGAATTCGCAATCTGATCTAATTGTCAATCGATTCGAGATCATACACATGCGTTACATGCAAAAGTTCATTAGCGATTTTCCCGATAATTTTAATTCGCCATAAGAAAGCTTGGCGCCTAATGAAAGCGGCACAGTTCTTTTGATCAACAGAATAGGAAATTAATAAATACGACTAAACGATTCAAAAGGTGAGTACAGGTGCGCTCGAATCTAATTTATTAGTATATTAGTATAAACGCGCGAAACAGATAAGCCCCGAATTGCGAAAGTCGATTTTCGTCGATTTTCGCATTGCGAAACGTGCACCTGTACCAGTTCGTTCGCCATTAGATAATATTATTACACGTATAATGGCTCCATACAATCGTACACTGTAATAGATTCGTGTTCGGATATTATTGTAGGTACCATCGCCCATACTTTTATATCCATTAGTCATTTTTCGGTTGATATTTATACCGTTAGATCTCATCAGATCTCGGGTCCGTCTTGTTAATAGTGAAAATGAAACGTGTACGATTCGCGGTATTCGATATAAATCGTTTATTGTTCTTGGTGAAATTACATGCAGCGTCCGTATGAATGCATCAGTAATTAATCGTGATGATTGAAAATTTTTGTATAGTGCTTAATGTTTTAGGATATTATTAGTTATAATGATTTTATGATTGATGATATAAATGAATTTTCATTCGATTTTCGTTTAAACATTCATTGATTTTTTTAGATTCTATCCGAAAAAATATGCATTTAATTGAATAAATCAGCTATAAAACTACCGAACAGGGATTCTTACAATCTATTACATGATACATGTAACTTTTTTTATATTAAATTCATCATAAAATTATATAAAAGGCTTCTAATAGTAGGCGGTGCACGGCTGCAACTACACGCCGCACAAAACGGCCGAAAGGAAATCGTCAACGACTTTTACGAATGGCCGATGACGGACATAGATAAGAACCGAAAATCTCATCGTACCGAAAGATAGACATAGAAAAAAAACTGCTAATATGAAAATTTTTAATGAGACCGTCTGCGAAATGCGGTTCGCAAATACTTTTAGCGCTACCAGGATACGACGAAGTCGAAAATGTCGCGATTGGAAAAATACGCCATCCGCCCACGCCCACATAAATAAATAATTAATTAAAAATAAGCGTTTTTGATTATTGAACGGCTGCATGCGCACTCGATAATTTATTGCACCAACGTACGAGATTTGTTAGATACGGCGTAAACATGTCGACATGAAAATTTTTCTGTATACCGAAACGTCAACACTTAAAATTCCATCGATCATACGTAGTATGTTTGGTTGTCTTTTTTCGATAGAAACCGCATATTTTTATCGAATAATTAATTAAGTCGATCCCGTGCACAAGACCGGTAGTCGTATCGTACGATCGACTTTATTACGTTACTAATTTATTCTTGCGATAGGTTTTTGGTTTTCATCCGTGACCTCTCCTCTCAAAAACGAATTGAAATGTTATATGAATGAATTTATAAAATGTTTGGTAATTGGTGAATATTAGATATATGTAATTTTTTATCTTTCTTCATCGTTTGTAGCCCACGTTACGTTCATTCCAAAACTAAGCTTTTCTAACAGTTTTGGATGTTTTTTTATGTGATAAATAGAAAGGAACTCTTAAGATTCGAAAATTAAATCTATTATTTGACAAAATGACCTCAATGTATCTATTTATTGACTATGTAGTTTGTCCTTCAACTGATTAAATAATTGGTTCATTATTATTCAAACAGAGTGCTTCTGATAAAATTGTTAATTTTGTAATCCAATGAATTGTGGTCACATTAACCGCACCTATCATTTAACTAAACAAGGTTAAATCATTAACCTTCTTATGTATTTTCTTTAATAATAATCCAATTCCGTGTTTGTTTCATTGAATCAAACGGCATTAAGTTTCGTGACAAATTCGCAACTCTATACTTCAAAGAAAGATTTATTTCTATTACTTTAATTAACTCTCCATTTTGAATGTATCTTTTCAATAATGTAGTTTGATATTTCAACGAGCCGAACACACCAACAAAGTATAATATTAATGGTCGTTTATACATTTTGCGTTTCGTTCGCGTGTCGATCCCGATACAGATATGGTCGCTATAAATTGTCGAGTCGTCAGACGTTTTGAAATGCACAATTCCACCTTTTTTTCCGCGACGATGTATCCGTGTTGGTTTTGCCTTATTTATGGATACTCGAGTGTCATTGTAATTAAAATTTATTTGTTAGTTTTTTTTCCCATAGTTTTTAATCTATGGTTGCCTTTTATCTGTGGCAGCTGGGTCGAAATGGACGCTCTTATCATCGTACTAAAGTTAAAAGTTTAAGATTAACTTCGGTCGAACGTGGTTACGTCGAGTCTACAATAATAATATAATATGAACGTTGTGGATTTTTTTTTAATTTTAAAATATATTATTAATATGAATATCGGTTATAAAAATTCATAGCACGACCATAAAATATAAAGCAAACATAAAACATAATAAAAATCAATATCTTCACACTCAGAACGGGAAAACTTAACCGCCCAAAGATAAGTTTATCTCAAAAGTCACAGTCATGAACTCGAGCCACATTCTACAATCTCAAAACGCGCATATAAATCAATCTTCTCGAAAATATCAATAAACCACAGATTAAAAACACCACAAATGTCGGATTTTAATCGGGCCGCTTTAGCCCTATGAACCCATCGGTCACGTCACGATCTTCCAGTACCGTGTGAAAACGGAAAGCGCAACTCGTCCCCATAATAAAATTGATTGATAAGCTCTTGTTATACATCGGCTACTGGTTTTTCGTGCTAAATAAAAACTATACGACCAAGATACACACCCGGCACGTTATAGTGGCCATAAATCTTGGAACAGAGAAATCTTATTAAGCAAAAAGCCCCGCCGAACTTCGCCCCGCAAAAGCTCCGCGATTTCGCGATTTCGCATAAAATTATATCGGCAAATTATGCGACGTCGATTGATTCCCGATCGGTGGTTGTTCGAATCCGGCTTTTCATCAGAATGCCATTGTTGGAGGCTTGCAAATCGCTTCCGGCGCAATTCTCCGCGTAGGCTATATAGGCGGCGAACACTTTGACAAACGGGTCGATGGTCTGTCGGTCGGGTTCTACATATTATACATATCCCGGTGGTCAGTTTCGATGGAGAATGTTGGCTGAGAAGAAGATTGGTCTATCTGGTACGACCGGAGGAATGTTTGGACAGCGAAACGAGATTAGTGGCCGCAGCAACCCCGTTACGGCACGTGTAAACTTTTCGAAGGTTTCGTTCATTGTCTGGCACGTTTTGGGATTAATAATTGGTGGATTATTGATGTTTTGGTCGGATTCAGTGATCTGGTCTTTGATTGGTATCGGCAAACTCGTTTTTGCTAATGGGGAATTCGATTAGTTGTCGCGAAATTTAGTGGTCTGATATGCGTAGGTTTAATATTCGATCGGTTGATTATCGCCGAATTTGCATTTCGAATATTCAATGATAATTGTTGTTTTGAAAATGAAAATGTTTAATTTTTTATGAATTTTTATATCAGATCGAGGATATTTGTACGATTTTTATTTATTCTAATTGAAAATATTTTCTAAGGATAATTTATCCATTATTAAACAAATCAGTAAATTATTCGTGTCAATGAAATATAATGATATAAGAATGGATCAATTGCGTATATAATATTAAAAAAATAACGAAGTTCACCTTCATGACTTAAAATTTGAACCTTAATCTTGCGTTCAAAGTGCAATTTTTTTTTAAATTTAACACTAACCGAATTCAATTGGATAAATTTTGTTGCGATATATATTTTGCATATCTAAAAAGTATTAAATTACCATCTGTTCGTAAGTGTGAATACATTAAACCCTTTAATAACCGACAGCGTTATATATATACATCCAATTATATAAAACTCACAATATATCAAACGCGTTATAATTATATATTAAAAAGAAATCAAAACAGATATCAAATGAAGGTAGTGATATAAAGAAATCGATATTTTCGTTACGCCTCAATTTGTCTATGTGTAATACGTAGAAACCTGTTGAAAAACGATATCCCATAAATTACGGCTGAATAAAATTTGATCAGTATTCTTTTCGTTCCAATAATTCGACAAGGTGAATTATAAAATTACGATATATGTAATTTTTCGATTTATTGTGCGTTTATTAAGCGTGCGAGTTGGAAAAAACCTTCCGCAATTAGGAAAAATGTAAATTCATGTAGTACATTTTTTTTGTCGTTTTAATTGAGAAAACTTTAAGGACATGACAGTATTGAATACAAAAAAGAAATCGTGACGTTTTTCAATTTTATTATTGTTTGTCACTATGACAGTAATAAAACTTGGAAATCGATCATTAATGTTTATTACGTATTATTTTGAACAAAAAAATTTAAATGGATAATAATAATATTTAACGTATTATATTTTACATACAATCGAATAGTGAATATCGATTTATCGAATATATTATTTGTCCTTTTAAATAAATCCGAGCATTCTAAAAACTTTTATCTCAGATCAGATAAAAACGTTATTTATTCCGATAATTATCCGACCTGAAAAAACAAACGTATTTACATTACATAAATATGCATTTTCGTATCGATTTCCTAAATCGTCAAAAAACCGTGCAATATGACAAACATCGAAAAACCTCCGACCTTGTGAGTCACATTCGCTCATTGAGAGCAAATCGCTCAAAAAAAAGTGCCGAAAAATCAATTACCGGGAAAAAATGTAGGGCGCTCGCAACTCGCGCAGAACGGGACCGATTGTGCGCTCTAGCAAAAACTCCTTAATGAAAAAAGAGCAAAATTAACCAACCCGCGTTGAAAAAACCGCGATAATATGTAGACACGCAAAAAAAAATGCAGCGGCGCACTTGCCTAGTGTCAATCGGGCTTTTTTGCGGCCGAACATTAGCGTGTGTTGGTCGACGGCCGTGTGGATCCGCCGGGTGGTAGTGTGTGGTTCGCGGTGGTATTGTGGATGTGCTGTGGGTGTGTGTGGACCAACACATGTCGGGATGGCAGTCTTAAATAATATTTCTGAGAGGCGGCAGACAGAGCGTGCTGTGGCGTGGGCAGGCCCGCTGTCACGTGTCTTGAGTCCAGGCCGTGTTACAGTGTGATGGTTGTTAGGAATTTTTTGGGGAATTGTTGGAATTGGTCTGTGTATGGATGGGTTGGCGTTGATGTGTGTAGGTTTTTGATGGGGGTTGTATGGTATGATTTTTTTGATGTGTTAGAAATTTTGGGGATTTTTCATCTTTCATTTGAAGATTGTTTTTCTATATCAAATTTTTATTTTAGTTGTGTAAAAAT
Organism: Hydropsyche tenuis; assembly: GCA_009617725.1. Classification (NCBI taxonomy): domain Eukaryota; kingdom Metazoa; phylum Arthropoda; class Insecta; order Trichoptera; family Hydropsychidae; genus Hydropsyche; species Hydropsyche tenuis. The sequence goes on from VTON01000067.1 coordinate 902,016, forward strand.
TTTTGGTGATTTTCATCATCAACTTTTGTAGTGAACCATCATTAATTACTGGATTAAAAATTCTATTAAATTCTTTCGCTTTTGTATACTTTTAGATATTTTCAATGAAAAAAGAATGATGAATCTTAATAAATCAGATACAATATAAGATCATTTTTATTTTTTTATTGATAAATTAAATCAATTTTTGGCTAAATTATATTATGATGAAAGATTTTAATTTTTAAAATACTCAAAATTTTATAAAATTATGTGAGCAAATAAAAATATTTCTTAAAAATTTTATTAACTCTTTGGGGTATTGTGGTATTAAATTTAACCCACTTTTTTTGATACTTAGGATGCATGGTGGGTTATTTTTTAAGCCACCTCAAAACAATTAAACTGCACATGCGCAGCATCTCGAAATTAATCCCACTGGTCCTTCCTTATAACATTATTTCCTTTTTTTTTTTCATAGAATTATTTTTTTTTGTAATTTTTGTTCCTAGAGAATATTTATGTAACATTTTTTAAATATTTTTAAATAAAAGAAATCTGTGCAACTGGATATTTTTTTCCCCCATAAAATCCTGTGTCTCAAAGTTTTTACTTACATAACGTAAAATTCATGGTCCGTTTATTGATTTTGGTAATTATTTAATATTGGATTGTGTATCAAGTTAAAAGTCAAGGTCTTTTGATATTCAAATATCACTTGTCGTTATCAATTTATTTTCGACATTAACTTCTAAATATATTTTATTGACATTATCGACATATAGATCGAAATTAAGCGATAAAATTATGAATTTTAAATTTTATACAAGACGAGATATCAAAATAGGAAATCTATTCAAATTAAAAAAATCGATTACATACCAATTAAACAAACTTATTCACGCGAAAAAAATGATCGAACAAAAACTGCCATTTTCTTTCCTTATAAAAGCAGAAAAAACACATCACTATAAAAAGCTTCAACACTTGCGTATTAGACATCAACCATGAATTATTCTAAAATAAACGATTCTAATCAACAATTATAAAAAAATATTCTCACTTTTTTCAAAGAATGTTTGCGACATGCGTAATCTAGTTTAGATCGATAAGCTCACACGCACGTGTACATAACCATTTTACGATCGGTAAATTAATAACAATTATAAAAAGCGAATTTGACGCCTCAAGTCAAACAAAATCAAAAAAAAAACCAATACTCGACATCCTTGACAATTTAAATAGATGATACTTGATCGATTAAATGTAACATTAAATTAATTTATAGTATTGTTTTTGCATTTTTTTTAATATAATAAAAAATATTTTTTCCTATAACTTTCGAATCAATTTTTTTCATATTTATATATTAAAAAAAATCATATTAATAAACTACCTATCTGAACTAACATAGTGATGAGGCCTTGCACTAGGAACGGAGACCGAGACGGGTAGAAGTAGAAGTACGAAAAAAAAACTTGATTTTGGACTAGCGTGACCTTGGTGAATTGGAGATACACGATTTATTCGCGGTGCAATAGTGTTAGTGCAGTTCACACCATGTTATGCCACACCAATACGCACGGTCATGCCCGCATGGGAGTGTGTTTGGGCCGCATGTGTGTGTAGGCTTGGCGCGATTGTGTGGATTGTGTGTTCGCGTATTTATATTTTAGATATTGTATAATAAGCACATGTGGTTTGGAGTCGGTTTGTTTCGGTGGGTTTGGTCGGTTTTGGGGATGAGTTGGATTTGGGTTTTTTGGAGAAATTGAGAATTGATTTTTGTATTTTTTTTTAGATTCGATGAAATATGTATATTTTTTGGAAAATTTATATTGCAATTATTGAATATTAATAATATACATTTACGATTTGTTTCATGTTGATATATTTTTTCGGCGATGCATCGAATTCAGTTTTGTGTTTGAAAGTTATTGGTATTGCATTTTTATGGAAATTTACATGTTTTGTTCAAATTCAGATTTATATATAAAAACATATGGGTTTCTTTTATAAATTTATAATACAGTTATCTGATAATAATAGCATTTGGTTTAAAATTTATTGATTTCTTTGTGTTATTTTTAAAATTATAAAATTCTTATTCAGTTTATTCAATTGGGAATATCTTTAATTTAAATTTGACCAATTTAAATTCATATACATATGTATTATTATTTTTAAAACATTTATTATGAAGTAATGCTATAATAAGTATGATTCAAATGATCGAATATCATAACCGATTGAATGGTACGTGAAATATATTGATTCAGAAGATAAATTACAGATTCATAAAACATTATTTATACAAATTCATATTTGAATTCATCTATAGTTACGGCTTATTTTTTAAATTTATGTAGCAATAAATGCATAATAAGGAAATTTGATTCCGAGTTATGACTGCATCATTGTTTTATTGCAATTCGTATTCGAGATAATTTATGTCTCAATTTGTTCATTTTTTTTTTTATTTGACCGTTTCAAATCTGTTTATTAATCGTGTTCCAGTAGTCGTATCTAAATTTGAAATGCCGATATGGTTATGAATTGGGTGCATTTTATGAGAGTTAAATGTATTATATCAAGTTCGTGTGCGAATCGAATGAATTAGAACTGTTGTATTATTTTTTATCGCATAAACTTTATTTATCAGTGGGAAGAATGTTGATTTTGATAAATTATATTTAGTTAGATTTATTCAGGGCGTTTTTATAAAATTTAGTTGGCAACAGTTGTTACTTGCAAAATATAAAAAACTCGCATTTTTCATATTTATTTTTATACGATTTTTTTTATTGTTTTACATAATTTAAACTTTGAAAATATTTCAGACGCGCTAAAACATAATAAAAAACACATTATCCTGCTCTAAGCATCGACTTACTTTATTACAAAGCACTTGTTGATGCACTTTGTTTTATTTATAAATAAAATGGCACTCAAATAATTCAAAATGAATGTTTCTTAACGCGTTCGATTTAATTACTGATTTATTTATTATCGTCGTGGCGCATTTAACATTATAATATAACTACAAATCTTTATTTGATGCTTAAAGATTTAAATTTTAAATTCGCGAAGAGTACAAAAATGAGAAAGATGATGTGATGTATGAATGAATGAACGGCAAATAAAATTTAAATCTCAAAACCGAGGCATAGAGCCAAAATTTCAAGATTTATACATCTCTCATAATAAGAATGCGAATCTAACATTCTTAAATATTTTTAAAATACATCAAATTTTGTAACACATACATCAAATTTTCAAAACATCTTTTATTTTTTTCGAACAAGTAATTGACCAAATTCACAAACATAAAAATTATATGACACTTAATGAATGAAAATGTAAATTTAACTTGTTGTTTTATATTTTTGACTACTAAAAACTTGCTCGGTTTTCACGAGTTAACTTTTGATGAATAAAATAACGGGCCAATTACGGGCAATGGATCTAATATAAAAATATACCAATTTCATCAATAACTACCATTCGTAGATTATGCAGAAATTTCTGCAATCGTATTCGAATACGTGACTGATAAAAACCGCAAAATTTAAATTATACATTTAAATGAAAAAAAATCTTGTATATTCTTCCGGTTGTTGTCCGCATATGAACGGATGGTGGTTGTTTAACTATAATTTCGATTGGGAACGAATAATTTAAAAAGGTGTTATATTTTGTATTTGAAAACCTTTAATTATTTTTGTTGGAATTTAGTGAGAGGTCAAATTTTGAAATATTACTTATATATCGACTTCGACAATTATCTAGAATGGAATTCGTAGAAAATTGAAATTGCAATTTCGCCTAACATGTGACCGTTCAAAACCGCAAACTTTTAATCAAAGAAAAATATCATATATTCGAATTAAAAAAAATTGCACAACTTTTCTAAGCACGAAACTGATCGAAACCGCAGCCTTTCAACTCAAATAATATTTTCCAATTTTCCAAAATAATCTTACATATTCTTCCAATTTTTTTTTTATTACTGCTTAGAAATTATAACTCTTCAAACTAAGTTTTATTGCAAATTCAATCAAAATCATATGGTAGATTGTATTAGTAAATTTTGTACAATAGAATTAAATTTCAAAAATTATTGTTTGAAAAATTTGAAAAAAATTTTCAATCTAAAAAAAATATGATTCAACATCTGATACTAATATAATAACAATTTAATTTCAACATCAATTTCTCGCCTATAATTCGCCCAAAACAAACTCGCAACAGACCCACCCAAAACACCCGCCCGTCCCCAAAACCGCCGATTTCAACCCTAACAACCTCAAATCCCCTAAATACAAATTTACAAAAAAATCCTGCATATTCTTCCGGTGTGTTTTGAACGTCGATCTGTCCGCATGTCTGCGGATGGTGGCTGTCGGAGCACAATGGCAGCAAACAGGTTCTCGCGCAGCCAACAACGGAGTCATGATGTCATGAGGCGGCAGCAACAGTGCCAAACACGCCTCCCGACCGTCTAATATCGTAGAAAATCATTGTGGCCATTATGTGTAATGTATATTATGAAATTATCGTGGACGAGAGTCGGATGGGTTCGGGGAATTGGGGGGTTTTCGGCCGGGCGTCGGTTTGAAGGAGGCGATGATGATTCCGCTCGGGTCGTTTGTATCGTTTTGTTTTGTGGAGAATTTATGGTTTTTGGAAGATTTTGTGGTGTTGAAGACGTGTAGTTTTGTTGAATAATTACGGATTATGATAATAATTTGTTGTAAACAGTTTTTTTTTGTGTCGAGTCTATGTTTATTGTATTATTGTTGATTGGAATCCGATGCGTAGTTTTTCCAATACACCCAAGTCTCTTTTTATACGGGGGATACTTTTCAAAGGCTACCGTGTAAATAAAATGTAAATTGAACATATAAAAATTGGAGATAGATTCCATCAATATATTTTGACGGAATTTTCATCCAAATATACATCTATACTATTATAAAATACTTAATAAAAAAATGTGTAATGTGGCAAAATCTCGCCATGTGAATTCATAAAAAAACATCGTAAATTTTCAATTAATTTTTGTTATTGTATACTGGTCTGGTCCAAATCATATCATTGTTACAATAATACATGTAGTATAATAAAAACAATGTAAATAAAATAATCGGTTATTTTTGTTGAACCATGTTATAATATTTCGAAACCGTGTAAAAACAGTTTTGAGTGTATTTAATCATTTTTTTAAACTTAATAAAAGTCTACAGTAATAACACACGCACTTACATCGAAAACATACAAGTGGAAAGAGGCGTCTGAGAGTTACATAACCAAAAATGCACCTACGGCAGAAGCGTCATCAATCATCGTCATCGTCTGGTCGACTCCTTAGTCGAGGAATTCGGGCGTTTGTTTGATGATTCGTCGTGGCTTTTGTGCGACGACGATTGCATTTCTAGCCACTTCGATTTCGGATTTGATTTGCTTTAAGTCTGGGATGTTGTCGGGATTGAGGGGTTTGATGAGTTTGTCTGGAATCTGAAGTGGTGATAAGTGTTTGTTGGCTTAATTTTGTAATGAATCGTTCGTTTTCAATGTCTCATAGATCCTTTTCGAATAAAATTATTTGGAATTAAAAAAAAATCAATGGAGCTTTTACAATTTTTTAATGGTATTTGTATTTATTTAACCGTTAAATCCTTTCAAATTCTCTTCGAATCATTCAAAGTAATTAGTTGAAAATATATCGAACGGGGTAATAATGCTATATTATAGATCATTATCGTTTCCATATAACCGAAAAAATAAAAGAGCTTTGATAAAAATGGTCATTGAATAAGGCTATTAAATTTATATCGTATAGGAAGTCGATACTAAAATTAGTGTCTGAAATTGTTGCAAAATCAAATTGACCTCATTAAATGTATTCGTTATAAAAAATATATATAAATCTCCTATTTAAATTATTCAAACATTGAAATTCTTTATACAAAAATTCATAAATAAATCGAAACTATTGACTCGGCCATTATCAAGAATTGATTCGCCCAACGGCATGACCGGCACAAATAGAATATTCAACGTTCATTTTCGCCTCGGACGTATCATTTGTATAAAAATATCACGTTCGCTAAAGTGTGCTACGATTTATTGCTCCTATTAAAATATCAGTATGACCAGTTCGATATGTATAGCAAATTTTGATTGCACATCGTAATTATCTGTGCCAATCGAGCGATGGCATTCACCGACCTCACCCACAAGCGTTCCCTCATTTGCGTTTTATAAAATACGTTTTGTATAACATAAAGTTGTGACCGTACATTCGGCGTCTTGCGCAATGCGAATTTTTCATGTGTGCTAAAAAAACGTACACACATAAATGTTATAAAACTTACATTTAGTTTGTATGCGAAAATTCGCGCTGCGAGATCTCGCCGATTAAAAACTGTTTAGCAGTCGCAAGAGGTACACTCGGCCAATATTTTTCGCTCGCCAAAAAAAAACGCGAAGAATGCACCGTTTTATTGACATTGAATAATGCTCGATGCATTAAAAATTACGTCAGCCTCCGATTGTTCAAAAATTTCCCGAAAATCGATCCGAAAAGAACCTCCGTCGAATCGAATTCCTCGACATCTCTCGTTTCGCGCCATTATGCTCGAGCACCCGAATTGTAATCGACCATTTTGAAAAGCACACAATGCCGGTCGTTGCCTGAGAGCTGTGTGCGTACATTTTTTCTCGTCTATATGTCCATCTTTAATTATTTTATTCCGCTTGGTCGAAAACACCTGTCTTCGCGTGTATGGAGTGTTTGCCGGCGTAAAAGCGAGTGTTTGCACTACACTTTTATCGTGCGCAGCGTACGTACGCAAACTTTTCTACGACTTTTGGCCTATTCCAGAACTTGGAGTCTCTTATTGTGTATTTATAAATACACTTGTTTTTGTGTTTGCGCTGTGTTTGGGCTTAATAAAGTGGGAAAAATTGATTTTTGTTTGAAGAAAATCGATGCGTTTTAACACCGAATAATTCACAATTCATAGATTGTAAATTCTACTTCTATTTAACTTTTTAGTATTTATGATGTATTTTGGAGTTAATTTTGAATAAATATACACAAAGGCGTTTGTTGAATTATTGGCTGATAAAACTAATACTGAATTTGAATAGTGCAACAAATTATACACTCATAAATCGCTTTTTATGTGATGCAAATTTTTATGTTCATTTCATATGAAATTTAAGAAGTTTTATAGAAAATTCTTTAATTTTATGGTTATTGCAATTTGTATTATATTTAACAGACTCTGAGGGGGTCGCAACATCCTGAAATCAATAAATATTAAAAGCACCAAATGTGTAAGGTGGATGATATAAAATTTTATTAACATCGCTGACCAAGAATTGTCTAGGAACTATTGACATTTAAAATATTTGCATTGCAGTTTTCGCGAACTTTATCCTGTTTTTAATCAATGAATTAATTTTCTAATCTCAAATTTGGGGATCTACAGGAAAGTTTAATGACCTCCATTTTATGATGCAACTCTGACTAATTTAATTTATTCAATAAAATAGCCAACGGTTTCGTATTGCAAAAATTAATCAGAATTGGACGTGATCGAAGCTCAAATGTATGAGATCATTCCGCAAAGAATGATTTCAGTATTCAACTCATTAAAATATATATTCCCTTACCAAATTCTATAAATAAAAAAAGTATCAATAACATTTTAATAATTATATTGTCCACGAATCAAAAAAAAAGCTTCACATCTAATTGTAAAGCTGAGCTTTAATACAATATAACAAAGCTTCAACAGTATCGAATAAACCGATTTCTGCCAATCATTAAAGTTAAATGATTTGTGAATCACTAGATCTAAACCACCTACTATTAGTCTAAAACCATTTCAAACTATTCAAACTCTCGACAATGCAAAAAAAAATGGCCAATCTTCCAACGGCTCCAACTTCTCGTCCTGTTTTATTGGCCATACACGAAAACGACGATGATGAAACACAAAATCCAAACAGAAGCATCATCCAGCATCCGCCGACACGCTCGAGCGACCATCAACGATCACCACCAAGACGACTATCGGATGGCCATCGGAAAAATGACCACCGCCATTGTTGTTTGCGGTTTTTCGTTGTTCAAACGTTGGACTGTCGCCCGTCACGCGTAACCCATTCCAGTTTACGGCACCAAATTGGACGGAGCCGTTCCTCGAAGCAGCCGAATAGAAAACCGCAACCTATCCACTCTATATTATATTATAAACGTATATAAATATAATATAATGCGGCGTTATCGATAATCGGGAAGTGGCCGTTCCCGTGGCGGGAAAAAAAATCCGTAATTGGCGGCCGTATACGTCAGTTTTCCGTATTTTCATGTTTGTCCGGTTGATCTTTTGAACGTTTTACAGATATTTTTGTTAAGTTTAAATGAGCGGGAAATTGACGAAAACCGCAAACGTTATTTTATGGATTGTTAGTATGAATTATGATGAGGAAGTGATTGTTATTCGATCCGTAAAAAAATGGATCATTTTAAAATGTTTCTATAAATATTTGGTAGTGCATATCGATTCGTTTAAAAAATAATAATGCACATTTGCTTTTTTTATGAATTTTATTATTCAAAATAGTAGAACGATATCGATTATTTAAAAATAGTTTTCTCGTTTCATCCACACAATATGAAAATTATTGAATATAAACTTGCATCTAATGTAAATCTCGTATATTTTTAGAATACTGGCAGTTGACATTTCATCAATTGATTTGGAAAGTACGTCTAAATTTAAATAAATAACTCAATATTTTTCGTACACATATTTCATATTTAAAGATTGTTTATACAATGAAACGTGTCATTAAGTCACTAAAACCATACATAATCAATCGATAATTTATTCAAATCATTTAGTGAATCACGTTTTGCCAAGACATTAAATAAACAAACTACGACCTTTCCGATCGAATCGCCGGACCGATGTCGACGCAATTCTCCAATTTCAGCAAAGTTTTATGATAAAATTTGAAGCATCTGATGAGACTTGATGAAATATTTGTAGACAACAATATGCTTAACCGGTCAAATATGCAAATGTTCACTCGACATTCTCGGAAAAAACGTCAAACCGATGACACATACTCGAAAAACCAATAATAAATATCAATAATATTTATTATGTAATAGATTTTGACTATCGCGTATCCAGGAAAATTTCCTTAAATTGAATTTATTTAAAAAAAAATATTTTTGAATTTATTAAATTGGGAAAATATAACGTTTCATTATTCGAATAGCTCGTATTTTTGGAAACGCTCGAGAATCGAGTCCAATCAAAAAAATCACTTTGAACCTCACGAATCATGAGGGCACCCTCATATGCAAAATGATTCTGAATTTTCATCCGAAGAACACATATATTCAATAATCAAGCGTATAAATCAAGTCTATTCGCGGAAACGATCGCCGCTAAAAAAAAACGACTTTTCACGCAGTCGTGTATAGAGAGATAGTAAAGTTCGCGAACGGTCGTAAAATTAAAATAAACACGCGTACCAAGTTTATATAATGCGCTAGGATTTTCGAAGGAAAAAATAAATATGGGCGGCTTATGCATTTCTGACGCGAAAATATTGGCTAGGTTCTTGACCTTTACTCTCTTGACCGGCTCTTTTTTGGGTGCGCCGAAAAGTGTGGGCTGGCTGGACGTGTGTATGCCGCTTATTTGTAAAATAATACATTATTTATAATATATTATATTATGCTTCGTCAAACGCGTTATCTTTATCGGCCATAAATCGGACGATTGTCGGCTTAAATCATTGTCAAATGGATCATCGCGCTCTCCCGCCGTGCATTATGGCTGTACAGTCGCTCCGTTTTACAATAATTTAATTATGGATTATGTTAAGTGTTTCTATTTTATTAATGACGTAATTAAATTTTAAACATCGCTAGTTCCGACCCGAAATCGCATGATACAATCGCAATTTATTGCGCGAAAATGCATGATTTACCAAAATCGTAATTATCTCCTAATGTATTCGATTATGCTGGAAACGAAATTACTTTTAACGAATTCTCGAGTGTGTCTTCAATTTGCATAATATATTTCTCGAATTACGAATCTTGACTTTGACCCAAGACCTCAAATTCTAATATCGACACGACCACAGAAAATAATATACACATGTATACATTTATAACTTCCTAGATACAACGAAATTATGTTTCGATATTATTAATACACTGAAAAAAGTGTGCAAAATCGATTACGTATCGATTCCACATAAAAAATTGTAACTAGACACTTCCTAGTAACCGAGTACCTTTCAATTGGTATCTAACGTTCATTGCGAACTCTTGATTCGACTTAACCGCAGGAAATTCGAGTTATAAAGCAATATTCAGCGATGTTTTTCTAAATTGTGCTTTTAGAGAATTTATTACTAGAGGATATTGATTGTAATACTCTCGATAAGAGTTTCTATGTAACATAGAGTTTTATTCGTTCAAATCGAATCGATTATATCTTCCATAAGTCGAATATCTCGAATTTTAATCGCCATTAGAACATAAAATTATACAGATCGAGCATTTTTATTGCCGCCCCTGTTCAACAGCACGCCCCCGGCAGCCGGTCCACTCTCGAAAATCTAAAATTATAATAAAAAACAACGTTTCGAGAATGATAACGATGCAAATTTGAAACGTTATCGTTATGCGTGTATGAACAATATCCGTATTGTCAAATTTATATGGACTGATACGTTTTTGGAGAACTCGATCCGAGAGTTATTGGACAGATCGTCTGAAATATGCGTTCGATTCAAACAGACGAAAAAAATGGTCTTAAATTATGTTCTGTGTGTAGATAAGAGTGATCTAATATTTAATGGTTGTATAATGCTTATCTTGTATGAATGAATAGAAATTTTTCGCATTTTTGCGGTGTGTCTAAATTATTTAGGTCTCTTCGAGAATGTTTTTGATTTTTTTTCTTTGTAATAGATTAGATTTACTCTCGGTGATTATTATTAAGTTATTTATTCATTTTCAATTTATTTAAGGATGAAAATCTTTACTCTCGAGTAATTTTCATTCATTGTACTCTACGTATATATGTATTTTTAATTTTAGTTTTTCAACATCCACCATATTTTTTCCAAACTTTTACATTTCCGCAAATACCATTCATATACACATCTCGCCACATGTTTAGTTCATTGCCATTTCAATCGTTTCGCTATTCCCATAAGATCGTAATTTTGGTCAAACTTATTACCTATACGTTTCTTTTTTATCTATTCCGGTTATTCCTAACATACACCTTTTCTCACTTACAATAGTGTTTTCTGAACATTTCCAATTATCAATTTGAATATTCAACCATTCGGTTCTATGAATAATACAAAAGACGAGGTATATTATTCATGCACAATCCATTCGCCAAACTGAACAATTTCACTCTGGCGTTTTCATTGAAAGTTCAATCTGAAGCACATGTTGATCTCGTTATTTTCCGATAGGTAATTTATTTCCAATCATAAGTGTACTGATGGCTTTCGCGTAGTCGTTGAAAAAATGACGGGGCGTTCAAAACAAAAATCATCAATGCCAACCGCTATGCAAATAGAGCAATGCACATGTAAAGTGAAAATAAAACCATTATTCAAAGTCGTCATAGGCGGCCCGCAAGTTTCGGTTATTTTGTAACGTTTCGATGATAGACATGTTGTACGCTGTCGTGAATGCACAGAACGTTCGCTCATATTTGAATAAAAATATTTTTGCTTATTGCAACACAGATATAATAATTGGTTTCGAAATGATGTTAAACAATCTAATATAATAAAACGAAATGTTTGGCCTGAGATTTATCACCTGATATTTACATTCGATGTAATATGGTATTAAAATATGCATTCGCCAAATTGAATTTCTAATTAGGAATGTCACAGGTTGCGGATTTTGATCGAATTAGTTATCCTTGTTCAACTTCTGAGTCAATAAACATATCATAATTATAATATATGTAGGTATGCATTTCAATTGCATTATATTTGAATATTTACTCATTAGTATTCATACATGAAAATAAGGAAGAAAAAAATCATGTGACGAATAAAATACGAACTAATAAGTTGTTTTGAAAGGTTTAATTTTTGTTTTTTGAAACAAGTATTTGTGTTAATTAGAAAAAAGACTAAAACAATCCGTGTGATGAATTTTTTGAGTGTGAAAATTAAAAAAAAACTTTGTGCATCTAAATTAATATGAAAAAGATAAACAGATATTATTAAAAAAGTATAAATATTCAAATGGCAATGGATTGATTCCGTGGTAAGATAAATTGATTGTAAATTGACGCAAGATTTATGAAAAAGAAAGAAAAACCAATAGATGCATGAAATTAATTAAATGTGCGAATATTGAAATAATTAATAGGAATTATATGAAATTGGCATAAATATAAGACAATTGGAAAGGTGCAAATTCAAAAGTGGGATGTCAAACGATTGCATATTATATCTAGTTTATTAGTCGCATACTTATGCAAATTTAAAGTTTATGTCTTATTTTAAAATTGAGAACCACCTCGATAATCGCATTAAGAACTTTTTGTACCATTTAAATAACGCCAATGCCGAACATTGATTGATACGATATTGAATTTTGAATCAACAATTAATATTGAATTAATTCGCAAACACCCTTTTATTACATCAGGGAACGTTTTAATGGATCTCAATTTATCTTGATTAGTTTATTAATTATCACATGGATTTCAACGATAAACTGAAAATCGTGTTTTCCAACTTAATTACATACACACTGACCAAAAATTCGACACCTGCTCCTATCGTAGAGTTCACAATAAAGCATTATAATGATACGTTTTCGCGACTCGTGTAACGTTCACATAAAGCGCTCGTAATTACAGAAGCCGCGGATCGATCATTGTGGAACAGATTATTTTTTGCGCTAATTGCACTTAGCATTTGATGTGAAAAAAAAAGTGCGCTTAGAAAATAAAAGCGGATTATTCGGTGCTAGTTTTTAGCGTGGAATTAGTTTTTGTCTCGAGTTATTAATCCCAATCGCGAATATTCGACGTCGATCTATCGCTCCGACCGAAGTGCAATCAATCGCTGTTATCTGTTGCCATTTAGAAAGTGTCAATACATGTCGTTGGAAAAAATTTCACCGAAATTTCTCTCTTGAGTCTTGAAGATGCAGTGCTGGAAAGTTATCATTAGTGTGTGCGGTCTATCCTCGATTTGCGCGGAGATATTACATTGAAACAATGTGCAATGATATTTTATCGTCACTATATAAAAAAATTTGTTATTCATATATATACTTTTTTAATTCGTTTCAATTCGTGTTGATTTTGAGCAAATTTTATTGGGCGTGTTCCACGCATTTATTTATTTCATCCGCCGGATACCATTCCCGATAGATAAATACTTGTATGGACATTCTAAGAGATAAAATATCCTTTAGATGGTAATTGGATCCTTAAATGGATATATTAAGTAGATTATTTCTTAGATGGTAGATGAATACCTCACATATCCATCAACTATACATCTATCTTACCACATAGTCGAATCATTATCATTCCAATCTTCACTTGTTTCCTGTTCATCACTCTGATCTTATTCATCACTTATCTTTAAATTTTTCTAAATCTTTCGATATTTCAAATTAAAATTAAAAAAATAAACTTTATTTTAATAGATTCAAAATGGATCCTTTCAAATCTATAAAAGATGTCCTATACACGTCTTACCATTCATTTGTATTTTAATCTCTACTTAACCCAAAATGTCTATCAATCTGATCATCCTTCTCTTTCAAATGTTCTTTTTTCTAACCATTTTAATTATTCATCATCAAATATAATATATATATAAAATTTACATTCATTACTAATTACATTCGAATAAATTTAAATCGGATCCATCAGATCCAAAAACATCCCAAAAATTTATCTTACATTATCCATTTCCATTTCGATCTCTACTCGATCCAAAACGTCCATCAACCCGATCATTCTTCTCACTCATACATCCTTTTTCTGTTTCTTCAACATAATGGAATTCACACAGAACAGATCCAAATCGGATCCGTCAGATCCAAAAGGCGTCCTCGCAGGCACAGGTGGACAGAAATTCGCCCGCACAAAAGATCTATAGATCTTAGAAAAATTTGAATGTTGCGCAACGTTGCACGCTTCTAAAAGCGTACAGCGAACGAAACGTGTTCCACAATTATTCTGGTTCGCTAAACGAGTTTGCGTTGCGCCTCGTCTAGACCAAAGCAACCGCCTTTTTGACGCTTCGCACTTGCCCGTTTCTGACTAGGGCCCTCTCCTAGGCGACGGAGCTCAGAAAAATGTGCAACTGTGCGAATTTTCGGCGAAAATCGGCCACCTTTCGCATCGAGATGGAAACCAAGGCTATAATTTATTTGGCGCTTTGAATACATTAATAAATTATTCGGCTCGGTGCAAATAAAATACGGCGATATTATGTACGACTTGCATGTGTGGCTTTTTTTCGGTTTAGTGTGGTTGTTGTTTTTTTTTAATTATGTAAGATAACGCTTTTCGGCGTCGGACAACTTTCCTAGGCGAAGACAGGGACGTATTTTCGAGTAGGAAGTCGAAAGTTTAAAGGCGCTTTTTCAATATAAAAAATATTGAATTAAATAACATGAATCATTCTGTACGTTACTGTTTAGATAAATATGTGTTTGATTTTCAATTTCGTTTATTATCGAATGTACTTTCAATTAATTGTCATTGACTTTTTGTGATCTGCAGGAAGTTACGAAAGTGGTTTATGTGGTTAGTTGAATGCACCAATAAATTTGAATTGATATGAATCAAATTCTTATATTTATGATATTCAAAATTGAAAAAGCATATATGTGCGTTTTAAAAGTTGAATGAATATTTTTTTAATCAGATAAACTTTTTTGTGCAATGTTAGAGTACATTTAACGTTCCAGTATTCAAATTCAATTAATTCCATATTCTTAAAACAAAAATATTATAAATCTTCATGTAGAAACAAATTAGATAAAACACACGAAAAAACCCAGCATTTAATTATTCATACAAAATCATTAAATTCACTTCGAATTTTTTGCAACGTCCATAAAAAAACGAACACGACCCGAAACAACATTTTTAATTACACAATTTGATACGATTTCATTCGCAGTATTTATCGGCGGATAATCTCGCACGTGTCAACTTTAAATTTCATACAAACTATCAAAACACAGAGGCACACATTGTTCTCCATATTTTTTATTTCCCGCCACTTTTCGAATTCCGAAAAAAGCGGCTAATTAGCGACATTTGAACGCTTCTAATTTCGCGTGTCCGCTGCCAAAAAACAAGATTTACGGCCAGCTTTTCAATACCACCGGTTTTTAATCAACGTCTCTATGTGTTTTTTCGAAGCCCTGACTTATTCTGTCATCGTTTTATCATCGGGAACTTTACACATCTGCTCGTCGTTTTAGAATTTAGAATTTGCATCTGAAACTTCGGATGTAATTGATTTAATTTTGGATACGCAGGTGGTGAAACAATCCCGAATGTTGGATGTGGATGGTTTGTTTGTTTGTCCGGTGAGAACGAAAATGTGTTCGGAATTATTTAATAAATTTTAAATGTTTATAAATATCACTTCAAAAATGTATTAATTTATTAACGAAATTGCAGTTTCGTGCATCTATTTTTTTCAATATTGATTACTTTCATGTGAATTATAAACATATTGTCAATCAGTGTTGATAATCCAAACAATTATTTGAGTAAATAAATCATTTAAGTACGTCGATAAAAAATTTTTAACATGAAAACTTTCTCTCGACTAAAATTATCTGTTAATGCGATCTTAATTGTTTCAATATTGAATCAAATATATCATTTTTTTGCCGACTTTTCTTATCTGCGGTTTTCAGCTACTGTTTTGTCCACTATTAAAATTAGACGCTATTAATTTCAATTAACATCTCAATTGGACTAGTTGTGCTTTTTTAATTATTGCACACTTTTTTTGCACGCGCGTTGTACAATATGAGCTTTGATTGAATTTCAAACGCATTTGACACGATAATTATACGATTATTAATCGACATCGAATTAATATCGTAAAGCGTGTCTGATGGAATAAATAAAAAATAAATGAGGAGGATTGAATCAAAACTAACAATTTTCTAAGAAAGTGAAATGTTCGTTTATCATTTGATTGATCTTATAAAATTTACTGATCATTCAGAATAAAATCTTTGGATTGGTAATTCATTTTTTGTATAAATTATGATAAAACACTCTTTATGTGGAATTAGAAACATCTAGAAGAAATTAAAAAATCTATAAGATTTTTTCACATTACTTACAATTATTATTTTTTAAATACCTTTTCGAGAAAAAATCAAATTTTGTTTTCCTACCTTATGATTAATTTCACAAAAAATGCTAACCATTATTTGAAAATGAGAAGTCTTTCATATATGTAAATTAACCATTCGTGTATAAATCAAATGAAAAATGTTACTAATTTATAATATTAGATTCGATTATAAACATTCACTTTCTGAATGAATAACCAACAATCCATTTTTGAGCAAATTTGATTTATATTCGTATAAGGTCGTTCATCAAATTGAGATAAATTGTTTAGACACATTTTCTAATTGTTTAATGTGAGTTTTAATAATAATGTCCCCTTCGGAAAATTGATTAAATAAAACGATCAGAATTATAATATCGCACACCTGTCAGTCATTTCAATGTACGTAAAACGGTAGCATTTGTTGAAATTTTGGGGACGCAAAACCGATACGTAATTGGTGAAAAACACTAATCGACAATGTTATTACGATAGTTATCGACTATCAATTAAAATTCAACAAATAATTATCAATTTGTAATTGAAATTCGTGTGTTTCGGCGTAATTTTATGCGGGAAAATCGTGTTTGTTATAATTGGTGAGTGCGTAAGAAATTATCAACGGTTTTTAGATTGATGTGTGCTTTAACTTAATGATTTATGTTCGAAGATTGAAATGCTAATGTTTTTTTTAATTATTACAAGCGATATCGTTTTAGTTTTATCGTCGTAAATTTTAAGAACACGGTGCCGAAGATGAATTTATAATTGAGTTGTTTAAACGAATAAATGTGTTTTATGTCCCGAATTATTGATATAACAACAGTAAAAAATATAATTTACGCGTTTTATGATTCATCATTGAAAAACTTGACTTTTATCAACAAAACTTGCGGTTCATCAACCATTCAACTCATCGTCCGAATTAATTAAAATACGATCATCACGACCATTCGACACGTAATCCATCATTTTTTTTTTATTCAAAAATTTCCGATCACAAACGAAATTTTGATCAAAAAGTCTCATGATCGTTTCCAACATCCAAATCAGAATCTCTTGAAACAATCCACACACACAAAAGGATAGCTGTCGTAAACTATTATAGTTCAGCGATCATTCCGTCCACGTCTGCCACCGTCGGCCAAAATTAAGGCTTTAAGACCATTCTACGCATAATCTTTCATTTTTTATTCAAAAATTTCTATTAAAAAACAAAATTTTGATCAAAAAGTCTCATGATCGTTTCCAACGTCCAAATCGGAATCTCTCGAAGCAATCCACACACACACAAAAGGATAGCCGTCGTAAACTAGTTCAGCGGTCATTCTATCCACGTCTGCCACCGTCGGCCAAAGTTAAGGCTTTAGAGGCCAAAGTGTGGTCCGAAGCCGCGAGTTGTCGAGGAGCTGGTCTGGCCGTTTAACGGCGAGCCGGTGGCATTGTCTGCTCCAAGGCCAGCAGCTGGATGGGTCAAAAAATCTTCGTCGTTCGGGACAACTGCTCATCATCGTCGCCCATGAATTATTTTCGGCCTCGGCCGCTTCCAACACGCGAAAAAAAGTTCAAGGCTGAGCACGCCGAAAAGTCGTGGAAATAGAAGCGAACGCTGCACGAAAGTGACACAACATACATATTGGGTGTGCGGTGACCATCTTTCGTCGGTGATGGGTGTGTCGTTAGATTTGATGAAAATTTTCTGATGGATGTGTGCTTTTTAAAGGTTAGGTTAATAAGTCGTCGTCGGATTTGATATTCTGATGGGTTTTATGTTTTTTAAAAGGTTGGGTTAATAAAGGATCGGAAAATGTGTGGTTGGAAGAATATGGTTTTTCCATTTTGAAAATTAAAATCGATTGTTTTAATATTTTTGTCTTGAATAAATTTTGATTCATTGATTTTTTTCGAGCTCAATAAGCGTCGATTGTGTTCGATTAATTTTGAAGCCTTGTTCTTATTATATGAGTATATTGACGTTGTAATTATATACTAAATAAAAATCAATCATTTTAAAAATATTATTAAATTACTATTTATGGTACAATATAATGATTCATTTTTTTGATACACTTTCATAATACAATCATGAAATATTATAAGCTTTCTCAAATGAAAATTCTTTAATAAAACTATAATGATGTTGACGTATCATGAAATTTATTACTAAAATTGAACGAAGAATTATAATCGATAATATTGTAAGGAATGGTCACCGCAACTGTGCTTCTATTTGTATTTGATGATGATGATTTTTTTTAGTATGGGTGTGTGTGTCAGTTCGTTTTCCCGCGTTTATTTTTTTTATTTCGTATTTGTTATGTATTTTTTTCTGCTGACATAACTCGGTTTTGGTTGGCACGCTTTCAGCGGAAACTTTTGCGCGCGACATTGAAAATTGCGCGAGCGTCCTTGGTCTTGAAAGAAAGATCTCTTTGGGGGGTTTTGGCGGGAAGCCGAAAGTTTTTCCGTTAATTTTTTATTATTGTTATCTTTTTGAAGCTTAGATGAATCTCAGATTATGATTACACGTGATGAACGCATATTAATTAGAAACTTTTTCAGGAAATTTATTGTTAGTTTCGACTATAAATCATCAATGGTGTTGTTGATCGATTGAATCAGGGGATTGTGTTTATAAATTGAAAAAATAGTGCTACTGAATTTTAATTTAATTACACCCACGGCCACGTGTGTGCATGGTTGATAATTTATTATTAGTATAATTAGCCACACTTTTTGTTGAAAACAAAAAATAAAGTATTTATGATTCAAGAAATTATTCAACCGTTTCAAAAAATATAAATGATTTTAAAATGCTTTTAATCAGTTGGCAACACTTTCAAATAGAAATTAATCATTAAAAATATTCTTGGATTTATTTATTCGAAAAATATACACGACTTGAACTTGAATAAATTTGAAATGTTTTCCGTTAACTAAACACAAAGAAATCATGCAAAAAACTGACCTCATGTTAGCTTCAAAAATCTTGTATAAAATCCTTATACATTTTATAAATATTTTTTTAAAATACATTAATCTTTCAAAAATCACATATATCTGCATTGCAGTCGAAACTCGAAATTTTAAAAATCTCATAAATCAACGAGACTCATTGTGATTCACGTCTATTAATAAAAGACATCTAGTTTATTATCGAATAATTTACGCGACGTGCATTTTGGCGGCAAAGAAATAAAATTCAAACACACACCCAGTGAAATAGCATAGTATGAAAAAATTTGCATTCCAACAGCCTGGACGTTTTTTTGATTAATATCAAATGCTCGTTATGCAAATCAGTCGGTTACATTATGCAACTTTTAATATGTACGTTGAACTTTGGCGGAACGTTTCTCTAGAGGAGACCCGAAACTATCACATTTTTTATAATTTTTAAATATTTTCTGATCGATTGTAACACGAGAATCCTTTTAATTTATGTCGATTTAATAGATTCCTTTCACTTTCGCGTTCCCACGACAAGTGCAAACTTTTGGTTATGCGGAAACTAGACTACGCACCATAAACTAGTTCTAATCATTTGGCTTTTTTGTTTAGGTAGTCGTTTTCGTCGTCGTTTTTCAATTACCGCATAATTATAAATGGATTATTGTGTATGCATATATAAGCATATATGTTTTTTGTTTTATTATTCAATTATTAATTTCTAGTCGCAAAAAGCAGGTGCTGTCGTTTTTGCTGTGCGAAATTCGATGTTCGACGCGTAGAGTGTTTCGAAATTTTAAGTCAAATGATTATCATTTTGTGTTGAAATTGTTTTAAATTATAATGTATTTTCTTATTTTGTTGTAGATTCTTATTGATATTTTATAAATTGTTCAAATTTGTTTAAATTAAAAAAACTAATACATGAACTTTGTGGAGAAACTAAAAAATGTTTTCAAATTAGTTTCGTATATATTTGAATTATGAATAATTTTTTCCGAAACTTATAAAACTCAATTTTTTTGTAATTAAAATAAAATAAACGAAGAGTTGTAAATTTCAAAAAAAGTTTATGCTTTTTAGTTTATCGCTGACTGTTAATTAGATTAAGATATGTAATTTAAAAAAACATATTTTCAATTATCATATAAGCCTATATTATTATATTATCCATTGCCGAAAGGGTTCAGGTCAATGCTACGCAATTATATCCATCCAATAACCGTACCATATGTCGCTTAACTTCGGCTATCGATGCGTATAAATGTATTAGTCGAGTATAAACCGCAAAACTTTTTAAACAACTATTTCATACAACATATTATTATACGTTATCAAAAAATTCTAATTATATTACAAAATCAGGAGAAAGTGAATCGATTCCATTTACACGCCGATAAAAAATGAATCAAAATAACATAAATAACCATTAAATTATGTTAATCCGAACAAATTATGAAATTAACCATCGAGGAAAACGTCTCGTTTTTATTGTCCGTTATTAGTAGAGAACGTAGTCGTTTAACGGTCGTTATCCATATTAACCTCGATCTCGTCGCGTCTGCAATGTTAACGTAATAATAATCGTAAAATATATATTAATTAATTCGCAATAATATCATTATCGTGTGCGGGACGATTTCACTTTTCGTCGCCGGAACGAAAATGTGTGCGAAAATGAGTTTGCATAAATTAATCCGTGGAAATGTTTACGATTGCGGAAAAAAGCAGTCGTCCCATTGACCGAGACATTGAAACGGCCAATAAAGTGTCGTAAATAATCGTGGAAAAAAATTATATAAGCGAAATATTGTTGTGTTGTTGTTGTTCTTGTGTAACAGATGATTATCGAATGATAATTTGTCATTGTGTTCGGCCGCCGGTACTGTTCTCGATTTAAATAATTTATTCTTTTTATTAGGTGTTGAGTTTCGGGAAAGTGAATTATTTTCGCTCGTGTCTTTTATGATAGTTTATTGCGTGTGTGTTTTGTTTGAAACAAACTTTCGTAGAAAAAATGTATGGAAAAAACGATGGTTTTTTTCGAGCGATTCTGTAGGTTCATTCAATGTTTTGAAATTTTGTCGGGGTAATCAATTTTGATTGTTTCAACAACATATGTTTTTAATTTCATGAGATTATGTATGTTTAATTTTATTTATATCGTTTTTTTTTATTCTGAATCGTATTTAAGTAGTTGATCATCATCATCATCATTAGCAGCCTATAAGTTATCCACTGCAGGACAAGGCCTTACCAGACAAATGCGGCAGTCTAGGCTATACCTCACCGCGCTAGCCCAAGTCGTATTTCGGTGAGGGACATGTACCATAAGAACCAGTCCGCCCATGCCAGCGAAGGGGGTTCTCAGACCAACGATACGCGTGTCTATGTGCTAGACTCTGTGGTCGCTGTCTTTTGAGCGGGTCGCAATGACCCCCAGCGGGACAGACGAGTTAAAGACTGAGCAGACTGCGCCCTCGCTGCCCACTTTGCGATCGTAATGATCACCAGTTTGATAGACGAGGCGAGACCGTTGGTCCTACATGGTTCAGACCTCGGTAGAACACACGTCATTGGCCTTTACCATTACCAAAGAGTTTTGTTTGTTAATTTAATTAAATGATCATGCACGTTATTCTTTTTAGTTTGTTCATGCCTTCATCTCATTAGGTGTATCTCTGTATATTGTTCGAAAGTGAGTTAGATATTGTTAGTTGATTAATATTTATGTCTCAGTTGTTTCAGTTTAGACTAATTACAAGAGCATGCGGTTAATTTAATTAGTATGACATCGGGCATGGCATTAACCAAATATTTTACTAGATATTAGTTAATTTAAAATAAGTGAGGATATCTATGATTTTAGTCTATGATTCACAGTTGGTCCATTATTTATGGGTTATGTGTTAGGTGTTACTATTGTATATAAAATATGTTGTGTAATATTCTACTATGGGATATAGTTCTCTTTAAGAGATATATAAGCATATGAGAGTTGAAATTTTCCTAGAGAGGGCTTGAGCATCAGTTATCGTCGTTGGTTAGGTACATAAAACGAGGTAATTCGATGGGTTAAATGGGAGATCAAATATGTATATTCGTCAAGATCAATTCGTGTGAATGATTCTTCGTAGATATTTTCTTCAGGATCCACTAGTAATCCATTTTTGGACAAAGGGCTCTTTTAGGCACAGCCACTTTTTTCTATCTTGAGCAACATTCATCCAGTTAATACCACACATTCTTCTTATTTCATCCACCCATCTTCCTTTCGGTCTCCCCCTTCTTCTTATACATTCCCTTGGGTACCATTCCATTATTTCTTTCGTCCATCTCTTATCTGTGCGTCTGGCCACATGTCCCGCCCACTCCCATCTTCGTCTCATCACTTTTTCTAATATATCAGTCACTCCTGTCATTCTTCTCACCCATGTATTCCTTTGTCTATCTTTTCCTGGATATTCCTAGCATACATCTCTCCATACTTCTTTGGGTACATTTTAATTTTCTAATCAGTCTTTCGTTCAACGTCCATGTTTCGCAGCCATAAGTCATTACTGGCAGGATGCATTGATTAAACGCTCTTCTTTTTCAGGCATATGGGGATTTTTGTCTTAAAACTAAATGCATTTTACCAAAAGCGCTCCATCCTAATTTCATGCGTCTAAATATTTCTCTTTCTTTTCCTCCTTCCATACATAGTAACTGTCCCAGATACAAATATTCTTTAACTATTTCTAATGGTACGATTCCTAACCTTACATCCCCCGGCATGCAGAAGTCATTAAACATACATTTAGTTTTATTTAAATTCATCGACAGTCCTACTTTGTTACTTTCAAGGTTAAGCTCGTTGAGTTTAGATTCTAGATCTATTACGTTGGTTGCTATTATTACTATGTCGTCCGCGAATCTTAAGTGATTTAAGTATCTTCCGTTGATATTTATGCCCTGATTTTCCCAATCTAATCGTCTGAATACATATTCTAATACCGCGTTAAAGAGTTTAGGCGAGATCGTATCTCCCTGGCGAACGCCTTTTCGATGGCAAATTTTTTCGATGGTTCACCCACGGTTACCGATGCTGTTGCTTTTTTATACATATTGGCTAATAAGCTTACATAATGTTTATCGACACCCTGTTCTAGTAGAGCGTTCCATACTTTCTTTTGACATACCGAGTCGAATGCTTTTTTTCAAAATCTACAAACCCGAAGCACAATGGGGTACGATATTCGTTAGCGCGCTCGATTAATTCGTTAATTGTCTGTAGATGGTCCATTGTGCTGAAATTATTGCGAAAACCTGCTTGTTCAGGCGGCTGATTGGAATCTAAGTCTTTGTTGATCCTTCCCGCGATTATTTTAGTAAAAGTTTTGTAAATTACCGAGAGTAAGTTTATCGGACGATAGTTTTGATATCGTCTATATTGCCTTTTAAAGATCAGAATGATAGACGCGTTATTCCATGCGGCTGGAATGTTTTGTTCCCGGATGCATTTTGAGAATAATTTAGCTAAAATATTAAATAGAGGAGGGCCTCCACATTTCAACAGATCTATTGATATACAGTCGTCCCCCGGGAGTTTACCACTTTTCGAAGATTTGATTGCGTTTTCGACTTCGCTAATTAAAACATCTGGTATGTTATATGTTGTTTCTAAACAGTGTTGAAAGGTGTTTATATCTATGGAATTATCTTTGTATAGTTTTGCGTAAAAGTTACGAACCGTTTCTAGAATAACGCCCCTTTCGCGAATTAAAGTGCCATTTTCCGATTTTATGGCCAACATTTGATTTCTCCCTAATGTAAGGTATTGTTTACATTTCTTCATAGATAGATTTTCTCTATGGTTAACTTGACCGTATTTACGTTAAAATCTCTCACGTCGCGAGTTATTCTTTTCTTAATTAGTTTGTTTATTATAACGAATTTCGCTTTGTTACTTATTCGATTAAGATTTCTTTTTTTACTTTAATGAGTCTTTTCGTTTCTTTCGTGATTTTGCTACAATTTATGATTTTTAAAGGGCCGCCTATGTCTTCCCGGTTGTGTTAAGAATATTTTGATCTTGTTATCAAGCTCGTCGATTCCTAAATCGAATTTATCCTATCAAATTTGTTTTTTTAAAATTAATTCAAATTCTTTTTTTTTTTATTGCTAATTACATTATCGAGGTTGATTTTATTATTTTTAGATATATTGATATTGTTTGTTAATTTAGACCGTTCTAATTGAATTTTAATAGAAATTTTAGCCCGAACTAGACGATGATCGCTACCTAAATCTACTTTACTGATGACAGACACGTCTTTTATAATATTATTTACGTTAGTGAGTATAAAATCTATTTCATTTCTGTCACCTTTCGGGCTTTGCCACGTCCATTTATATTCCGGGTTTTTATAAAAGAAGGAGTTCATTATACTTAAATTGTTATATTCCGCAAATTCTATGAGTCTGTTACCGCGATCGTTTCTTTGCCCATATCCAAATTTCCCCATTGATTTTTCGGAATCCGTTTTTATCCCTATTTTAGCATTGAAATCTCCCATTAGGATTTTAAAATGATGTCGCCCGTCGTTCAGAGCGTTTTGTAATAGTGCATAAAGGTTTTCTACGATTTCGTCCGGGTGATTTGCCGTGGGTGCGTAAATTTGGAAGATTTGACACGTATATTTTTCCGAAATTTTTAACGTTACATAGCATACTCGATCGGAAATGCTATTGACTTCTAAGACGTGTTTCATTATATTTTTATTTAATAGAAAGCCGACGCCCCCGTGACTCCCATTATCTGTACCACGCCAGTACAAACAATTTCCGCTTTTAAGAATAACCTGATTCTCATTTTTGCGTCGGACTTCTCCTAGACCTATGAGATCCCATTTAAAGTTTGTCAATTCGTGTTCTAATAATAATACACTAGCTTCCGAAGATAGTGTTCTTACATTGTATGTACATACATTTAATAACCTCTGGCTGCCAATACATTCATTCGTCGCCATTCTTTCTTATTTAGATATATTAATATATCTTTGTTCGCGAGCGTAACGCGTTAATGACCTTATCTAAGGGAGGTGGGAACAGCGCGCCTCTAGACGTGGCCGAGATTTTAGCGCCCCCGCGATGCTACGGGCGCGTCGCTGGTACCCGCGGATGTGCGGGCCCCGACGAAACACCCCCGACTAGAGGGGTTACTTCGGCGCGACCGAATATTTGTAATAACGAAAGGAGCGATTTTTTTTTTTTATTTTGAGTATGATTTTGTCTCTTTCTTTTCTATTGGAATAAAACACAAATTAAACGTCAGATTCGCGGATGAAAAAGTAGTATGGTTATTTGCAATCGGACAAAGAGTGAATTAAATCGATTACCGATATTACTTTCAAATTCAAATTTAACACAGTATGGAAAAGTTCAAATCGTTACCGTCCTTTGTAAAAAGCACGTGTAGTGTCGTCCGCTGGAAGCACACACTTGTCACACGCGAATCGAGAAATTTGCACTTTTCGAAAATGAAACGTTGAGTAGAATTCGTGAAAACGTAAGATGGGTCACAATAAATGAGATAGTTAATTAAAAGCACACGATTGATGCACGTGCGATAAGACGGTTTTGGTGGGCTGCAACTGCATGCAAAAAAAAAAAAAAAAAAAAATGGGAAACCGAGCGGATGTTAGAAAGAGAAACGTTCACAATGGACGATTCGGAGAAATATTTAATCTTTTCACAGACGGCACAAACACGAACTGAACGCGCACGATTAAATTATAACGCGGGTTTGATACGTAACGGATTAATTTGGATGGGAGCTACACGTAAAAATAAAAAAATAAAAACGGTGTGGTATCGGGGAATGGAGTTAATGTAGATAATGTCTGGGTGAATTATGTTGTAATGAGGTTAGTAAAATTTTAAAAGAAAGCCGAGAGAGCAAACAGCGATGTTTACAGGGCAGTGAAACACCCCCGACTACTTCGGCGCGACCGAATATTTGTAATAACGAAAAGAGCGATTTTTTTTTATTTTGAGTATGATTTTGTCTCTTTCTTTTCTATTGGAATAAAACACAAATTAAACGTCAGATTCGCGGATGAAAAAAGTAGTATGGTTATTTGCAATCGGACAAAGAGTGAATTAAATCGATTACCGATATTACTTTCAAATTCAAATTTAACACAGTATGGAAAAGTTCAAATCGTTACCGTCCTTTGTAAAAAGCACGTGTAGTGTCGTCCGCTGGAAGCACACACTTGTCACACGCGAATCGAAATTTGCACTTTTCGAAAATGAAACGTTGAGTAGAATTCGTGAAAACGTAAGATGGGTCACAATAAATGAGATAGTTAATTAAAAGCACACGATTGATGCACGTGCGATAAGACGGTTTTGGTGGGCTGCAACTGCATGCAAAAAAAATGGGAAACCGAGCGGATGTTAGAAAGAGAAACGTTCACAATGGACGATTCGGAGAAATATTTAATCTTTTCACAGACGGCACAAACACGAACTGAACGCGCACGATTAAATTATAACGCGGGTTTGATACGTAACGGATTAATTTGGATGGGAGCTACACGTAAAAATAAAAAATAAAAACGGTGTGGTATCGGGGAATGGAGTTAATGTAGATAATGTCTGGGTGAATTATGTTGTAATGAGGTTAGTAAAATTTTAAAAGAAAGCCGAGAGAGCAAACAGCGATGTTTACAGGGCAGTGAAACACCCCCGACTACTTCGGCGCGACCGAATATTTGTAATAACGAAAAGAGCGATTTTTTTTTTATTTTGAGTATGATTTTGTCTCTTTCTTTTCTATTGGAATAAAACACAAATTAAACGTCAGATTCGCGGATGAAAAAGTAGTATGGTTATTTGCAATCGGACAAAGAGTGAATTAAATCGATTACCGATATTACTTTCAAATTCAAATTTAACACAGTATGGAAAAGTTCAAATCGTTACCGTCCTTTGTAAAAAGCACGTGTAGTGTCGTCCGCTGGAAGCACACACTTGTCACACGCGAATCGAAATTTGCACTTTTCGAAAATGAAACGTTGAGTAGAATTCGTGAAAACGTAAGATGGGTCACAATAAATGAGATAGTTAATTAAAAGCACACGATTGATGCACGTGCGATAAGACGGTTTTGGTGGGCTGCAACTGCATGCAAAAAAAATGGGAAACCGAGCGGATGTTAGAAAGAGAAACGTTCACAATGGACGATTCGGAGAAATATTTAATCTTTTCACAGACGGCACAAACACGAACTGAACGCGCACGATTAAATTATAACGCGGGTTTGATACGTAACGGATTAATTTGGATGGGAGCTACACGTAAAAATAAAAAAAATAAAAACGGTGTGGTATCGGGGAATGGAGTTAATGTAGATAATGTCTGGGTGAATTATGTTGTAATGAGGTTAGTAAAATTTTAAAAAAGAAAAGCCGAGAGAGCAAACAGCGATGTTTACAGGGCAGTGAAACACCCCGACTACTTCGGCGCGACCGAATATTTGTAATAACGAAAAGAGCGATTTTTTTTTTATTTTGAGTATGATTTTGTCTCTTTCTTTTCTATTGGAATAAAACACAAATTAAACGTCAGATTCGCGGATGAAAAGTAGTATGGTTATTTGCAATCGGACAAAGAGTGAATTAAATCGATTACCGATATTACTTTCAAATTCAAATTTAACACAGTATGGAAAAGTTCAAATCGTTACCGTCCTTTGTAAAAGCACGTGTAGTGTCGTCCGCTGGAAGCACACACTTGTCACACGCGAATCGAAATTTGCACTTTTCGAAAATGAAACGTTGAGTAGAATTCGTGAAAACGTAAGATGGGTCACAATAAATGAGATAGTTAATTAAAAGCACACGATTGATGCACGTGCGATAAGACGGTTTTGGTGGGCTGCAACTGCATGCAAAAAAAAAAAAAAAAAAAAATGGGAAACCGAGCGGATGTTAGAAAGAGAAACGTTCACAATGGACGATTCGGAGAAATATTTAATCTTTTCACAGACGGCACAAACACGAACTGAACGCGCACGATTAAATTATAACGCGGGTTTGATACGTAACGGATTAATTTGGATGGGAGCTACACGTAAAAATAAAAAAATAAAAACGGTGTGGTATCGGGGAATGGAGTTAATGTAGATAATGTCTGGGTGAATTATGTTGTAATGAGGTTAGTAAAATTTTAAAAGAAAGCCGAGAGAGCAAACAGCGATGTTTACAGGGCAGTGAAACACCCCCGACTACTTCGGCGCGACCGAATATTTGTAATCAAGTAGTTGATAAGAGGATTTAAATATACATTTCTAAATTGAAAAAACGGTACAATTCCGTATTGAAATCCTGAATTTTTTACAATAAACAACCTCGGAAATTAAATGGTTGATTACCCTGTAAATAAAATGACATCAACAATCTAACCTCAAAGCAACATTCGAATTTCGCTAAAACTTTTCTAACCTTCACAAGCAATAAAAAGTTCAATCGATTTTTTAATGAAAAACTTTTTCTAACACAATCATGTCACCATAAATAAATAGACTGAGAAAAAATAAAAAAATCACCTCAATTTTGTATTGAAAACATCATTTTCAGTATAATGTAATATCGCATGCAACAATATCAATTCGAAGCATTCAAAATAGACCAAATAAAATAACACAATATGTTACATAACCTAACTATAAAGTTTTATTAAAACAACGTTTCTAACCTTCAAAACCAGTCAATCATACATAATTATACCAACGTCCATACATGAAAATTAAGACATAAAAAACTCCCATAGATAAAACAGTATCATTACACAACCCAACATCGACAATACAAAAAGCTCCATTATACAATCAAAATCCACAATATTTTACAAACAACAACCATCAAAAACAACATTTCTAACCTTCAACAACCGGTCAAACTCGCCACGCAACCACTCCGAACCTCACCCGCGAAACCTCGCATCCGAAAAAGATTGACAACCCCTGCAAACGAAATGACATAACGCATTACCGAACGAACAACCTAACCCTCGCGCCTCGCGAACAATGAAGGTGCGCGCGTAATATCAGATGACCTCAACCGGAGAGAGAGCATTGTGATTTTTTTCTGGCGGACCGCAAAAAAAAATTTTTTATCGGCGCTAACCTTTTTTTCGGTCCGCCATGTCACTTATCACATATTTTATGGTTTGTTTACGTTTTTTCGGCCGCGTTTTTTTTCCCGCCTGCGGATCCCCCGGTACGAATTTCGCGCGCGCTCGTTTTTTTCTTCATCCACGGACGGTTCATTCACATGTTCGAAAAGTTCGTGATCTAATTGAGACGCGTTTTTTCCGAGTGATATGTTCGATTTTGTGTGGAAAAAATCGGTTATTGTCTACGTGAGTGTATGAATGAATGTGTGATTTGAAAAAAAGTGCGGTGTAATTGGGATATTCGATACTGTTTACACGTTTTTGCATCGATTAACATTCGTTGAAAATATCATGTAGATTCGATTTACATTTGAATATTAAGTGCTTATGATATAAGACGTGTCATTTTGATCTTGAATAATGTATTATTTTTTGATATTGGGTCACATTTCAATAATAAAATCAAAACGTGTTTGGTCGATTTGAAAAAAATCAAAACAAATTTTTTTTCTGAAAAAAAAATGCATGTTATTGTTCTATCAAAATATCTTGTTATTCCTTTTATCCGTTCGGATTCTAAATGCATCTGTGTTTATAATTTTTTTTATCGATTCTTTAATATCGTAGATCGTATCGCGGAATCAAATCAAATGTTGCATAATTTCGATTTTTATTTCGGTTTTTCAATATTAGGATGTTCGCTTCAGTGTGGCCTTATTGTTTTTATCGTTTTCCGATTCCGCAGGAAAACGGTCTTGTTGTAATTTGTTAAAATATCGCATAAATCTTATTTTAGGTCTTATTACGAATTCAGTTCCGGGCGCATTTGATTTGTTAATTTAATAACTTTTAATTAATTCACGTCAGTGTAATTGAATTTACAATCTTTTGAAATATGTACTAAAAAATACATTGGCAAATTTTTGTTTTACTCTTGAATAATCACAAATTTCTAAAACAAATATACGTGTCAATTTGAATGTATAAAATATTTGCAAAGATAAAAATGATCTTAATTTTATAACAAGGCATTGAATACCTAGAATATCAAACTCGCCGAAGGCTATGATTCATTTTGACATCTCGTTATTGTTAAAAATGACTTAACTTGAAGTGTTTGATTTAATTGGATGACCTTTCAAATTGAACGATGATTATTTCTAAAAATTTTGCCTTTGGCATAAATTTGTATAAACATATAATTATTTCCAACACAGTTGTGTGAAATTTGAACGGAATCTTGAAAAAAATTACTCAACAATTTTGTGCTTTCTTGTATGAAAATATTTCATCATTTTGAAATCCATTCAATAAATCAACAAATGTTTCTATGTTCAAAATATTTCAGATTGCTTATATTTTCTAGTCTACTCGTCAAATTTTAGTCAATAAACTTCAGCTTGTTATTCAACTTTCAATATCCTTTTGATCCTTAAAAATCTCTAAATATTTTGAAAACCACTCTCTTTAATGGCAACATTGATGCAGTTTTTTGAAAATAATTTGAGCATCATACAACATATTAACTTCAGATTGCTTATATGCTTACAGTCAATCTATTAAATACTTGTTCTTTGATTATTATACAGCTTTAAAAATAAATGTGAATGAATCTGGCAATGACAAGTATCTTATTAAATTACGACATTTATGCAGTTTTATTTTTAAATAACTCTAAGCATCATATAACATATAATGCTTTGGATTATTATAATTTTTTAGTCAATCAATCAACTGCAACTCATAAAGTTTTTTCATCTGTTAAATACTTACTTCTTCAATTCAACTAAACTAAATTTATCGGCATGACGTGTTTCAGATTTTTTATAAACTTCTAATAATCCCATTTTTTCGATAAGCTTCTTTTATTAAACAATTTCAGAACCTCTGATAAATAACAAAGCAATTTATTGAAACATAACAACAATACTATTTCTTGGAAATCACAACGATTACTCAACTTATTTCATATTCTTCATGAGCTCCTATCAATTTTGATATATCGATAAACTTATTTGTACAATCACTAGCGCTTTGACTATCGTACAGCCTCTTAACAGTTTGAGAACCACTATCACACACGACAACACATCTTATCGAAGCACAACAACATCAATGCAATTTCTTGGCAATCGCTCCGAGCACCTGCCCCTCAGGCGCAACAATAACAACACAATGGCGATTAAAAAATTCTTACTCGAGAGCAATTCGCGCACACATATACACACATCGCATAAATTGACAGCGCAATTATTTGCATAATTATCGAACGGAATTGTTCTCCTTTTTTTCTTGGTCGTTCGAATTTTTATTTTTAACAAGAACTAGAACATTCGACAGGTTACACGGTCATTCGCAATTATTTCTGTAACCGTCGGTTATTTCGGACCGCGTTAATTTATTTAGCGCCCACGCCCTGTTACAGCGAATGATTATTTATTTTTTTATAATACACATTATGTGTGTGTGTTATTTAATTAAATCGCATTTTTAGCAAGCGTGTTTCGCGAATAAATTAAAGTATAATAATTGTATAATATATTAATTAGTCACGAAGATGTGCCGATTTTTAATAAACGACCAGTCTTCCCGTTGTTTCGATGATTGATTTTTTTTAAATAATTTTATATGTGTTTAATATATTTAAATATTTAATACATGTCGTATGTATATATAATCGATCTACATATATACATTTTTTACGTACCTGTTTTGCCGTTCTAGTCGCTGAGCCGCTCCGCAATATTTCGCCTACTTAAATTATTATAGTACAGTGTGTTCACGAATCGATGTTAATTTTTTTAACGGCCATTACAATTTCGAATCTTAAAATTAATAAATTAATTCCGCAATTAATCTATACATCGCTCATACAAATTATCAGCCATTGTTGTTATCATGTGTTATGAATTATATTCGATTAATTTATACACCGTCGAGATTCGTCCGGCACAAAACGAGAATGTTAATGTGACGAATCGTATATTAAAAACATTCTAATTTATTTTTAAACAAATTTTATTATTTCACGTAGCAACATTAGAATATTTATATGAGTAGGCGATTTTTCAACGCCCTCCCACATTAGTGAAAATCTTCGTAAAGCTCGAAGCTTTCCCGGCGCGAACAATAACTGGAAACCATTCAAATTTTGCAAGAAAAAATCAAAAATATCCTCAGACGTTTCGACGCAATGATAAATACCGAGAGACGTGCTAATAAACAACTTTTCGATAGGAAATCGACGTACGTTCGAATTAATCGTCGACCGATGGCGGAAGCTCGAATGGAGACATGCAAAAACGAGTTTCGCAATTTTTTTCCACATTTGTAATACATTATTTATAATTTGGCGCATAGGTACGATGCGAAGCCCATTTTCGCGAACGTATATTCGAGGATGCATTCTGCAATTCGGTCGCCAAATTTGATGTTAGCGTACGTTCTCTTACATACCCGAGGGCTGTAAAAACCTGTATTTTCGTATGTTCGAGGCCTTATGATGATCCTCGTAGATCATGGATCATGAATCGTGTTCGTAGATCTGTGCTTTTGAACCAGTTCGAGTTTTACAACCGAAAAACCGGCAGTAATAAAAGTATCATATTTACAGAGTCGTGTTGGTGAATTTTGGTTTCGAATGCGATTTTTGGATTTGACGCGTCTGATGTAAAAGTTGCTCAAAGGCATTTCTCGACTAAATAGGCGGTTCTTGTTAACTAATTACGTTCGATATGTGATGGTGCATTATGAAATCAATGTCGGAATCTGGTAAATTTGCGATAGCCATCAGACTCGAGGTATAATTTAAAATATCTAAATGTTGATCGGAATCAATTACCGAGCGTGGAATATATATTTTGATATTGCTAAATATGACTTATTTAAAATGCAAAGAAAGTGACAGGACGGAATATTTATAATACAAAAATTGTACTGGGAAATGTTCGATAACAATTTCCAAAGATTTCGATTGTTAAAACGAGTTTTTCCTTGGTAATTTTTTCATATTTTCGTACAGTCGCCGGAATTATTTATCGAAAGTGTTCGCCCTTAGTATTCGGAACGTTTGAAATTCGATTGCGATCTAGTTTAGCATATTTCGCACATATCCTTATCTGAGTTTGCCTCAATTTCGCATCGGTCGAGTTTTAAATATTTCTGACATAAAATTTTATGATCATGACGGTCATGTACGCCAGTGCTTTTCAAATGTACGTTTGACTGAAGAGCGTTCGCAAATTTTTCATTCTTACCTTCGTGAAAATGTGAAATTCTATTTTCACATTTATGAGTTTTTTCGATGTAGGTACGATTTCAATATTTCAGTTGAGTTATGTGGCTTTTTATGCGTGATTTTTCATAAAAAATCTGCGAACCCTAAGTTGGAAATCATAAACACATAAGCGTTTATGTTTCGTGAGAACGTTTTCCGCAACTGTGGTCCTGAAACGTTCAGATTAGAAGATATCTTCCGAAGTGCTAAATTTTGCGAATCGAATAATAAAATGTATCAGATATCTTTTATAGCAACGAATATGTAATCATACATACGGGAAACGTTATTACTTTATTAAATTTCAAATATTTAAATTTTTTAAATTATCAAATTACTACGTTTACGTACACGTGCTTTGCATTTCACAGTTATTAAAAGGTGTAATGTTTCGTTAAGAATAGAATTTTAAGAAAAACCACAATTTTTTCGATAAATCAACGGTCTGAACTTTATTAAAAGCTATAGTTCCCAAAGTCAAGTGATAATTATATTTGATTAGATTGGGTTTCAATATTTAACTCCCTGAGAATCATTATATTTTATAATCTTGTTACATAAAGACTTAATGGTCTAATCTTTTAAAATGTATTCATTTCTATCAATACTGATGTTAAGCAATGAATTACTTGTATTTTGTGTATGTATATTATTGGTCTGTTCGTAATATTAATTGGTAAGGCATGATTTTCAGTAATCAAAATTACAAACTCTTTGAGAATCATCTTCCTTTTATAACTACGTATAAGGAAAAATGTCTGAACTTCCGATTGCTGTTGAAAATATCTTGCAATGGATGTTATATAGATTAGTTCGAATATGATGATGATGCGAATTTAAAACCAAATTGAAATACAAATTTTAAGACTTTTAAGACCAAAACAATCACTCGGCATCCGTTGAAAAACCAACAACCTCTCACTCAACACCTCAACCAATTAAAACGCCATCATTCAAACGCACAATTTATTTTTAAAAATTAGCAACCGTCACGACCCAACCGATAACGGTCCCCCGCGAACACACGACAACCTCAAACGAGAAAAGCCATCTTGTACAGAAAAATCCCATCGCCCATAGAAACCACCATGGACCGGCCGGGCATGTGGAACGGTATAAGTTACTCTTGGGCAACTAATCAAAAATCAAAATCAACCTGTCAAATCGCCCGACACAGGCCCCATCTTGGCGTGGTGTAGTATGAAAGGAAACAAATTATATTCTAAACACGCTAAATTATTCATGGCGCAGCATCGATTATAATTTATACATATTAGAGTATGAATATGTATGTTTGTATGGTGTCGGTATACTCTCGTGGCTTGATTGAGCGTTCACCATTAAAATAGCATACTTTTCGGTCACGGATTTGTTAGGTGTTAAAGGTCTCGTTTCGTTGGTGTGTTAACGTTTCACGAAAATATACAAGCGTTTTTGCGAAAAGTCAATGTTCGAGTTTCCTTGAAGTAAATAACAATCGTGTGTCATTAACCCATATTTAGGATTAATTAATTAATCATATTCAAATGTAAATAGTAATTATAAATTCCGCTAAATAAAAGTTTTTTGATTGGAGAATTATCAAGGTAATTTATAAAAATTTAATAGCATTTCGTAAATGCACATTATAATTATCGATCGCCTTGTAATAAACAAGGTAATTGAAAATTTAATTTTTGTACATTATTCTATCTTTGAATATTAATTTTCGTTTATTTCTACAGCTCTCATATATTATACGATCAAAATCTAAGCTTAAATACATTTAGATCATATCCAAATATGGAATTACAACAAAAAAGCAATAATTCTTAATGTCTCCGAAGAACGCGACCGTCAATTAACAGTAGTCATTAGCGGCAGAAACAGCACTTATACCAGTCACAAATATACAAAATAAAATGTATTAAAATAAGCTAAAACGTTAATCAATTTTGCACACAAGCCGCCCACTGACATTCGTCCCAAATATCAGGAAAGATTTCTAGGATTGCTATTCCGGTTATGGAAATGGATATGGTGCGTCAGTGAAACTGTTAGACATAACACTTCAGGGTTCTGGTTTATTTCGAATCCGACTGACTGGTTTTTTTTTCGTATATGGTCAGATCATCAATAAAACTATATGTTAAATTAGCAAAATGGGAGGTTTTCGCGAAAATTATGCATTCAAATAATGTGATTTGTTCGAAAAGAATCCTCTGAATATTTCGATCGTGACTGAGCTTTCGTATGTTACACATGCTTCTAGATTTATAAAATACATACATATTCACAATTTAATTTAAATTTAACAAATGTTATTTTTGGAATATAAATGAAATACATTAAAAAAAAAAACAAACTGATTGATATTTCTGATAATTTCTGTATGAATATTTGTAATTTTATTTCAATCACAATTTGTAATTTTGTTGTAAATAGTAATAGAAATATTACGATATTCAAATCTTCTTGAATTTATCTAAAAAATAATAATTATTTATATCACGATACAAGTGTACTTTTATATACTGTCCTAAAAGATCATCACGATCATAAATTGACCGATAATTATGAAAGATTTTAATGATACGCGGTTCGGTGCACCGTTAATGGAATCGCCACATCAACTTTTCAAATCGAAATCGATTTCGTTATCGAAAAAAAAGCTTAAATAAATATATATGAGTAAATAAGTAACGCAGAACAATTATACGAATTCTTACAGTGCATACGAGGCCTTTAGTGGAACGCGTTCTCCGTTTAATTGGACGAATTATTCTCCGTTTCTATGTTTCAATTATAATTGATTGTTCGTACTCTATTTTTTGCGCAAAATTTCATCCCGACATCAATCTATCATCGATTAAAAAGTGGATCGAGTCAGAAAGTTATCAGTTTCATCAATCTATCTTTGCATTCGTTTTTATTATCGTTCATCATTAATATAAAGTAGCAAATGCTTCAGACGTTTCGTAAACAGATCAATTTTTTCATTAGATATTATATTAAAGGTTGATCGGTGATTGTAGCGGATCGAAAGTTTGGAAAAAAACGTCGAAATGAATCAGTGCTTCGGATATTTGTCCTATGATATAATTGTTATA
Source organism: Hydropsyche tenuis (assembly GCA_009617725.1). NCBI lineage: Eukaryota > Metazoa > Arthropoda > Insecta > Trichoptera > Hydropsychidae > Hydropsyche > Hydropsyche tenuis. The sequence continues at coordinate 938,895 of VTON01000067.1, forward strand.
TTTATGTCTGTGTGCGAAAATATCGAGTTCTTTTTTTTTGAGGAAAATCCTTTAAATTGTATAATTGAATGATATCATTTATGTTTTTGCGTTTCTTCAAAATGTGGGAAATTCCTAAATTTTGTCGGTTATTCCAAAAATATATTAAATATTTTCGGAATTTTTAAATTGAAAAATTTAAAAATTTAAATACAAAACACTAGAATATCAATTAATTAATCACACCGAAACAGAAAATCTCGGACCGAAGAAAAATTGATATAATTTTTCATAACGAACAACCGCATCATTTGTTTATTTCAATTTCGGAAATCGCAATGCGGCCACTGTTACCGAGTAAAAAATAAATTTTCCAACAACCGAACCAACAATTTAAATAGATTTTTTTCAACCATCAGCAACTAAACGAACACAATAAGCTCATTCTTCAAAAGTCGCTCACTACACAAGCTCGCATGCCAAGTAACACAATCGTCGGACAAATTACACAGCAACGAACACATTATCAGAAAATAACTAAAAACACGAATACATATTTCTAGGGATGATTAGAAGCTTTCCCATAATTATAAGAATTTTTTTTATTGGAATTTCAATTATTACATTTTTCAATCAATTCAAGATCAGAATCAGATTATACAACAATTTTTCTTAAATTTTCAAATTATTCAAAAATCACACATCTACCGAACGGAAGACGCAATCCAATCACACCGATTTTCCCAAGACGTACTTCAAACACCATCAACATCACAATCATTAAACCCACTCGCGATATCGCCCACAGCTTTAATGACCCGGACGAGGTGGCAATCACAAATATCCCCATCTCCAACTGACCAAAGCTCACTAGAGAAGACTCCACCGAAGCGGACGTCGCAATATACGAAAACTGTGACTTTTCCCATGGTGTGCAGTTGTGGTAATTCGTTTTTAATGGTGGCGGTGCGTGTGCGACCACACACAAGTTTCGGCAGCGGGCACACCTCGGTACGTAATGACCCGTTAATTGCCAGCTCTTCTTTCTCTATGCTGGAAATTGATTCTGATCGTCGACTTGGTGCTCGAATGGCCCTTCGTATCTGCTGATTGGTGTCTGAAAAAATTCGGAATGTATCGATGAAAAAGTGTGATGCGTTGTTGATGTGTGTTTAGTCGAGTTTGCGATGGATGCGGTTAATGGTTTGGTTTTTTTGGGTGCATCGGTTTATGTTGGTTATTGGAGTTGAGTGATGTAGTTGATGGATGTGATCGTGTATTTTTAGTCTAATATTTTTTGGGATTATATTGTCAATGTTTTTCTTTAAAATAATAGATAATTTTATTTACTGGAATGTTTATTTTTTAGTGTAATATTATATCAGATCTACTTTAAATTCAGTTGTTATCAAATGCTTCTGCTAATTATTTTATTTACTACCCTTTGCAATTAAATTTTTTTAAAAGCATAATATGGTAGATAATCAACTGATTATGAAAGCATAACTGTAAGTAAAATGATTGATTAACCGGCATCTCTAATGAATATTCATAATTAAAACAAAGATGTTCTTAATACAAACCTAATCAACATTTCTTATTGTTTTTTTCGCGCTAAAAAAATATCAATAACCCATTATTAAAAATTCCAAATTGATTATTCTAATACATATATTGTCATATTTAATTAGAATGAAACATTTTTTATTACAAATTAAGTGAAATACGACAACTATCTTGACCGCATCAGCACTTTGATAAATTTTCATCAATAATTTGTCCAATTATTTTTCGACATGCGGAATCCTGTTTCCCGTTCAGGAATCCGAATACAGTTTTATCACAATGGAAAAATCTAGAAAGACGGCCACTAAGAGTTTAATTAGCGAATCGCAAATCTCTGCCCGAAAACGGACGGCGAATAACGTATGAGAGCTTTTGTTCGAAAAAACAAGATCGAAATTGTACTATGTGTTTTAGTTAGAAGAAAAAAATGGTGCGAGGACGTCACGTGTCGACGGTAAAAAATGTCGACTAGATTTTTTAAACGCATTTTTCAGACCACCAATATTATATCATTAACATATTACATGTCAATCAAAAGGCGGTTTATTCTAATATTATTTGGTTTTTTATACTCGGCGGACAAATAAATATTTGTTTCTAGGCTTCCTGCTTTTAATTTGATTGATACGTTGCCGCCAATTATCATGAGAAAATATTTGTTTAATTTTTTCGAACTGGTGTAAAAACGATACGTTTGTTTCAATTTTCTATACGAAAAAAGCTTTGTTCTAATCGCTGCACATATGCGGGATCGTAAACCTTTTTTATTGGGTATAATTTTTTCGTCATAAAGACGTTATATGTGCAGAGAATAATTCGTATAATTAAATTCGTGTCATTATCGTCTAGTTCTCTTTTTTGCGTTCTCTACAAAAAACCGAATGTAATACCGCGTTGTCCAATCGCATATTTACTACTATTTGTTTATTGCCTATTAAATAAAAGCGATGTAAATCTACGCTTGTTGAACAAAATAAATAACTATAATACATGTAATGATGAACGCTCATGAATTTGAACCGTTCCGTTTTCAAGTCAGCAATAAGCGCCAGAAATAAATTATACGCGAATGATTCGACGAATTATATATAAAAAAAATCGTGTGTAATAAAAAGATATGTGAATGAAAAAGGTGCAAAAGGCCTTCAATTGGTCAAAAATAAAGGAAAACGCGTAATTTTGCTATCCAAATAACTCAATTTAACATTCAAAGGCAATTTGAAAAAAAATGTTCCTTCTTTTATTTTATTTTTCATCTTCAGATATGTTTCATAGTTGTTTAAGTCTTCAAAGAGTTTTAAAGCCATTTATTTAAAAAAAATGTCATCCTGAAAAATAAATCATAACACTTCCTCTTGTCGCATGTTCGTTGTTAAGCCGGTTTGGCAAAACTGGATATAATTTTTTGTAATAAATTCTATAAAATGTAAGATGGATACGATTCTTGAAAACGGCATGAAATATTTGCAACATCATAGATATAAATTCTTCTTCACTGCCATTTCGAACTTTACATTGTCACTTAGGTCATGCTTCTCACCAATATGTTTCTTTTTATATATATCTTCTGGTTTTATGGCTGTTGATTTTCCTCAACATTTTGCAACCACAAGTCATTACCAGCAAAACACATCTATCAAAAGCTCTTTTTCCAAATATCCATGAATCATAGCTTTTAAAACCACATTCATTTTTATATGAACATTCCATTCTATTTTCATTCATCTCTTCAAATATAATTCATACATAATTTCTTCTTAGGAAAAAAATTATATAAAAATAAATCCTCCATACTAATTTCAGTATGAATTCTTGTCTCATCAATTAACGATCCTCATTCACAACAAAATGTACTCGCTAAACAAAAATCGACAACCCTACAAAAGCGAACGAGCACAATTAATCGTCCAAACAAATTAGAGAATTAGACGCTAATTGAATGAAAACGGAAAGGGATTTGTGATGCGAGCTTTCTTTACACACACCCACGGCGCATAATGGCCGCTCGGTAATAATTTTAATAGCACGAAACGTTCGTAATTATCGATCCGACGAGAAATGATTTTGGTAATGAAGATGGTAATGATGCTACACCGAGAACACCTAACGACTAACGGTTCCATATTGAGGAGAAGCCTTAAAGATGGCCCCCCCTTGAGCTGATCACGCATATGTATGTGAATTGTGTTGCTGTGGATTATTTGAGGTTTTGAGGATTTTAATTATAGAAGTGTATTGACGGTTTTTTTTATATAATTCAAAGAAATTGAGTAAATGTAGTTAATTTGTGAATTTTTGGTTTAATTAAAAAAAAACATCATGATAGGTCATGTTATGTGTAAATTATGAATTAAGGTTTTGAATTTCATTAGAATAATTTTATGGCGTAATTAGTAATGCGTATAAATAATTATAATAATGTAGGGCCATAACAAATCTGGTTAGATGAATTAATTATAGTGTACTTAGCAACTAATTTGTAATAAAAAAAAATAATCCGGCTTTTTTCACAACAACAATAACCAAATTCATCTATCGACTCATTAAATTTCAATAAGATCAGTCTTAAAAAAATTAATATATGATAACCAGATGGTCTAATTTATTATATTTGATTTGAAAAAAATCAGTAAGTATATTGTATCCTAATTTTCAAATATTCATAATTTTCATTTAACACCTTTAATATTTATTTCTTGTTTAACTTTTATGCTCAATGAGACTCAATTTAAACCTTTGACTGTAATAAATGTGATCAAATAAGTTTTTATATCTCAATTTTTTATTGCTTCAATTCGATAGCACTGCTTTGATCAAACCTTTCCATGGTATAACAATCAGAAAATTCCATTTACGGACATCCACAGCAACGCAAACCCGAAAACGAAACATGCGAGGATACAGCACGAGCACTAATCGTGTTTGCACACGTGAACGCGGCCGGGAATTTGTCCAATTGTCGAAAATCAACGTTTCGTGATCGTCGATTTTAATTGTGATTCGCCGTTGCCGCCATGATGATGATGGTCATGATGATGATGCCATGGTAATGATGATGGGGCTAATGGCGAAATGGAGTCGTCGAGTTTCGGGAGACGCTCTCATCACGTTTTAATTGGCCGCATCGAATTGTCTTTCGTACTGTTTGATTGATCGATCGCGAAATGGGATTCTGCACTGTCGTAGGTTTGTTATGTTAAAAAAAATATATGTCCTCGCCATTTGCCTCTATTATTTTTGGCAAAGCGATACATTCGCGTTTCTAAATCGAATCGAATGTATTTATAAAAGCCGCATCGTAAAACGCGAATTTTATTCAAGCCCGTAAACACCGGTCAGTCGTCGTCTCGATCGTTTTTGTCCAAACGTCAAATTCTCGGCGATCAAAGCCGAAGCCATCAGCAACAATGCCAGCAACAATTGCAAACATTGTCATAACTCGGCAATCATAACACCTTTGAACCGTCGAATTCGGGCCTTTGATCGCCGAATCAACCCCCTGTCTTCGCGTTGTTTCACAGATAGTCATTAGCCGATGACGCAATCATTTCGCGTTTAAAATTTCGAATGCTAATGCGGACTCGCCCCGAATCTGCGAGTTGTCGGGCCGAGTGGCGCACATGTGTCGCAATCATTATCGAGGAATAATATACAATGTTGTACGGATTCTGCTTCCTTCGTGCGGTGTCACTTGTCTGCATCATAGTTTCTCAAATTGGGTGTCGGAAATTTTTATTTTTGGGAGAAAATTTCGTTGAAATCGGTGGGTTTTTAGTCAGAAAATTTTCGTTTGATTGTTTCGAATTATTCTTGAAGTGAAGTTGAATCAGTGGATCAATAGGTGGATAAATGATCTTAATGTGTATCAATTTTCTTAGAACTTGTTTAGTGTACAACTCATTGAAATAATTTTTAAATGAAAAGATCATTGCTCTAACAATTAGACCGTTTAGTAAAAGAATGTTTCAGTATTAAGTTTAGAACAATAAAAAAGGTCTATTCAACTATCGATCCAATTACATTTCGCTTCAAAAATAATTAATTTCGACCCTCAGTTTGAGAGATCTTCCGACATAGCCACTAATGACAAGGGAATGTAGCGAACATCCTGCCAATTTTTCACGCTTCCAAAAATCTGTTACCTACTCCCTCAGAAACGCCTCCCGATCCCGAATTCACACGAAATAATTAAAAAATTTTACACGCACACATTCGAAAAACTCAAAATTAATTTCAAAAAAAAAACACCATAAAATCCGTATAGCAATTAGAACCATTAGCGACAACTGACCCATTTCCGACAATCGAAATCAGTCACATTATTCACTGCGTTGCGACCCAGCGCGATAACCCGTCGAATTATCGAAATTTTTCGATTATGTCGTATCTGAGTGGCCTCGGAGTTCGGTTTTTGAACGTTTTTTCGTTAATTTATTAATATTTATAATGTTCGAGATTGCATCTCGGTCGTAAATTCGCGCCATTCTCTCGAAATCCGCGAGTGAGGAACGTTTGGCCCACAAACAATAGGTGAAACAGAAATAATCATCGTCGACCTGTCTGCCAACAAAATGATTCAGAACTATGTTTGAAAATTTGCGTTTCGTGTTTGTAAACGTTTCGATTTTTCTACTGTTTATGTAATCCGTGTCATCGGATGATTTTGCTATGATTTATGATACTGAAAAAATAAATCAATGGACTTCATTATCAATTTTTATAAATTCACAATAGAATCTAATTTGAAAATATAATGCTTTTTTTTCTATGTTTATTTATGTTGTTTTTTTAATGTTTCAAACACAATAAACGAATTATACAGTTTGAGGATAGCTGCATAGAATTACTTTTTTTCCTGCAGACGCTGTTATAGGAATATTAATGCGTATTCAATTGGACCGTTAAATCGTGATTTTATACACTTAGCGAAATTATTTACGAATTATTTTTTAACATAAAACATGGCAGCCATTCTCGACTGACACCAGTTTCATTTCCGAACCGTCAATGCGCAATTTTTTTATTATCCATGAAGGATTTGTGAATGAGTACGCGTTTTATAAATAAAATCGCATATGAGAGTCCTACATACAATGATGTCAGAGGATAAGACAGACGTTTTTCTCGAAAAAATCGTTTGCATTTATAAAACACATGCGCCACATTTTACGAGCACATGTTTCATGTTGCATGCTGAAATTGAGTGTGCAAATTTTTTATGGAATAGTCGTTAAGATTGTGTTATAAGCGAATCTATTATAGTGTATGCTAATTTTATATGCTGTTGCGGAAAAATTTTGAGTTTCGAGTTGATCTAATTATATGATTGAATTTAGGAAGTGCATATATTTAAAGAAAAAAAGATTAATTATATTTTTATTTGAATTGCTCGAAAGAGTTTACTTATCTTCTGGATTCCTTTCTTAAATTTTTATGCGATAAGTTTACAAATTTTTTATACCTTGCTAAAAGTTTTTTATCGTGAATAGGTACGTTATAATTCAAATACAAAATATTTGAATCAATAATTTCCATCATCAAAACTATGATTGCATATCTTTTGGTAAGGGTTGGTTTTCAGTATTTGAAATCCTTGAAACATATTTTCCTGTTAGTACTTTTCATAAGAAGATGTGACGCGGAAAACTTTTCTAAGTTCAATGTTATATCGTAAAAAACTTGCTAAGCAATAGGCAGCGTATGACTAGAAAAAAAGCTCAATTCACTTCAATCAAAAAAATCAGAAAACCCCCAATCCCAATACTACCAAAAATAATTTCGCCACACAATCAACACCATTACATTCAATCAAAATCACAAAAAGCTCAAACTCAACCCGAAAAAAACTCAAACGAAACACTTTCCCTACAGAAAAAAAACCCAAAAACCGAATAGCGGTATCGCAAACCACCTCGCACACACCCCACACCGCGAAAACCGAAAAAAAGTCCCGAAAAACCTCATCCAGAACTCGGTCAGACGAACAGGTTTCGCAGAGGCCTTCGCCCTTGCGCTCGTATTGTTATACAAATTGCATAATCCGCTGCAAGAGGTCCTTTTTTGCATTTCGCGCTTCTTTTTCTTCTCGGGCCGTCCTTGCCCCGGTTTCTTGCCTTTTTTATCCTGCTTCGGTCTCGGGCCGCGGAAGTGGACGCTTACCATCTCGTGGGTGCCCTTTTTTTCTTACCTGGCCCTCAGGTAGGCTTCGAGGGATCGTGTCTTGTGTTGGTGCACACCTGCGCGAATCTCGTCGACGAGGATTGTTTTGATTAATTTTTGAATATTATTTTTTCGGATTTTTAATATGCTGGGATTATGTATGATGAATATTTTATTCGAAGTGTATGTGTGAATTAATTTGATTTATCGACGAATAAAATTGACTACTTTTTTTTTCATGTCAATCGAATGCCGTTTACAGTTATAATGATTTGTTTCATATTAGACATGGACATTCATGGAAATTTAACAAGATTTTAACATAAATTTTATTAGCGGATTTGATATATTTTATATAAATATTCTGCATAAGAAAGTTTATGAATATGTAATTGATTGCATTATGACTTGTCTGATTGAAAAATTTGATTTAATCAAAAAGCATCCTAATAAAACCTTCGTCTTTATACATCTCAATAACTGTATTTATAAAGTAATAATTGTTTTTTTTTTCATTTACAGGTAGGATAATTATTCTCTTCAGTACATTGAAAATATTATGTATCCAAAACGTGAGTACTCTTTGTGCTTCTGAATAATGTTCGCTAATGCAGCGATCCACATACACTTTTTATAAGCCCTTAATTTTATAATAACATATTTTGACGATTGAAAATTGAATATAATAAACAATATTGTGGCTCGAACGTTTTTGTTTTTAGAAATTTTTGTCTTTTTCGTATAATACAATGTTGTTCGTCCTGACGGAAGAAGGCTAGATCCTGCAGATCTATAGCGGTGTTTTTCTTACCTGATGTAAATCGAGAATTTTTTTGTCTACCTGGAATCATCACCCCACGTCTAAAATCAAGGCAGGTAAACGAAAAAAGTCTCGGATGTTTTTAAAAATCTTCAATTCGGCAAATTGTCGATCGAAATGTGAACCGAAAGGTTCCACTGACCGCTGAATAGATTGAAAAAAATTATCTTTTATACATTCGTTGCTGTAATTCGAATATGTAAGCATACGCTTAATACGCATTCTTTTAGCACTCGACGTTTTGTTAGTTAAACGAGAAATCAGACCAATCACATTTAATTTGCTTCAAAACATCAATCGATAAAAATATTGAATTGATTTCAGCACATTTCCGAAAACGGCTTCATTTAACGACTCTGTTAAAGATAACAAAATCGTACAATATGTAAACGTTAACGTTCAAATAAAAAATCCAAACAAATAAATATCTCAAAGCGATAAGACTGTACAGCCTTGAAATTCGCACGTTTCTCATACGCGATCCAAAAACCAGCAAACCATCATAAAATTTCGGGTTTATTTCATCCAATAATTTGCCAATATTGAAAATCTAAAAATCTATTTACAATCACTGCATAATATTGAAATTATTTCGAATCCAAAAACGCATACGTGGCGACACTGATACACGTTAGTAAATTTAACAATCGCGCGTCTCGCGTTTCAACGTATTTGCGGAGTACACCGAAAGAATTGCACAATTTTGTCCGCGACAATGTCTCGTATGCTAAATTATTACAAAGATCAGAATCGCTTAAATATTTTGGTCTATTTTTAAACTGACAGCTGTCTATGTAAGATAAGACGTCACCTTGAATTCGATATGCGCCGAATCCAGAGATAAAGAACGTATTTCTTATACGAGGACAGTTTCTGGGCGCTTATCCCACGGTGTGATGCAATGGATGTGTTCGTTTGTCGAAAACGAAACCTTGTCGTTATCTGGAGAGTAATTTTTTGATAAGTCGTAGAAGGAAATTTTGGATTTTTCGGTGCGAATTCGTTGCAGTTAATAATTGTAGCAGTTTTAACTAGTTTTCACTTGAAAGGTTTAGTTTTATGACATTATTATATCATGCGTCTTTTGAACTGTGTGATAAATTTATATTTGATTTCGATTCATGGTGAAATGTTCTCGGATTGCCGCAAACATATTTTTAACGATTCGAATTTTATAGTAATTTAATGGGCGTTCGCGTTAAGCGAGACGAGCCGCTTTGAAAAATTGAAATCTATCGAGAATCAAATTGAATTTAAAAAAACGTGTATTTAATTGATTATCATACTAAAAACGCGGAATTGAACAATTTAAATTAAGACATACATATAATTACCGAGCGGAATATTTAATTAATGCAATTTTTTTTCGAATGCCCGGTTTTGACTCATTCGAATAATCCAACGTTGGCCTTAATGAACTGGAATAGCTTTTGACCAGATTCGCACTCGTGGACAAACCAGAACTTCGTTTTTTTTTCTAATTAGGCACATTAGATACGTGTGTTGGATTTATACGAGTGTTTTTTTGCGATGCACACATGTCACATTCTCCGAAAATCGGACAGGCGATTCTGATAACGCCCACTCTCGCAATTCCAAAATGCGCTTTATTCAAGGATACGTTTTAACTTAATGATACCTGATGTCATTGCTTAATTAAATATGCCTGATTAGAATTGTTACTATGTATGTCTAATTTTTTATTGCAGTTTTGCTTGAAATTATCTAAACAGCTCAATTATGACGGCGAAATTTTGTATATGTTTCATTCACGTTCATATTATTAATGCGTTTTTGAATCAGTCACGATATTTTAATTTTTCGATTTGTTTCGAATTTAATTTATTGATGTGTTAAAAAAATTAATTTGATATAAACTAATTTTTGATATCATTAAATATGAACTTTTCACTATCTTTTTATATGTATTTTTAGACTATGCACGTCAAAAACGATATCATTTAAGAAAATTTTGATTTATATAGAAATTTTAAATAAATGTATAATATAAAAAAAATGAATAAGTGGTTGACAATTTTATTTATACTTATACTATAAAAAATTCAATAGACCTTCAGATTTGATTCAAAAACATTTCACCAATCTAATAATTATAAGACTTTCCCATTAATTTTATAAAATTTATTATTTTTTTAACAAATTACCCGTCACGGAAAACCCACACGATTTACCTTGAATCGTTGCATTTTCATATCGTAAACAATCGGTAACATCCGAAAATTGAATTTATTCACCGAAACAATCCGAATCCCAGAACCACGAAACGATTCGTGATTTATTCACAATTATCTCATCATGACTAACCTTGAATAGTCACATATCGCACACATGGTTCTCTTTGAATTTCGACGAACATCCAAACGTATCTCGACGTCACACGCCAAAACGAACAATATCGTTCGAAGTTCTGTAACATTGGCGATAGTACTGTTGCCGTCGTCATTGAAAATCTTTGAGAAGACCACTTCCTAGTGTCGGCTCCAATGCGAAAAACGAACGTACGATTGTCGTAATTGCGTGTCAAAAGTTCATCGTCCAAAAATTTTTTAGCGATAACCTTCGGTTCGGTCGTCGGAGTATGTGCGCTATGAATTATTCAATTGTGTATCGATATTCGTGGTTGATGATGATTTTTTTTTGGTTAAATGTGAAAGCGATAACACCTCCGATGACCCACATGTGTCGAGAAGAAATGGGAAGTGTTGTGAAAAGCTTGTGAAGAACGGCGTTTCAAACTTTTCAAGTTGAAATGTTTTGAGTTTCGTTGTTTATGGCGCTGATTATTCAATATTGACGTTGTGCACTTTCCGGACGAAGCGAAAATGTGCGAAACTAATATTTTGCTATAGATGTGTTAAGTCAAATATGCGAATTCGTAGAAGTTTGATTGAGTTCAAATATTTTTTTAAAAATAACACGTAATTTCGAAAGATGCGAACGCTTTCTTTCCCTAACTCGAAGAACCCCCGAAGTTCGTATTACAAAGGATCCATAGATCGACTCAAATCTGATCCAGTGGCTTGCACATTTTTGAATTATTATTTTATTTTATTAAAAAAAATATATATAGTTAAATTCGATTTTATTTTATTTTATTGGATTAGTACGAAACATAACGCTTGAGAATTAATTTATGATACGTCGTTTCGTTACATCGTATACGCGAATCGATTTGCAATGCGCGTCGTAAAGAAACGAGCCAAAATTTCAAACTGGTTTAAATTCATAACGGCAAAACGGGCGACCTTGAAATTTCTAAGAGAATAAACTCTCGGCGTTTGAAGAGGAAGCGAATTTGTGTATAATATCATTATAATAATATATTTAATCGCATTTTTGGGACCGAAGGACGAATCGTTCGCTTTTATGCCAGCAAAGAGAAGGAGATTCGTTCGAAGGCGAAGTTTTCTGATTCGAATCCGAATATGTATGAGAATTGTTTCGTTATTGTATTATTAGAAATATGTATGAATCAATCAACGAAAATTGTTTGATTAAATATAAACTTTTTTATTGTTTCTTCTTCGTCGTTGTTGAACATTTCTCATCTAGTGTATTCTGATTTGATTCAATTCGTATTATATTATACATATATTATAATCTTCATTTTGAAAATTCACATGTCTATTTATTACACCTTTCATTCAATTTGTTAGATTTCCATTTTTTATTAATCTGACCCATGGTATCCATTATTATGACCCGTGTATTTTTTTGGGTTAATCTTCAAATTGATTCGAAATAAATAAATAAATAACCGTTCAACAATTAAAATTAATTTTATTACCAATTCACAATCAAAACTAACATTCCAAATGTGCAAATTTTATACTAAATCTGTATTTTTGATGAAACTTTCTTCATCAACGTGCACAAACAATCCAGTAGCTTCGCATACAAAGATCCGTAATTTGAGTCCGTGGAGCAATTTATTTGTTTTCTCCCAGGAACCAGCAGAATGAACGATTTTGGCCGTAGGATAAATTCCGTGAGGATTTTTTCGCTCCAATCACGGGTGGGCACTGGCTGTTTTGTTGCTTCGAAAAACATATGCTACCCCACGTCCGTTTTTTCCCAGAAACTCGGTATTTACCCACTGCCGAGAAATATCAGCTTCATCCAACGACCCGCGGCGCACAAACACACCACCGCTTTCAATCTTAACACGCCAAGCACCTCTGACATGTGTCAGGTTTTTAAATTATGAAAATGATGGTGTTTATTGTTGTTGATGAGAAAATGTTCGCATTGATTGTGTTTCTTATTTGAAAATTTGAATTTTTTATCTGGGATCGATTCTTACTGGAAACGTGTTGAAAGTTGTAATTGATTTTTTTTTGTATACTTCTTATTAGTTGAAATTTTTTCTTGGTTTTTATCAATATTTTCGTATGACGTCATTTGGATTATTTTGATTCGAATAATTAATGGTAATCCTTTGGAAATGCTAATATTATGAAGTATAATAAAAATTAATATTTAAATAGGAACTGTGTTATATTACCATGAAGTGAGTGAAATATTATGTAATAAATCGTAATCGAAACTTTAATACTTATATTTATTTCAAAAATATTCATATAGACAAAACAAAAAATCGTTGTAGTATCTAAAAATAGACAAAATAACATCTGTATTAACAAAATTTTGTTTCACCAATAGAGTTTTACTTGAAATATTTTTCTCTAATTTAGATAAACAACTAAGGAAAAACAAATTTCATTTACATATGCAACAGGGAACGAAAAAACATTTTTGGATTTAATCCAAAAACTATTCGCACCAAATTATATTGCCCCCTAACTTTCAAACAAATATCTATATCAATTTACCAAATTTTTTACAATAATCGTATTTAATAAACATATATTTTTTCTCATTCTTTTCCATATCGTAATCACAAAAACGCCACCACGTGTAGCCTATATAAATATCTATCATAAAAAATAACTCTGGAAGAATTTGAATATCATCCGTAATAAAATAGTTTCAAATCAATACTACTCTATCATATCCATCTATTGACACTCCATATACAATTTCAATCAAATTTTCTTTAAAAAAAAAAATCAAAATAAAATCCAAACCAGCACTCAACGTGTTAAAAACGAACCACGTTGCATCCAAACGAACCGGGGATGCACATAAGTTCCATAGACGTCGCTTTTGTATGCGTGCACGTGCATCTCACACAAAAACTACCTGAACTTTCGGGGTGCATACCCCAAAAAACGACCGAGAAGCATTCGGTGACGTTGCAGGAATGCACCCAGCCTGGATTTGGACATTGTTTCATCCCCGACTCTAGAAATCGGTTCGAAAAGTGCAGAATGCATTTCTGAGAAGTGCGGATAATGTTTCAGGGTAAAGTGCATTTGAAACAATACGACTTTTCAGTCAATGGTGTATGACGTCTGTTAAACGGTTTTTGTCTGTGTTTGCTTTTGTCTTGTAATGCAAATGGTAAATTATGTTTAGAGGCCGTCAAATGTTGAAGTAATCTTTTTTTGGGTCGTATTGTAAATATATCAGTTAATTAATCTACGCTTATCGACGCCTCTCGGAGTAACGTTCACTCTGTGTTTTTTGCATGTAAACGATTGGTTAATTTTCGAATCTCTCACATCTTAATTTTAACGTGGAATTTAATGCAGTTGATTGTTTTTATTAAGCATTCTCTTGTGTGTATTTTGGAAATGGAAATCTAATAATGCGAGTCTTGAAAGCTTTTTTTTTAATTATTATTATTTTACAACGCGGAAAGGGTTACGTGCAATTAAAATGCATCGGCACGCTTTTACCCAAAAGTAAATATTTTCAAAAGAAATATGAAAATGAGATCGTCGATGCGATAATGGTTCTATACTCCTTTATAAAACGATGCCGCTTTCTATACGACTATAAAAATAATAAATTTTAATAACCCGAAAGTGATAGTGTTCCTTCAAGGAAAGGATTCACAGACATCAATAAGGAAGTACGATGAAAAAACTGAGAGCACATCCACAAAAAATTGTCCGACAATAAAATAAGGAACATCCCCGAAACCGAAAGTAAAACATCATTTTTTTGTCAACGACTACGTACACAATTGCCGAGGACTATTTAAAAAAACCATTTAATGACACGTTTTATAACCACTTTCGATCTCTTGCGCCCAGTTGTTAAATGGGCGCGCGGGCAAAAAAGTCTCACAGAATAAATGCACGAAAAGCAAAAAATTCGAATGGGAAAAAAATCGTACGAGTAAAAACCGACTAAGCAGACGATACTACACGTAGTAAAGGAAAACAATATTTGAATAAAAAATATATGTGGGTAAAGAAGAGGAAAGGTAAGACCGGTAGGTGCTTGTCCACTTTTTGCTACGCGTTTTTATTCCGTTCGCTTTTAATATATTTTTTTCCACGGGACCCCGAGACGAAAGAAATCCTTTGCGTAATAAATATTTGTATAATACTCGCCGGGAGAAAAAATAATTGTAAAAAATGGGTCATTCACGTCGATTTTTTGCCACCCCGGTGCCGCTTCCGTAAGGAAAGGGTGCCTTTTCCCCAGTTTAATCGTATTTTTTCATATTATTCGATTTTTTTGGTCACATGTAGGAAGTCGAGGGTGAATGGTTATGTATGTATGTGGGAGGCTGGCGCTTACGACCTCGTGTAGAAGCAGGTATCCTGCATTTATGAGCACCACAGGAAGTGGTACATTTGTAAATTCACAAGTGGCACCCATTACGCAGAAGAGTGCACGTTGTCCTTGTATAAAAGCTTTTTCCCTTTCATAAAGTTTTGAATGCACCTCGATGATTCTCAAAGTAAAAACGAATTGGCCCAATTTGTAACATTTAACTACCCGTAGATAGACGTCGAATTGTGTCATGTTCAGAAAACATTATTAGAATAATTCTCGAAATTCTATAAATGGAACGTTCTTGTCGTCAAGATTGTGAGCTTTGAACGATTCAGGTACGACATGCATTCAATGCTTTCGTTTTC
This sequence comes from Hydropsyche tenuis, assembly GCA_009617725.1. Taxonomy (NCBI): domain Eukaryota; kingdom Metazoa; phylum Arthropoda; class Insecta; order Trichoptera; family Hydropsychidae; genus Hydropsyche; species Hydropsyche tenuis. Next base: position 954,438 of record VTON01000067.1, read on the forward strand.
ACTTTTATGACGACACGCCAATAAAAGCTAATGGCCCAAATTGGGTCATCGCGTTATCCTCCCTTTTGACGAATTTCAAAGAAAATTGAAAGGCGGCAAAAGCACAAATAACAAACAATACAATGTTGCTGGAAAACAACGTCGAATATTTTCGGGCAATTACGTCGCGTTTCAATTGTCGACTTTTACTTTCAAAGATGTGTCGATAATAAATCAAGAATTCTATGAGCCGGAGTCGATTTTACAGCACCGCAATATTGGAGCAATATTTCGAAAACTAGAAGGGTGGCTCTACATAGCCTACATTTTTTTCGGTTGTCGTAAATATTTTTTTTTTCCAAGTTGGGGTTGAAATGCACAAACCCGACACACTTGCAACAACGCCTATTACACTTGTTGCCTTTGTTCCATTGTGCAGTACACGTATCTAAAGGTCTAATCAAAAAAGCAGGTTACTGCATTACCATAACTTTTTAATATATCGATTTTTGTATAATTGAATTTTGATATGTTTTCAATGCAGGGGAAGATATTTTTTTATTACCTCTTTTGATAATGTTACATAAGTATTGAATAGGGTGGTCAAGATATAGAAGGGTTAGTTATATTTTTTTCACCATCAAAGAAAGAATCAAATTATTCAATAGTAATAAAAAATTCTTTGCAAAAAAAATGATAAGAACCGTCTACCAGAACTATGTGGATCAAGCAAATCCCTCACCATCCTCAAAAATTCAGTATGGAATCGGGCACGTAGCAACAACCGATATTTTCCCTATAATATAAAATAACATTCACATATGTTTCGAAGGGCGTCGCGAGCTCCACTGACCTCAAAATGTGTGTTTCTAGCCCCCGGTATATGTATATACGTTGAGTTAATTTTAGCCCACCCCCGGTCTAACATTGCCAAGGCCAAGGCTATATCCATATACGAAAATATCGATCTGGCGAAAAAACCCCTCGAGAAAAACATGCCGATGGAGGCCTCCAACCCCTTACTCCTCAGCATGGTACAGAGGTACACAACCGGCGTGACCCACAAAAATTTAAGAACCATAGAAAATAATCGATGATTTAGTATTGTTGTATAGTATCTTCATAGAAGTATTCTTTTTATATTTCCATATAAAAAATAAATTAATAAATGAAAAAATAATCAATCAGAATTCAACGTTTTGTCTGATATAGAAAATTGGGATTTTGGAAATTTCAAGTGTTGAAATATAAAAAGTTGATCATCTCTGACTCATAGCCTCCCTTTTCGTCCCGCGTGTCGCACAACTTTCCCCCCTCATCCTGGGATCGCGGAAAATTCGCAAAAAAACGAGGAAAACTCCTCGGGAAAACTTTGGCGTGGCCCACACAAGTTTCTCCTTATAAATTCCATTACGTTCGAGAGAAATTTCGCATTCGAATATTTATGCACACTTTTTTTCACAAACGATCAACGACATGTACGTGATTTATTCGATTTAATTGCACTCACATGATAATTACATTTTTAATTAAAATTATTAAAATTTCTCACTTTGTATCAATTATCATTTTGCATAAATGTAATTTGCAAGTGTCCATTCAATATTCGATACAGCGTAACCTAAAAATCCCAATTTTATATTAAAAAAATATGATTAAATACCCAAGCTGACATCGAATAATTTTTCATAATGAAATCTTACGCAATTGTATATAATCTAATTAACCTCTAATGAACATAAAAAATCTGTTCGAATCCAAACGACAATCGATTCATCAAATTACGAAAGCTCTCATTAGATCAATTTTTATTTTTATTTTTTTATATAGAAAATTTCGATCTTTCGATTCTTCTAAACAATCCCACCAAAACCAGAATATATAATCGAAAAAATAACGTGTCCCGACCGGCTATCGATTACCGCGGGCAAGAGAGGGCCGTCCGTGAATCCACCGAAAAATTGCTACCGGCCCGCTCGAAGCAAATCGCGCTCATCCCTCTCCAACACAGAGCCTTTTTTTCCCACACACACACCCCTGGCAACACTGTCGTCAATTAAAAAATATCCCCCAACTCCCTGGTAAGCTCCCTGGCCCGCGGACGGGAGAAATTTGTAGGCGCGAACCCCAAGATGTTCATAATACATTAGCTCTTTTAAAAAAGTCCCGATACGGGACGACGCTCGCAAACCCTCCGCGTCCCTGTCCCGTTTTTTACCCGTCCCGGTTGGTGGGAGAGAGACCGCGAAAGGGACTCCTCTGTGTGAGTGTTATTGCCGTTCCTCTGTGTTGGTCCGGGCCTGCGGGGCGGGGGGAGAGCGGGGAAAAAAAAAGAACGATAAAAATGGAACGGCGCTTTAAAAAAACAGGGGTGGCCATCGGGACAGGGATGCAGGATAGGGGAAAGCGTGGTTTTCATCCCGGTCTACCACCCCTCGGAATTGGTATCGGAGTAGGGAGGCCGCCGGAGCATTTTTTTCGCGTCTCTTCAAGAGAAATGGTACACCAGACTCTGCCGCGAATAATATGTGTATTTTTTTGTGTAGTTTTTTTCGCACTATTATCTATGCTGGTCAGTGATAAAAATGGGATTGTTGGTATGTTGGTGGGCCAGTGGAGCAAACTTGTGGATGTCGGTCAAGTGGGTTGGCGCAGGGATGCGTGTTTGACCTTTGGGCTACGGTTTTGTAATCGATGAGTCGGATTGGGTGTGTTTTCGGATTCGAGCTAGTTTTTTAGTGTCGTGCGTGATTTTCGTGTATGGAGGGGTGATGATTGAAAGGGTGGTGTTTAATGAATGGTTATACCGGACTAACTGGGTTTAATGAACTTATTAAAACACTTTCGTCGCACCCCAAAAAAATTAATGACGCGATGCTCAATTTTGAATCTAATCACTGCACGATGTCCCATAAACTTTACAACACTAAAAAAAAACTAGCAATAAGTCGAATCACACTAACAATTCAATTTAATTTTCACAATGCGATAAAACAAACCATGCGAACCGAATCGTTGTCAGATTCGGATTCCCCTATAATAATTTTCGATACGCTCAGAGGCACGTACATTTTTTTCGGCGCATTATTTTCACGTTTTGGACGAAATTAATTTGTTTTGACTCGAAATACCCACGGCGAAAACAGAAGACACAAAAAGCACACCCGATAATAACACGCCGACGATATATTGCGGACTCGTAATACGATTACCGATTTCGATACGAACATGAAAAAACGGCGAGCGGCCTTGACAGTGCTGCAAAAGAATCGTATTATGTTATGTTTATTGGTTTTCCGATTACCTCATTGCAACACACATACACACACCTGTCCTCGGAGCGGCAATCGAAAAACGCACGGAAATATGCAATAATTGCGGCGTCGAATTGGAAATCATCGCCATGATCTACGATCTACGATAAGGCGGATAGATCCTTGAGACTCGATCACGTGCAGACATGGTCTTTTGGCCATATTTGAGTATTTGTGTTTGAAATGGATTTCGTTTCGGAAAATCGAAAAATCAATATAAATAGGTTTTATTTTTAATTTTGTAAGTGATGATCGTAGTCGTAGTGCTATGGTTTTAAATTAATTAGTCGATAAAATTTATATTGTATTATTTGTTGTTCTTTTATTCAAATTACGATTGAATAAATATGATAAATCGATCATGTTATTTAGAAAACTGATCATCTTCGGTAAACAGATTGCCTTTAGAAAAGTGATCGTATTCTTACTTCAGAATGTTATCTGATCTTTATGGCCTTAATTAATTTATTTTAAATTTATGATCAATTTCATTTCTTATTCTCGCGTTCAGTTATTAAGAATAGATAACAATTTTAATAACAACTCATATTTTTTAAAATTTGATATTACATCGATTGAACTAAATTATTATAATTAGATTCATATAATTTTAATCATATGATAATTTTCCTTCTTATCAAATTAACCATCAACTAATTTGATTATTCCAATCGATAATAGCTCTGAACAAAATTACAAAATAACATTTTTCATTAAAAAATCATCAAACGAAGCCTGCGGAAGCGCCTCGTTGCACAGTATACTTTGGTAATTTGTATGTGTGTCCACTTTAATCATACCCGGTAGCCTTTCTCTATTCGCTGACATGGACATGACGCTCGCTTGGACACACATTTGAATCGAATGCCCAGATTTGGTTTCTGACTTTCATGGCCATTCATTCGCATGAAAGGCTCGATCGATCGAGTCGCCTTAAATTTTGATACAGTCGAATAATGCCCATCGAATCCAATTTCGTCGGTCCAGTTTCACAGTTCTCGTCCGTCGATTTCTCGAAATTTCAAACGGTGTACATACTTCATTGTGATCGAAGAACGTGTCTGTAAAAAAGTTGATATAAAAGATTTTTTATAATGAGCGATCCTTGTTTGGATAACGAATACACGTGTTCTATCGAATGCGTTACATAATTATGTGACCTTAAGATTTTTTTTATTAAATACAATTTGTGTCAATTATCGAAACATTTGTCATATACAATGTGATCCATCTCAATTACGATTTGCATTCTCATTTATTATATATTAAATAAACAACCGATATTTTCGTATTGCTTAAATATATTACGGTCTGTGATTCACATAATCAACCTTGGAAAATTTTGCAAATCATAACGATTGTAAAATCAAATAAACTCGGCAATTATACATCATCCTTGATAATATTCTTGCAGCATCATATTCCACCATTCAAACCACGGACACCCATTCAAATCGACCCCACACTATAGAAATCGACCCTCAACTACCCCCCACATCTTTGCAAAATCCAGCATCGCAAAATGACCGTTATACCAGCACATCTGATAGGAACAAAGAATCTCTCTCTCGTCAAGTAATTGGATAGGAACCGGCCTAACTGTTAGAATTTGATCGGTCGTCAAAAACGCGAAGTGTCTTGTGCATATTTAATTAAGCCGTCCTGTACGGCTTCGGAAAAAAATGGCATAGCATAATAGAAGACAAAAACTTAATTTCTCGGTATCGAAAAACTCGATCTGGCCCGACCGAGATGAACCGAAACGTGTAACGAGCAAAAAAATTTGTATACACGCCAATGAGCGACTTTCGATAAGTTTTAATTAGCACTCAAGTATTTAGCACGAATCCTTCTAGTGGGGGCACTGTTTGTACAATTAACATCCAGATATCTAATGAGTGTTTTTCTTTTTTTTGAGACTTCAACTTTTCAAGTGTCGTATATGATTATGAAAAAATGTGTTTCAATTAGACAGTATAATATCAGGATTATAATCCTGGAGATATATTCGATCTGAAAATCCAAGGATTAGTTATAGACATGACTGATGTAGTCTAGACATACCATGAATCTGATGTGACTAATCCAAGGATTTTGGGATCAAATTCTCGTCTGGGATCCCGGAATTATATTTTTTTAATTTTGATCATTGATATTAAATTTTGTATGGCACTGATTATATGATTATTAAAATTGGCTTGAAAATAATTAGATCAATATTTTTTTTCATATTTTTATCAGTTTTGTATAATTGACATCTGACCCAATATAATGATGATTTGATCGTAAGATATTTTCGATAATAAATCAGTTACATCATTTATCTACAAGATTTGCTAGATTATGGTATTTATTAGACATCGGATTCTTCAACGTCAGTTTCGAATTTCGTGAAAATAATATTTTGGGGAGTTGATGTTTCGGGCATAGGTCAGCCACGATCATTAAGGAGTTCTCAGAATTTTTACCTCGTGTTTAAGGTGACCGAGCGTGAGTGAAGTTCGTCAATGAAGACGGATTCGCATACAACGTGTAATTTATTTAGATGACGTCATTGCGATTGTTAAGCAGAATTCGCAACTGAATCCTCACAGGATTCCAATTTGGATTTCCGAAATTTTTACTCGATCATGCGAATGAAATCTTCCGGGCAGCTTACTCATTTCCGGAGAATTGAAAATTCAGTGTCTGTTCTGTCCTAAATTGAATACGTTCTTGGAAAATCATCTTTTGTGTTGCTCGTTCGGTAGACGGAATATCACTGATCGGGATTTTACATTTTCCTTAAAAAGATAATCGAATTTTAGTAGCCCGATAAAAAAATGATATCTTTAATCTGTAGTACATAATCTTCCGTTCGGAGGTCGACCTTGCAAAGAAATCACAATGACGTATCAATAGGAACACCGCGTGTTCTGATTTATCTTTAAAAAATTCTTTTAATTAACTTCTGTTCAGATTAAATATTTTATTATTTCATGTATGCAGTACATGTTCATTTCGCGAGCATTATTTTATCTATATGGAGATCAAAAATCGAGTATATTTTAGTTTCAAATGCGATTTATCTATGCAAAACCGTATCAATGTACATAATATTTAAAATTAGAATGAGTGCATTTAAACCTTGAATAAATGTTTGACTTTTTTCTCATATTACACCGAAAACACCAGCGTCAACATATTATATTTCATCATCATCATCATCATTATCATCAGATTTTTACAGTCCTTTTGCCATTTCAGTGTATCTCAAGTAATTCTCATCCAAACATTTTTTTTTAATTACATCCGTCCGTTAACACACGCAGCTAATTTAATGTTAACTCCAATAAGATACCAATAAAATTTTGAACATTCCCCCAAATTCAGTCTCACAAATGATTTTTGACTATTTGACATTCTTATTGTCAGACCAACTATTTATTTATCGCGATTTGTGGAAATTGGTGTCTTCCATTTTTTTCAAAAATGCAACCTGTATATAAACTGCAAGACAATACTTTTTATACCAACAAAATTTTGAACATTTCAAATGTCCTAAAAATGGTTTTTGGCTATTGATGCATTCTCATTATCGAATCACCTATTTATTTATTGCTAAACTTTAGCGATCTGTGGAAATTGGTGTCTTCAAATTATTTCAAAAACACAACCTGTATAAATACAAATTGCAAAACAAGATTTTTTGTATGACTACAAGTTCGATCATATTCCCATACCACGTGCACCTATTGCATAGTGATAAGAGGGTAATTCAAAAAATTCAAACATAAAAATCAAATTTTTATCAAATGATCTCAGAATACCATGATCATATCCGATCCCAAATAGGTATCAATTCATAAATAACCATCAAATACAAACTATTGATCTCGCCAAGAATAGCGATAGGAGGGTAATTTCAAAAATTTGAAAATCGAACAAAACCTTCGTCAAATGATCTCAGGACATCATGATAATATCCGATCCCAAATATGTATCGATCATAAATGACCATCAAATACAAACTGTTGATCTCGACTAGAATCAATTACGTATCGATAAAAGGGTAATTCAAAAAACGAATCGAGCCTTTGTCAAATGATCTTAGGACACCATGATCATATCCGATCCCAAATAGGTATCGATTCACAAATGACCATCAAATACAAACTATTGATCTCGACAAGAATAGCGATAAGAGGGTAATTCAAAAAATTCGAAAATCAAACAAAACCTTTGTCAAATGATCTCAGGACATCATGATCATATCCGATCCCAAATAGGTATCGATTCATAAATAACCATCAAATACAAACCGTTATATCGACAAGAATCAATTACGTACCGATAAGAGGATAGTTCAAAAAAATCGAAAATTGAATCGAGCCTTTGTCAAATGATCTCAGGACACCATGATCATGTCCGATCCCAAATAGGTATCGATTCACAAATGACTATCAAATACAAACTATTGATCTCGACAAGAATAGCGATAAGAGAGTAATTCAAAAAATTCGAAAATTAATTCAAGCCCTTGTCAAATGATTTCAGGACATCGCGATCATATCCGATCCCAAATAGGTATCGATCATAAATGACCATCAAATACAAACTGTTGATCTCGCCAAGAATCAATTACGTACCGATAAGAGGATAGTTCAAAAAATTCGAAAATTGAATCAAGCCTTTGTCAAATGATCTCAGGACATCATGATCATATCCGATCCCAAATAGGTATCGATTCACAAATGACCATCAAATACAAACTATTGATCTCGACAAGAATAGCGATAAGAGAGTAATTCAAAAAATTCGAAAATTGAATCAAGTCTTTGTCAAATGATCTCAGGACATCGTGATCATATCCGATCCCAAATAGGTATCGATCATAAATGACCATCAAATACAAACTGTTGATCTCGCCAAGAATCACCTGTGGCCCACGCGCATGCAGCGGGGGTGTCACAGACGCCGAAGCCTACCCCACACAACGGCGGGGCTGCACGCGGGGGAGGGCGGGGGGTTATTATGCAACGGGCGCGCATCTTGCGTTCGCGCACGCACACTTGGCCGAAGAACGGGCACCAGCCAGCCAGCTCACGAAAAAAATCAATCGGCGGTGTGTTGTGGCGCGTCGCGGACACACAGACGCGCACACGCACGTGATAATTATTATGGAACGACGACGGAAAAAAAAGAGATGGAGGCACACCGCCACCACCGCCACCGGCCACCACTACCAACGTAGCGGCGCGCGCGTCGCCTCTACGAAATTTGGCTGCGGCAGATGCTTGTGTTGGCGGGACTGCGGTCCGTTTGAGTTTTGAAAATAGTCGAATTTTGGAAATGGATTTTTATGTGTTTATAATACTTCTGTGCTGCTGTGTTTGCAGTGGTTGCTTGTCACTAGGGCCAAAAGAGCACCGGTGCACGTTTTTTGTATGTTAAAAATTCTCGGGCCTCTGAAGGATTTTTTTGAAAATAAACTGAGCATTTGAGCGGTTAATAAAAATTTATTGAAAATTAAAAGTGTGTATCATTTTTTTGTATGAGGTCTTTTATCAAATTGTCTTATTATGTGAATTTTTGGTGGGTTCATGAGGTAAGGTTTGGACCAGATTTTTGATACTAATTGAAAAGATTTTGTCCTGAAGTGGATAACCATAATACTAGATTGGTATTTATGATGATGATGTTATGTACGTTCGTATTCAGATTTTTTATGTATGCGATACAAATATCTTCTTGTTTTTTTATTTGTAGTATAATATATGCGTAAATTTAAAGCATTCAAAGAATTTATTCAAATATATTTCGATATAACTCCTATAATTTAACAAAAATTTATAATTATTTTTAAAATTTAAGGAAGACCAGTATCTCATGGCCCTTACTTTTCTACAATCACGATAATATACAAAATTAATTTAATTCTTACAACACCCAGACTTAAAAACGCCCAAACAACACAAGAGTTGGTAACATCGGCTAGCGCTCTAGCGGGCTCACCAACACTCACATAAATACCCCGGCGAGTTAAAAACGCGACACGCGAAAAAAATGTTTGTGTGCGACTCAATGGGCGCGATTTGAATGAGAGCCCGCGCTTCGAAGTCGCAACAGAGACATGCCCCATCCAACGAGTGCGAGCGAGACGACCTTACGTCTCCCTCTCCACCTTCGAAGCGAAGCCTCCCTCAGTATTGGTGCGTCGGTGTGTTTTCGGCGGGGCCCCTTACTGGTAGTGGTCGTTTTTTTTCGCGTGTGTTGGTTCCGGGCCCCGGTGAGGTTTTTTCTAAACACATTTTGGAAATCAGTCTGGTTTTTGCCGCGGCGGCGCGCGCTGCCGGACGCGCACCGTGTTTTTTCGCGTGCGGCAACACTCGACGCGACGCCAAACATAACCAAACGCACGTCTAATATAGCACAATAGGGCACATTATCGCGCTTTTGCACCCCCACCCCTAATTAATTCGCTCTTCCTGGGTGTCCCGACGCCCCCCCCGAGACTCCTACCGCGCCCCCTTCGCGCCCCCCGGACCCGGCGCCCCCAAGAAAAAATAAACACGTGCTCGCAAGAAAAGTACTGTTGTCGAAAAGGTATTGAATTTAAAAAAAAAATTTGGAAGTCGCATAAACGGATTTTAAAAAAAGTATTTATTGTTGTATTGTTTGAAGCAAGTGTCCGATCTCTATTTTCAAGGTTATGTCTCTCGATAGCCGGCGAATAGAGTTCGAATCGTGTTGCGGATTTTTGAAAAATTCAAATGTTTGTTTACCGCGCGTGTGCTCGCGCGGCAGACGCTGCGGTGACAAGTGCAAGTGTTTACAGCTCTGAAAAAAATTCGTATCGATTTTTAATGAGGGTGCGTTATAACGAGAGCCACCCCCAATGCGCGCGTTTTTTGTGTGATACCCTTTTTTATTCGAATTTAAAAAAAATTGACACATTATTTTTTGTGACAATTCGGATGTGGTTTCGTGGCATCGGTGGCGCATCGTGATAATTCACGCTAATTTTTGTAATGAAAATTCATCGATTCGATCTATCATATTATAAATAATTTTTTTGAAAAATTACTGACGTTAATTACGTATAAATAATGTTGAAAAAATTCGTTATCGCGATCGCGATTTACTGTTTTAAAATCGCCAAGTTTTTATAATGTATGCAATTTTCCGTGTGTACAAGTTATTATTACGTGCAAAATTCAAATATGTACCACATAATGTAACGCAACTAGTGATTTTTTGACCGTAAAATGTAATGAGGAATGTGTTCTTCTCTCGTGCACTTGGCCTTGAAAGCGTTTCGTCGATATTTCGTCTTTTTGTGTGCAAAATTAAAATTATGCAACGTTGAATCATCGCGAAAGGGTGATTTATTTCGGGACCCACGCTTTTGTTTTATTAGCATAACCTCGCAGATCGAACACATTTTAGTAAGAAAATCAAAATGTTTTTCACGGTTATGCAACTAAAGTGTATTTCACGCCACATTTCGTTGGTAGTTCTCGATTTGTAAAAGAGCACGACTTATCCGGATTTCGTTTTGGTATTTTTTTTTTTCGATTTCAGTAGACATATCGCGTTTTTATTACCATTTTCTAGTCACTGTTCATTCACTCCTCTAAATAATTTTGTTTGCATCGGTCACGGTCCGGAGCAGTCGAAAATTTCGTTACACAATAAAAAACTTCGGCGATCAAAACGCTGGAAGAGTTGCCGGGTTTGATAATGGATACACGTTGGATCGGCTCAAATTATTGAGAGCAGTTTTGGCGTTGTAATTTTTTTTTTACATAGATAAGCGATATCGCTGTCTCGTATCTGGATACGATTGTAATTATAATTTGTCCAGTTCTTTTTTCTGTAATTCGAAACGGACGTTTGCAATTTCGATCTTTTGACGATAAACGCTTTTGTGCGGCTCATGTTGGAAAAATGTGAAATTCTATCCAAATGGTGTGCGCGTTCGTTGCAGTTGCGACTTCCAAATTTGTTTATTGATTTATTTTTTTTGTTTCAAAATTATAAAATCAGTTTTTTTTTCTTTGAAATAGTGCCCTTTGAGGATGTGAATAAATAATTGAAAACATTGAACTGAATTTACTGTGCGTATTTAAAACTTTCCGAGTGAAAATTTATCGATAATACAAATATGAAGAAAAATCTAACGAATCATAAGAAGATATACGAAAAGTTACAATTTTGAAGTTATGATAATAAGATCGTATCAAGACTTTAGAAAATACTTCACTAGGATGACCTGATGAAGGAACGTTTTAAAAATTTTTAATAAAATAAATATAAATATTTTTAAAAATAAAAAAAAAACAAAACGAAACTTGCTCAAATATATTTTTTACACTTAACGTTTAGCCGATAATCGATTTTTTAAATTTAAACTAGTGATATTTTCCAAAATATTTTTGTTACCATAAATCTAATTATATGTTTAAATATATATTATAAAACAAATTGCCTTAAATATTAATACGTACAGTGATTAGTTTAATATTAAAATCATCGAATTAACTTTAAACATAAAAAAGAAAATATTTGATACTCATAGTTTGTATAAAGTATAAAAAAACATTTTTCAAGAAAGTGGAAGAACCGTTGTCTGCAACCATAAGTAAACTTTGGGAAACGCGCGTTCCAACACAACAATTAACCCTCCAGCTTAGAATGGAGGGTAGGACTATCGAGTACAGACCTGACGGTGGTGGTCTCGACTATCACCATTCCCCGCTGATGGCCGAAATACCTGTAGGCGAAAACTACACCCACATCCACCGCTCCATAGAACACCTCAGATCTATGGGAAGCGGAATGTTAGATCCCCAAAGAGGTCTGGGCGTCACCGACCTCCGAAGGTACGATCTGCACCAGCAGCAAGATCTCCATCATGACAGAGACCACAAACCAGGCACCGTTTTGAAGTTCAACGACTACAAAGGATCGATCCACGATCTGAGGAGCCAGGAGAACGGAGACCTGCCCCACAGAGCTGGAGGATCCGACGACCAAGGGCAGGCCAGCATCAAGGGCTACAGTGCTCCTTCTACACCCCTGTCGGAAAACGGACAGAATATCCAGGACGAAAAGGTTTGAATTTTCACATTGTACGCATTCGATATTGGGTTAATGTTGTTAATAAAGATCGATGTTTCGTCTTATCGTGCGAGTTTTTTTATCATTGCGATAGTACTTTTCCGCCGCATCTATGCGCGAAATTTGAATTTACCGAAACGGTAATTTTTCGGCGTTATCGCCCACTGCATATACGTAGACACTCAGAAGTTTTTTTTTATATTATCATCACAGTTCAATAAACGATCATCCTATAAAATGAAGTAGCCGATGTGTGTATCAAACTACAATCTAAAATTTTATATTTGCCCAAAACCATTCAGATCGAGCGGTCGTCCCATAAAGCATATATCTGAAGAATCATCATCGTATTTTATTACCGGTCAATTTAACAATTTTATAGAACCGCACGTTAGAACGGCGAAAAAAAGCAGCCAGTGTAATCTTTTGACCCGACCCACTAAATAACGCCTATGGACCGGTTGGTTCACTAGCAAAAGATGCAAAAATGCTCAACGCCAAACGGAACGTTGCGCCGATTTCACCATGGCGAAATTTTGCCCAAATTCTTTCCCCAAAACGCACATTTTCCCCACACCATAAGAAAGGGTCCCTGTGTCGATAAGGCGGACCTATGCGCGTGTGCGCGTCCCTATCGTTTTTACACGTGTTCCCTTCGCACACGCGAATGCGAATTTCTCCGTCGTCCCTTCTCCTCTTCCTTCTTCTTCCCTTTTATCCTTAAACTTGGCACGTTGACCTTGGCTTATATACCGGAGAGTTTTGTGTGTAACATTTTCGCGAGTGCGCGCACACTCACACGTGGTGTGCGGCTTACATAACGCGTCTCTCATTCTATCGACTTTTGAATTATGTATTCCGATGGCGTCCAATCTCATTTTCGGTACGTTGCGTTGATTCGTCTAATTATCGAGGCGAGTCGTATTGATTGCCCCCTTTCATCGAAATTATCTTGTGTTAAACTTAGTAATTGGATTGATAAAGCGTGGGGTAGGTTAGCGTTTTGAAAAAAATGTGATTTTAATCTTTTAAAAATAATAATGGCTGGTTTTTTGGTGCATTGCACACAAAATAGTCTCGGTGTGTTATCTTTTTATCTGCGAGATTCGACTTTGTGTTCCCAACATTCTCGTACAATGTAATAGCGCATACACAACACATGCGCCCGCGTATTCGAATTAACTAATTTGAGCGCGCTCTTTTTTTTGTGTTTTTTCGACGAGATGTTGCGAAACGTGACGTTTTCGAATTCACACTCCGCGAGCGACAATTGTGACGAACCCGATTTCGATCGGATTTTATTCGTTTTTGATAGAATTTGGCCGGCGAGCGTACGCCACTGATTTCTATGAGTGTCCATATGTCATTCGCGCACGTATTTGCCCATACATAATATATATCGTATGTTATATTTACATAAATGATACAATAAATTGATGTGTTCTGCTAATATTTTTTCGGATGAGTGCGAGAATTTTTTTAGTTTAAATTTTCAATACGTATTATTAGAGTTGATTTTTAAATATTTGATGATCGAAAGATTTGAGAATATTTTGAAATATTATGGAAGCCTTCGGTGTATGTTATTGGACGGATGTTTTCACCCTCTTTTTTAACCCTTTGAGGATGCATTGAGATTCAATTTTGTTTAAAAATAAAAATAAATCTCGATAAAATTTGCTAAAAATTGAATTTCTATTTTTAAATTAGAATAAATGGCTTCATAAATATTTCGGACAATATGTTAATGAATTGTTTTCATCACATTTGTCAGATTTTTTTCCATTTTAATAATAATTTATTATGATACTTAATTTGTTTGAACAAATTTATTATAGAAATTACACAATCATAAAAAAATCAATATTTTTTTATGAAAACTTCTTCCAGTTATATTTCATTTACATATATCAAATGAATCCTATACATATTTTTAATTTAATTTTATGGAGTCATCAATTCTTCCTGCTTTCTTTCTCAATACACATCACTTACACCCATTTACCATCAAATTTTAATACATTTCCTATAAAATACTTTTGATTTCGCTCATTTTCGATCCAGACATCAGTTCAAAGAGCATAGGGTTACACTAGGTCCGGTCCGCGTCCGAATAATACATCACACAAAGGGACGGCATTTGAAAAAAACCGGTAACTGGTTTCCCATACAATCTGGGCATTACTTATTCCGGTTTTTCGCTATCTGTTACAATAATAAAAAATAACGACCGCATATATTATGTGCATTTTGTGTGTACAAGCGATTACATTTGTCGGACGCTCGTTTTGTCCGATGGAAGATGTAGTGCTCTTCAATCGTTCGGACTAATCCACTAATTGAACATGAGACATGTTTCAGAATGATAAAATCAATTTGATAGATGTCGTTCTAGTTTTAGAAACGGTATTAATTTCAATTGTGTTGGATGTTTGGTAGATGTTGTCAAGTTTTATTTGTAATTATGCAAATTCGCGGGTAATAATTGATTTATTTTTTACAATTGTATCGAATGATACATTTTAATCATGTAATCATAATATGAAAGATAGTCTATTTTAACGATTTTCATATTGCTCTTTTATTACGTACGTCGATAATGATCAAATAATGATTTATAGCACATTTTTTTATCATACAAAGAGACATATTTGAGCTTTATGTGGCATGATTTCGATACCATCGTCAGATGAACTCGTCTACTATTCACGTAACACGTAAGTGATAGATGAAAATAAAGTCATGATTATGTAGAAATTTTAAATAAATATTTATGAAGATAAATATGATTGAATTGTAGATATATAGGATACGCGAAATAATTTGGTAGATAGAAGACTATTTAAATGATATAAAATGATGATTTCAATTTATTATTAAAAAATATTGAAAATTATGAACTTCGGTACTAGAAACTCAAACTAAAAAAAGAAACTTTATTTAATATTTGATTATGTATCGATTTTGCATAAACTTATCCCACATTCGGCTAAAAAGCGAACTTTTGTCCCGTTTCGCTTTCTTCCAAGCTTTTAGAAAGTACACAAAACATTAGCCCATAATCGAATTCCAAATTCGGCGAACAAATTGCACTTCTGTCGTACAACCATGTACGCAATCGTTAAGTATTAAAATTTTATTGCCGATATGGCGCGTTCTCATTGTATGCAAATCGCTAACGCTTCTTTACGGCTTTTTGCCGTGCTATTATTGCCGCCGGAGACTTTTTTGTTACCACGATGGTCTTCGGGCCTGAAAAAAAGTGTCAAATCTCAGATTGTCGAACTTTAGACGTCGCGTGTTTGTGAGATTCAGGCGAGGTCGCTCGTATAGGGCACAGCTTATCATGGAAGCTAAGGACAAAGTGCATGATGATGTTAGAAATTGGTTTTTTTTATTTTAGTAGTGAAGCACTTTGATGATATTTTCGGACTGGGCGTAATAATGTTATGTGACACGGTACGTGATGTGTGGTCTTGTATTTTTACTACTTATCTATGTACTGAATTCCGATGCTATTACTTTTTACATTTTTATTCGTTTTTTTTGTTCAGTAGGTAACCGTTTAAATTTAGATAAAGTATTTTAGATGTGTGCAGTAGCGTTTGCTGAAGAAATTTTATTTAAAAATATGTTCGTTATCATTATTGCAACTGTGCGATATTGGAATCTTAATAGTGTCGTACCATTACGTTATCTTTACAAGTCTAGTAGATTTTTAAGATAATTTAAACATTAGTCGATATACTAGATTCATTCTTGATAATTTCACATATTTTAATATTCAAAAATGACACCATCAACATGACGTATTCTACAACTTCGGATGTATTATTCACATCTGAAAAAATTATTAAAATATATTTTTTCATACATTTTCACCATACGAAAACCATTAAGCGCCGCACGAGCATAAATAAACTATAAAACAATACGCTGTCGATGCGCGCAGATAAGATTGTCGGACGATTCTAATTGATACCGAAAAAATATATACGAAGGTCGTACTAATCGTGAAATCGAAAAAACCGTATAGAAATCGAAAACCAATAAAACAACGGGCATGTCCAGACGGAGCGCATATTTGTACTGGCACTACGCGCCGTGGCCTACATTCGTTCATATATATTATTTTTTTCGCCCATTTACAATGTACATGAGGGATAAATTCACCATATGAATCGTGTTTCCACTGTATTTGTAAAGTAAAATCAGTACGAATTACATTATTTACGTTCGCGTTTCGATATATGTAAATAATAGCGATCGTAGCGCTATTATGTGCATACGAATTTTTCTTTGCAACGGGGCGAATAAGTCCTTGGACGAGAGGTGTCGAATTTAGAAAATGTTGGAGAATTTGTGATAGTTTCGATTTTTTATTGAAATGATTAGATCTGCTTAGAAAAATTATCTTTTTTTTTATTCTGTGTGATTAAAAATGGTCAATATCATAGCGATATTCAATTTTTTTATAATCATTTAAATTAGTAACTAGAATACAAATGTTATGTTTGCTAATTTATTGAAAAGTTATATGTTAAGTTGTAAGTATTGTTTATGCTGAACAGTTTTTTATTATTGATTTGACACTTAAAAATGTTCACATCATCTTTGACGTAATTGTTATGCAAACAATATTAAAAAAAAATTGTTTATTATCTCATGTGTCAAATTTAAATATCAAAAAATCGAAATTTTCGCAACCCTACATTACAATTTCCACATTCTGACTAAGCACTTTTACACAACCTTGAATCAACGCGTGAAAGAAATAATAGACATTTACAAATTCAACAAAAGTATCCAAATTACATCAACAACAAAACACCTGATAACACAAACACCTCAAGGATAGTCTAAAAGGGCCACGATCGTTCCAAAAACCAAAATCCCTGCGCTCTACGCCCAAACTTCGAACGCTCGCATCTCCCGCCAAAACGGCCCGAGGCCACAACAGCCTCGCAAATCATCATGATCTATCCTTACATACTTCAAGGATAGTCTAAGAGGGCCATTACCATTTCAAAACCCAAAATCCCGGTTCTTTATGCCCAAAATTTGAACGGAGTCTCCCGCCAAAACGATTTAAGGCCACAACAGTTTCACAAAGTGTCATGATCTAGGATCGATGCACACTTTGAAGATAGTCTAAAGGGCCACGATCATCTCAAAAACCAAAATCCCGGTTCTTTACACCCAAAATTTGAACGGAGTCTCCCGCCAAAATGGCTCGAGCCCACAACAGCCTCACAAACGGTCATAATCTAGGATCGATGCACACTTTAAAGATAATCTGAAAGGGTCACGACCTTTCCGAAAACCGAAATCCCGGAGCTCTACGCCCAAAATTCAAACGCCCGCGTCTCCCGCCAAAACGGCCCGAGGCCACAACAGCCTCACAAACCGCCATGATCTAGGATCGATGCGACTCGAAGGCCACGGCAGCCTTTCCTCGGCGGGTTCAATCGCACGGAGACGGTCCGGACAACCTGCTGCGCACATGTGTTATTTAATAACTGCATGACCTTTGCGAGCGCACTTGAATAGATTCTGTTTGGATGTGTAAATATTGAGAATGTGGTCTTTCGGTGGATGGGTGTGTGTGGAGGGCTCTCGTTGTCTGTCTGATGGTGGCTCGGGGCGGTGTGGAGGCTTTGTGTTTGATTTCGTGTGTTGTCTTTTTGTAATCGAAGGTTCGGTTTGTAGAATCGATAGATTTTGAATGAATGTTTTTTTGTTGGTGTGTGAGTATGGTGGATTTGTGTGCGATGCGGGTTTTTTGTAGTACGTATGTTCTCCGTGGTAACAGATTTCGTATAAAGTTATTTCATTCAAAGTTTATTCATTTATGCTTTTTTGTTATGTGTATATGCTGCTTGAATGACTATTTTGTTTTGAATTTACAAAATTTGTTGTAACCATAGTAAAATTCCCTTTCGTATTTTTTTTTCTATTAAATTATTTGGATAATATCAAATGAAAAATTAGAAAAGGAGAACATTATATTGTATTTGCTTCTAACGTCAACCGAGGAGCTCTTTATTTGGTAGTCACGTATCACAAATGATGTTTTTTGTTATTTCTAAAATTGGATTTTAGTTGATCTTATTTGGTGCGCTCTTATTGTTATTATGTTTTAAATTGTACTAGACCGTAACAACCAAAAATAAAAACGCTTTATTTTAATCGAAAAAAAAGGAGTATATGTCCTTATTTTGTATACCCCATCTACTTTACGTTTTGCACGGATTTCGGGATTCTTATAACAGTTTCTATATTCATTTAATGCTAGACTTAAGATCTAATCTTTTTCTCGATTCTTAGAAAGCATTTGCTTTGATTGTCTCGATTTTCAATGTAGCCATATTACCAGCAAATGCACTCAAAGACTTAAATTGATAAGTTTCTATTGTATTTTTCCGAAAACATCCAACCTTCCAAATGCGGATGAGTCTCCGATTTAGAATTTAGCATTGGATTTCGATGCAGAGGCCTTCGTCCATTAATGTTCTAAAATAAAATGGCTATCTGCCGACAAACGCATTGAGATAATTCCTAGCATATAATTACAGGTTACTCGGAAAAAAAATACATTAAAAAATCCGGATCGCAATAAAATTCCGCGTTCGGGAAAATGCAAATTGGCCAAATGAGCAATCTGTGTATTGACCGTGAAAAATTTTGAATATCCTTTTATGTGTGATTACTGTAAATATCCTTTCGCAACAATTGGATATAGTCAATACCAATTGTCGGAATTGTTCTCGTAATTACCGCTCTAGAAGACAGTGGCGCGCGTGTTATGTTTAATTAACAATTCAAATGCGTAAACGCGGTAATAAAATTATGAAAACAAATACGACACGGTTTTTCGAATTATATCGCCGTGTTTATTGTTCACTGTTGCATAATGGCTTTTTCAATTGATTCGTTTTTATTCTTATTGTAATAATTTAATTTGTCTCGCCATAAAATGGTAATAGATACAACTTTTGCCATATGAAAAGCGTTAGAATGTTTAAAAAAATAAATTGCCAATCTTCGCGGCGCTCATATCAGCCGTAATTCAGCATTTTAATTGAATCGTTTAAAAACATTTAATGTTACGTATTGATATATCGATTTTTAAAAAGAAAATTGAATTTCCTCATGAATAATGTAATTGATTTTTGCGTATAATTTTATTATAGCACTTCTGGATTAAACTATGAACATCACTTATGACGATTGTATTAATTATAATAAATATTATTTAATATGGAATTTTCATAATTTATGATTAAATTTATGCAAAATTTCGAAGCATTATGCATAATCGATACTAGTTAGAGACGATTAGTGAGTAGTTTTTTCCTAATTTCGTATTTCTATTAAACTATTGAACGTAGCTTCCAAACGCGTACATAATCGGCGTCGTAAAAAAATCGAAAATAAACTTATCAAAAAATGTTCACATCTCGCAACGACACCCATTCAAGAAATAACTAATAAACATTCCCGTAACGACACACTGTCATATTTTAATGGAATATTCAAATGCATGCGCTACCGAAATGGCCGGAATATGGCAAAAATGCCGCAGCTTTTTCAATATTCGAAAAAAAGCCTGTTTTTTTTCATATAAACGACCACGCTAAAACGGACTAAAAAAATATATAAACAACGCATTGTGCGGACGGAGCATTACGACTATATTTATTAACTCGATCGACGTTTTTTTTTCGCGAGCCGCCTCTGAGTCCGAAAATTTTATATTGCACACACTGGCAACACTTATAGGAGACGGACCTCTTGTACTGTGTGCCACATGCGCGTGTGGGTACTCGTTTTCTGGGTACTCTCGAGCACTTGTAGATGTGAATTTTTAAACACTTGTGTATGTTCCTTTTCGCTTGTGTGAGTGTGCGAGAATTTTGACAGTCACTCGGTACACGCGGATGTAATTACTGGACTACCGCGAGCGCTACGCTTACACCCACATTTTGGTGTTTAGGGTTGCCAGACGGCATTTTTGGATCTTATGTCATGTTTGATGGATAGTAAATTTGTCTTTAGTTGAGGCAAAATTATCATATATGGTGTATATGGAGTCTTTCTGGGATTATTCTTTTGTCATATGTAGTGATTATGAGAGTAACTCTCGATGAGTTTGAATATTAAAAATTATCTTTTACCAAATAATATCAGTTGAACGATATTCGTATTCATATGCTGACCACGTGTCACTTAATTTGTATGATTGATGGAATTTGGGGGTGTTCGATATTGTTATTCAATTGAGTGGAAATAGATATGTTGATTCTCGTAGATCTTTATCGAAATACTAGTTTCTTTTATTGTTAGTTATAAAAGTGAGATGTGGTTAGTAGATGGCCAAAATCTTGGTATTATTTAAGATGTTTGTCGTCATATGGTCTGTAAATTTCGATGATGATTCTTATATAAACAGGAAGATTTTTTTGAAAAATCTCGAAAAAGCAAATCTATCGAAATAAAACGCTGAATTCGTCTACGATCTGACGTATAAGATTTGAAAATTTATTGTTGTTCGATCTGAAGTACGTATCGTCAATCCATTGATTTATAATACGGTTAGAGATTTGATAAATGATTTATATATAAATATATTGAAATAAAAATGTTATACATAATCAGGTGACCGTGTATAAAAAAGATAAGATTTTTATCTAGCGGATTTTATACCAGTTTCCTTTGTACATACAAAAAATACGCTGTCTATCTATAAATATGATAATACAGATATTATTAATTTTGAAAACGCCAGTTAAAATTTTCAATTAAAACGTTACACCCGACTAAATTTCTCATATTTAAATCTTTCGTAGACACACACTCAACAGCAACCAAATGCCAAATTTTGGCAACCCTAATCCAGAGTGCCACACCTACTGCACTCTAGCACCACATACATATTCGTACAATGTAGTGTTAAAGCATTGCACACACTGACCGCCTATCGCGCCGCCGTATTGAATAATACATCATCGCAACGCGGACAGATAAATTTTTCTCATTTAGACACCAACCACCAACGGGTGTTCCGAAAATTATAATGAAAAAATGAAAATAAATTCGAAAAAGTGTTGCCGGTCCGAATTTTTCGAATCGAACGCGTGGGTGGTCGAATTAGTGCTCTTGGCGGAAGCGCGTTATGAATTTTTAAATAGGCATATTTGAATTAATATAACCGTTTTGTTTACACGAATTGTTTCATTATATTATATTTGAACGACCTCGCGGTTTGTTGACCTGCTTTTTTTTGGAAATGCCGGCCATAACATTGCAATTTTCTTGATCTTTCGGCGCCTCCAGTTTGGACCATTATTGTTATGAAAAAATTATGTAAAAAAAATACTTTTACCTGTTGATTATGGTTGACAAAAGGATTGCACCGTTCCATCCCAACTTTTTCTATTCCGAAATGGGTCACATTTTTTTGGTTAGCCCAGTGCAACCTGCTCTTTTATGTGACTTGTGAAGATGGTGACCTTCACCAGCAGACTCCACCACTTTTTTTTTCGGGTACATGCGTTCAACATCGTGCATACAATCTAAACATTTTTACATATTCAAAACGCGTTCGTACCGTCAATAAAATGTACGTATCAGCCCATGGTGTTCGATTTGTGGTTAATTGAACGCGAAATCGCCTACTTATTATCGATCTTTCGACCGAATTGATAGATCTATCGTGGGATTATGTCCGCTCGAAAATTCGTGTCGTTTGATTGATTGAAAATGTGAAAGTGTCAAACCAGATTCAATTAGGTGACTGTATCTAAAGTGTGTGTGCGTGCGTTCGTTTTCGAATGTTCGATTTTGATTTGTCATTAATGAACGAAAGGTTTTGAAAAAGTGTGCGGTTGAACGGTCGGATTTTTGCAATGTGTTATAAATCAATCAATGCAGATGTTTTTCTATAGTTTTTTAGATTTGTGGTAATGAAAAAATGATGTTGACGTAGGTGTGTTGCGCTACGTCACGATGTGTATGTTTTTTATACACGTTAAAAAAGAATCATAAGTATTGTCTTAAGATACAGTATGCAATGAATTTTTTGCAAAACCACTTGTTTGCGAACTGTCAACCGGATAAAAACCAATCGACGAACACAAACGACACAAAAACTCGAGATTATTTTATTTTCCATCACTAATCCTATGATAGGATTACAGCAATTCCAATATACCGTTTTGAATTCCCATACACAAACACCCAACCCATAAATCTTCCAAACCGTCAAACCATCAAATCTCCACGTTGCCAAAGCACATCACAGAGATGGATTCACGTGTCCTCCATGACATGGAGGCCTCCCATCTGGTCCTCAGACACAGTCGTCGCTGTTAACTTAATGACAGGGTACGCGGCCGACCGCGGAATTTTTTGGCCGAGGAAATCGAAGGTCACACAACGTGCGCCAAATCGTGTGTATGTTATTATTTATTTATTTATTTGTGAGGCTTTGAGCTACGCTCGTTGCCCGTTGATGGCTGATGGCCGGTTCTTGGAAATATCCGAGGGAATGAGGCACGCGGTGCTCTTCCTGCCCAAAATGCTTGATTGCCAGTGGCTGTGGTAGATTCGTAGAATTCGATGATGTTCTTGGAAGGTTGGAGGCTTAGCAATCCGTGGTTCTGAGTAATTTCCATGAAAATTTTGAAATGAATTGTCGATAGTGCTGAGTATTCATTGATACGATAAACGAGCTATCGGAGTTATTTTTTCGATACTTGCATAAACGGCACGTAATGAAAAATGTTACACGTATCAACTACGAACATATTATGTGTCGTGCCAAAAATATAATAAATCATCCGTAAATACGCGGTGCTAGTTAGCGTGTTTGCTAAAATAAAGTTTTTGAAAAAAATAGCCGGTAAGTACGTGTACCACTTTTCGACACGCATGTCACATAAGTTCAGAGTCGTTTATGTGAAACGTTAATTTCAAAATTCAAATCGTACAAACGATTCGTTTGTGTTTTATTAAAAGTTAAAGCCGCTTTACTGGCGCTTGTCGCTGTGGATTTTGGTCTATGCAAATTCCGTATTCGCGAACGATTTCGTACAAAATAATATTAGTCATGCGTATTTGTATTGATTGGATAAGAATCGTAAAAAATCGATAATTGCATGTCGTGCATTTCAATCGAACAGGTATAATTTCTGTTTCGGACATGTTTCGAAAATATACGACCTCTAATTCAATCTTTTTATCAACAATCATCGTAATTAATTCAGAAAATTCATCATTGAAGACTTCAAATTTGATTACATCGTATATTTTATAATTATTAACAAAGATCTACATCAGTCAGAATTCAAATTCTATTCTTCAGCTAAACAACCAACCAAAATCTCAAACCTGACTCAACCAACATTACCATACAAACGACAACAATTAGCCCAACGCGCACAAGGAATACCGCCAAAAACCCCAACATACAACCCTCAAATCCACAATTCCACCACCACAGAAGCTAGACACAGCCTCAAACTTGATTCTAGTAACGTTTCCTTGTAAATAATGACGACACCAGTCGCATTATCGAACGTCCGTTTTTCGGGCGGCGTCACGGACAACAGAGCGTGAAGGTCATGGACTCGATGGACTCCGGATACTAATTATCCTTTTATCAGATTTTTCACGCGACCGATGCATATATTCGTGTATTCTCGTTTGGGGGGCATAGCTTTGAAACTTTTGTCTTATTGATCAGTACTGTGGTTGTGTTGTCCCATTTGGATGTAGATTGCGATTCGATTTGATTTCAGATTTGTTAATGTTTCGCGTTGTTTGTATGATGAGTATGATTTGTTGTCGGTGTTTTTTTTTTATAATTTTGTGCTTGGATGTTTTGTAAAGTTCACCGACTGAAGTTTCATAATCTATATTGCGTAATATGAATCGTTTGTGCGTTACTGAAATTTCATGCATTCAATGTCCAATTTCGGCTAATTAATTGATTTTTTTTCAATTGAATATTTAAAGAAAAATTATGTATCTTGCATGTAATCTTCTGATTTATTTCGAAATGACCCTTCCACAGTTAATTCACTAGTAATTTGTTGCCCGAAATACGTAATACCTTGTGTACATGACTACTAAGTTTTTTTTATGCCTCAGGCGACGTAGCGATTCAGTGAAATCGGTCCATAACGTTAATTTATATTTTTGTTAATGCGATTTTAAATTGATATTTAATTTTATTAGACTAGATAAACGATCGTTTCATCACGTTTTCCCCCCATACCGCATAAACGTTAAATAAAACTTTTAACTGCCCGATAAATTCGATCGTCGTTTACTCTTCTATTTCGAATGCATTCTTATTTTTTGTCGATTAACATAACGACTTGTCGAACGGACTAATCGCTCTGTTGAAAAGTTTTCGCTGAAAAAAAGACGTACAAAATCTTGCAACCGCGTCATAAATTCGCATGTATGTAAATAAAAGTCGAATCGAAAGTTTTTGCGCGCGTTTTTTTTGTTGTAAACTTTTCCGCGCGAGCAAGGTACAAAGAAAAATTATTCAAATTCGATTTTTTCACAATCGGGCGATTATTATATTGTGTCGATTGCGACAAGTGCGTATTAGCATATATTTCACGTGTAAAAAAGGGTACAACGGTGCACCCGCGAAAAAAATTCGAAAAGTATGTACGTTATTATATTGCCGAATGTACAAATTGTTAATAAATGAAAAACGTATGTGCATAAATTTCGAGTTGCTAACGCGTGTGTCACCTATTATTATATGGCTATCTTTCGAAAATTTGCCATTTCGTATGCGAACAAGCTCACTTGCGCTCTTCTCCACGGTGATTTCGATACTGAAAAAAAAATACTATAAAATAAAAAATTGTTTATAAAAAAAGAGTGAAATAGGCGTACACGAGATGAATATGAGTTTTTAAATTACGTACAATTTGTATACGTATATGACCGTAATCTTGTGTCTAATGATCACATTTTACGATATCAATTACGGGTTGAAATTTGCAAAAAAAACTTAGGAATTTAATGAAATTGTTTTAAAATATTTTTCTTTCTGTATACTTTAAAGAGCAAAGGTTTAGCCTATCGCTTCATGGATTATTTAAGTTATGTAGATAATAATTCGATATAATCCTGTATTATCGATCTATTAATATTTATTAAGATTTAATAATACATGAAATTGAATTTATAATGGTATCTGAATATATTATATCCTGATAATATTATATAACTATCTTAATTTTTGGTGAAAATTTTGATGGTATCTTCAAAACGTAACCATTTTTCGGGACGTGCGTAAAATTCCCGTTTGATCGCCCGTTAACACACTTCTAAGCTCCAGATATTTTCAGTGAATTGAATTCTTGATGTTCTGAATCGCATTTAAAGCCTATTCTAGGAAACTTTATGCATAGGAGCTTTACGCCGCTCGTGGGAATTGGTAGTGTTACGTTTACGACTTTTTTAAAACCAACCACCTTTCCGTCTTTTTAAGATCCATAGATCGGCGCTGTCGATAAATCCGACGGAAATTCGTCAAATCGAACGGGAAACGAAATCCGTATTTATTATAATGCACACTACCTTTTTAGATATGCACGTTTTGATTTTTTTTTCATTTTTGAATCATGGGAAAACAGACTTGTATCTCGGTCGTGATCTATCGGCCCTGAAACGTGAAAATTTCTAACTCCGGGGGAATTACGAGTTCATTATCATACTTTGCATTATACAATGGCGATCGTCCACACTTCCTCGGATGCGATCCGTTGATGACTAATAACAGGTTAACGAAATTTTCGTCGGTGACCTTCGAAATTTTATGAAAACGGCTCTTTCGAGATCATCATAGTCTCGTTTGCTGCCCACTCGACTGTGTTTGCACGAAACTTATCATTTTTCAATGTTTTGACGATTGAATTTGAATTGTCACTTCTGTTTCGTTTGCGTAATGATTACTATTTTCATCGATGATATTTTGTTGAGTTTCGTTCAAAGAAAATATAACTATTTGGTTTGATCGAGGCGTTGAAAGAAAACGGTGATTTGATCAATTAATGTAATCGTAAATTCAATTATCTTAATTATATCATCGTCTTTAAGAAGCGATGTAACGTTTGCTTTCTTTTGAAAAAATCTATGAGTTTTTTATAAATTTCATGTTTTGGCACCTACGCGTGACAATGGCATGCGGGCGTGGCAAATTTACGATATACTAAAAATCGCATCTAAATTTAACAGGTGCGATAAATCAATAGAGGTTTTTCAGAACTCGAACATTTTTATGATCACACTCTTTGTGCATCCATCCTGCGATATAATATCTCTCAAAAGCGCTATAAATAATTCGATAGGCCATGCGGTTGTAATCCTCCGAAATAATTTCAGAGTTTAGATTCCTGAAAAAATGAACATTATAAAGTTTGCGTTACTTAGATTTACATTAAATGCATAAATCATCGAAATTTTCAAACACCATCTTCATGTACCACCTCAACGTCCGAGCAAATTCCTTCTTGACGTTTAACATGCAACAGCACCCATCGCACATTGCATCCAACACACACCAAAACGAAAATACATACACGTATTAAACGTACACACGCTTCGAGTACGTGCCACTAATGTAATGTATATTTTTAGCAATTACTTTTTGGGCAGGTAATTCCCTCGACTACAACGCTAACGTTCACGAACGTTCGAAGGTCAAAACGCCTCGGCCGTTCACTATTCTGCTTTTGTTGCGGATTGTGCGATTGCTTCGGACCGAACCGATCCTCTTATTTATCCCGAGATTTTATTAGTCAACCTCCAGATGTTGATCTAGTAACTTGGATCTGACAATTCTGAGGATGTATCTTCAGAATTTGGGATTGAAAGCTTGGGTCTTTATATATGATACCTTTTTGCGGTCTTGAGCTTTGAAATGTATAGCGATAGCCGGTGACGTAATTGCTTCTGCCAGACAGAGCTATCGTCTTTAGGATGAGGAGATTTGCGAGCCGAGGAAGGCTGCTTTGGTCCTCCTGAGTGCTCGTGTCTCTTCGTGGTATGCGTGTGATGGAGTACCGAAATTAGTAATGCCGTCACGCGATCGTTTCGTGGTCGTTTCTCGTCGTTGTCGTGCACGTACGCCCCGCGATGTGGATGATGCAGACACTTTGGACTACTCCTCAATCTTTTATGTGTCGATGATCTCGTCGAGGCTTGTTCCATGTCGTCTTTTCGACGGATCCGCCGGGCTTTCGTGATGATCTCTTTTGTGCGCCTGGATCTTGTGAACATCGGATCATAAATGATGATATTTATGAATGTTTGTTGATCGTTTATTTTATTCGCGAACGGTTGTCGCTTTTAAAGTGTCACTCGTTTAATCGATTGATTGGCTAAATTGATTGACTAAATTAATACGAGTATCGAACGTTACAGCGGCGTTTCATTATTCAACGACGTCTATATACGCGAGCGTTTTTCAACAACAATCGATCGACCCATTTAAGCCTTTTCGCACAACTGATCCACATATTTTTTCTGGTTGAATCGTGCTTCGCTTTCCCTTTCCAGTCCGAATTTTTTATCATAACAGCGCAAGAACAAGACCGACCCACAGTTTTGGAGCGCTCGATGGCGCGCGCGTTTCGTTTCGTCTATTATTTAAACATTAGAGTGTGCTCGGCTGTTATTATATAACGTTTTACTAGGTACGAATCATGATTCCGTAATTGGCCTCCTCGAATGATTGACGTCCGCCCTTGAAGTTTTGGAGCTCGTGAACTGCTGAGGAGAGGAAACCCGACCGTCAGTCACCTTTTAAACGACGCATTAAATATTATTGCTGGAAAAAAATTCGTGTGTTTTTACGCCGGGTATGGGTGGATCATGATCTTTGATGACCCTCTTGATTTTTTATCGGAATATACTGTTTAGGGAAGGGTCGTGTATTTATTTTACAGTTGAATTGAGCAATAAATAGACGCATTTACATTTCTACATCTCAAAAATGAATGAATATAATAATTCATGCGCGATTAGACTAATCCTTAAACTCACCCTTGTCTCGCGTACCTAGATCCTTATCCGCTAAAGTGGCCTATCTGCAAACAGGATTCGGTTCCCGGGAATCCCGACTAATCCCGCCGATAACGACTGGCAACCCTTTCCCGGGCAATTAGCGGTCTTAAGATTTTCGAAGACCGAATCTTCGGTAGAATGTGTCCTCTTATCTAGCCGGTGCGTAGTTGTTGGGCTGCTTTGTTGTCGTCTCTTCGTTTAATCCTCATAGCTGTTGTCGAGATCGTCTGTTCGATAAATGGCTACCTGTTTCTAATTGCTGGAGAGTCGTTTTCTTGAGCTGTAAAGGGTTGTTTTGTCGTGTGTTGGAGAAAAAGTGCGTTTTCGTGAATTTCACGGTGGTCTTTTGGCATGTGTACGTTGTTATTATTCTCGAACGGTGTTAATGTGTTGTGAATTTTGGTAAAGCATGCTTCGAACTAAATCGTACAATGGTCTTGTTTACTTTTTTGTTTAGTTAAACGTTTAGTGTTTATTTGAGGTAAATTTGTACATTGATTTTGAATAAACGGATGTTTGTATTCGTTCCCTTTTCTGGTCGTCGAGTTTATTTTCGATATTACTATCAACATGAAAAATCGTTCCACATAGATTCCAAAACACACATTATTACAATCTGATATAACACTTTATTAATTCGAAACAAAACTAGAAACCTTCTCAATCACAACCCACCACCCCCAAAGCGGCCATACACACACACGTACATGCGAAAGGCGCACTTTTTCCTCCATGCACAATTTCACAGTAGGTTCCAGCGATATTTCATCTACCGCCAGTTACCATCAGCAACTACCCTCACACTAGAACACACACACAAACAGTGCCCTTCGCAGACTGGAAGGCGGTCCTCGGTGACCGTCATTAGTCTGTGACACGCCACGGGGCCTTTGGCCGCCCACCGCCCCCCGCCCAACGGGGGTGGGTTCTTATTAATGAAACAAATTATAAATGGCCGAGGGATTGGTGGCCCGAGCGCAAGGTATAAATCACAGATCATGGTGGATGATAAGCAAATTCGCCCCGACGCCCGCCGTGACCGAGGAGAAAGCTCCTGAGGTTGACGCTTTTGCGCATAAGTGTTATATGTTAGGATGTTGAGTGTGTAGTACGAATATATGTTAATAGTTTTTTTTTTCGGTAAAAGTTTCCGAGGAAAATTTTAAATTGAGTGTCATACAACAGTTAGATTACGATGAAGTGCTTTGATGATTTGAAGAGCGTGTATGTCAATTGATCAAATTGAATTGTATGAATATTTAACGTTTTGAATCTACAACGATTTCGTATTCAATATTGGAATTATTGATCTTGATAAAAATATGGCTACGCCTCGATAGGTCGTTTCGAAACAATCGTAAGGGATGCAAGGGCACTGATCCACATATCAAAATATTATAAATTAATTTTCCCGAGTATCCTGCACCCTCTAGAAAGGGTCTACCCTTTCAACCTTCGTTGTACATAAATTATACAATAGTTTGAAAATTACACCGCAATCGTTTAGCAAACGGGAAAGCCCTCTTGACCGTAAACTAATGCTCACCACTCAATCGAATTTTCCATTAACAAATACAGAATCCAAAGACATACACTTTATTGAAAATCAAGACCCATTGACGCAAATATAAATTAAATTCATTAAAAAATTACGCGTTATACAATCAAAATAAATTGAAAGACTATTATCATCTCAATGATACTAACTGTCAAAAAAGTACATAAAAATCCAATGTATGAAATCAAACATCTCATAAAACCAACAATAGATGCGATCTTCAAACGA
Organism: Hydropsyche tenuis; assembly: GCA_009617725.1. Lineage (NCBI taxonomy): Eukaryota > Metazoa > Arthropoda > Insecta > Trichoptera > Hydropsychidae > Hydropsyche > Hydropsyche tenuis. The sequence continues at coordinate 984,717 of VTON01000067.1, forward strand.
GGAAAACGCGTGCGAATTCGTATGGTCAAGGTTGGAGCCTCCATCATCAGTTTCCCCTTTGAGCTCGAGTTCCTCGTCTCCGAACGTCCTTATATTTCAAAACACCATTATAATATACACAGTGGTGCTTCGGCCTCGACTCTTTTCGTAACCGTGCACACACACAATGTGTATAATTCGTTATTAATGAGCCACCGACATTCAAGGGTACCTGTCTTCGGAGAATGATGCTTCGGATCCGTTGATGCCGATTGCATAAACGTTGTTATGTAACTCGCTCGGGTAGATTGGAAAAGATTCGTGTTAGATCTGATCTTTTGAGGTTCACGATGATGATGGCTATGCAGGGCTTGTTGAGTGCGGGTATTGTTTGTTTGTGATTGATTTTTTCTATGCGAGGATGGATATTAGAAGATAATTTGGGATTCGTCGATTGATTCGATGTTGAGAAAGTTTGTATATGAAAAGAGCTCGAATTGTATTACAAAAATGTTAAATGTACGTTTTCATTGTTAAAAACGAATTTACTTTATTTTATTCTGTAAATAAAATGCAATGTAAAATTCGTACTTAACGTATTATCCACTTGGTCACGGTCTGGTTCGTGTCGGCGTTTTGACCCAATAAAACGTGAGCGCTCGCAAAAAAATTATTAAACCAATTTGTTCTCGAGATGTTTCCTTTTTAGATAACTCAAAAGTCGTTTTTAGTGTTTTCGTGTTGTTTTTCAAGATTGCGTATTTTATTAAAATTGCACTTGCCGCCGAACAATAGTTGGGGTGGGCAAACTGAGAGTGTTGATATTGTCGCTTTACAGGGTGTTCTGAAAAACAATTAATCATGTCCTCGAACGCCCGCCTAAATATTGTATAAAGGGAAAATTCAGATCCGCCCCGGTCGACAACCTTTTGACTCGAGTTTACTTTTCGTCGTTTGAAAATCCTTTCTTTCATCTTTTTTCTCTGTGAGCGATAATTAAATCCTTTGTATTGGAACTTGATGGTTCCTAAAACTATACGAAAAAAATTCAAATTTTCTTCGAGGTCGGAGGATTAATTATATGTTTTTTCTCAGTTAATTTAAAATGTATATTTTTTATAATGAATTTTTTTTACGTGATTCTGAGAAAATAAATATTTTAATGAAACTTGTATAATATTAAATACTTCAAGGGAAACATTTAAGTTTATAATAAAATTCGGTTCGTTTTTAACTTTGAAATAATGCTTTGATATATTTTATTGTTAGATCAAAGATTCATTGTCGAATCCATTTACTGGCGTAGTAACTTCAATGATAGATAATATCCTATCACATACATTTAACGCTTTCAACCACAAGTTGACCATCCCTGGACTTTCTCCAACCACGGTCTTTCTATGCCATGATTGATAGTGCGGTTTAATCCATATCTGCGCTTTACTTTATCTTCGACACCACCCCGTTGTAGTGAACGTTTTACCGAATAATAAACGTATAACAATAATTACATTATAAGATAACGCCGGACCCTCTAATGAAATTGCTTAGCTGAGATGTGCAATCTAATAAATTTGTCACTTACGATGATATATTTTTGCGTGTGCCCGTTCCAAAAGTCGCGTGCTCAGATTCGACTATTGTTCTTTGCAAATTGCTGAGTAATTATTATGTTTTCAAATATTGAAAAGTCTTGTCGCCGAGAGGATTTTTACAGTGAGTATATTGGTTTTTGCGAAAACACCATTTGTCTTTCACAATATGCTATTTTCTTTGGTCTCAATTATCGGCTTTGATCTTTATATTGAAAATTTGAATAAACAAATTCTAGATGTTTTCATTTCAATTATACATCGGTGCAATTTTGAATTTAATTAGCACAAGTATTATTTTTTCCAAAGAGCCGTGGAATATTTCCGTATTTTCAATCTTTAAAATAAGGAACGCAACTTCTCATCGAAAGTATCATTTCGCATCACAATGGAATGACCATCGGCGACAATCCGCTGACCATGTATAAAATATTTCATTGTACAATACGAATATTATTTTCAATATTTATTTATCGCATTTGAGACCTTTTCTCTCCGCTTTGGGGGTTGCTAAGGGATTCGAATCCGTCACACAGGATGCTGTGACCTGTCCCACGACATTTCGAGGGTCCTTTTTCTACCTGAAACGATCGTATCCACACAAATGCGCCCTTATTCAAAGGAAAAAAATACTTTTGGGGAAAATCTGTCGTTTTCGAAATCCACACTAGACAAGCAGCCCTTCGAGCGTGAGAAACGAAGCGTTTTGCATACCGTCGACTTTTTGACAAATCTGAAACAGATGCCCTCTGTGGAATGCAAGTTTTAAAATTTTCTACACTGGGGTGAAATTCTACGAAATTTATTCTGTAGTGTTCATCTTCATGAGAGATTTATATCTTTTCATATTCAAGTATAGCTTTATTGAATTGCAACGGTTTCCATCGATTTACAAAGTTAAGCAATGAGTGATGTAGTTTGTTGACAGATAAGCTTCCTGCTGATAGTTTTCACTTTTTAGTATTCAAACTCATCAAATTAATATCGGAGATATAAGAAATCTAAAATCGGTTAGAAATACGTTCTATGTACTAATGTAAATGTGGTCGAAGTCTCCAAAATCGGTTTTTAATAGTGTATCGACAGCGAATTTGTATGGGTTGTATTCGCTACTATGGAAATTTTTTTGACAAAAATAGTTGTATCTCAAAATCATAAAATGGCACTTTCACACCCTTATTTATTTCCGGTATTCAAATATCATAAAAAAACACCCGAACTTCAAACGAATTTCGAAAATTCTTCCTAAAGACATCGAAAATAACGCATCCAACTCCATCAAAATTCACCATCCAAAAACCAAATCTTCCTTCTTCCAACATCGAAAACGGCACACCAACCACCAACATCAACAAAACCCACCCTGCACCACTTCCAAACACAACAATCGTCCATAATCGCCCAACCTCCATTAAACTCTCGAATTTCTCATCCGTCCCCCGGAGCCACTTTCGAGGATATCGAAGGTGGCACCAGTTGGGGTCCAGATCGCCCCGGCTGACCCCAGCCACCCGGTGTCCTGGCACTTCCTTTCTCACGCCTTGCATGTGCTGAGAAGCAGCATCAGCTCAGGCAGCAGCTGCCTCCGCGTCGGCCATCTGTGTGTGCTCATGAGGTCGCGTTTCCACTCGGTACACCTCTTCGTGTGTTTGCGCGATTCTGTGTGGGTGTTTTATTGGGGTTTTGATCGGTTTATTGGGTGTGGTTTCTATCGCGAGTTGCGATTCTGAAAGTCGTCGAGTGTAATTTTTGATTGGTTTATTATGATTTTTTTTAATTTCCGATTTTCCGCGAGTTGCGATTCTGAATTTTTGAATTATCATGCATATTTTTCGAAATACACGTTGTTTTCGTGTTCAATTGTAAAGTTGGGTTTTTGTAATCGAATATTTGGAATTCGAGATGGGTTTTGTTTCGTTTGTAGTTCTTAGAAATGCTACTAGTTTGTGTTTCGATTTTTATTTTATTTTTCTATAGATATCATATTGTGATTTATAATGTTTCAATGATTTGTATTTTAAATACAAAATTATTTTATCGAATTTTATGTCGATTTTAGATCGTATGATTATAAAATTAATGCAAATAATTTAAGAATAATCAAATTTCACATCTGGTATTCTTCAATAATTCAAAAATATTATGCATTGTTCTAAATATAATTTTCTAATGATTCCGATCTGCTTATAGATGATTTTTCACATGAAAAGTCATACATACTTGATAATTTTCTACTTTTTCATCGAAACAATATTGAATACAAAATAACAGCTAATGAAAATTATCAACTTTTCGAAAATTTGCACCTGACTGGGATACGCTTTTGTTCTCCGCAGACAGATATTAAAATTATCTGAATTCATATCAGATAATGAATTTCGATGTTTATTATTCGGATATAATTCGAAATTATCGCACGATATTTTATAAATTACAACACATGTGCGATTACCATTCACCACGTGATCAGATCGAAGCGCTCTTTTACAATTGACAAATGATCTTTTATAGACCGCCTATCAAACACCTATTATGAAATGTGTAAAATTACGTTCAACATTATTATAATTTATCGTTATTTATATACGTTTTTTTGTTCGTACGCCCGAAACAGGTGGTCCTTAGAAAAACGGCTATCCCTCGTTAATACAAAGATTCGTTTTGGCACGGAAAAAATATCTTTTTACACGTATAATTTATTTATTCAATATATTTTCTGTTACGAAATGTGTACTTAACTCGTTATCACTAATAAGAACTAGTTTTGCATACGGAATCGACGTGCAAGTTTGCAAATTCGAACCATTATCCACCGAATACAAAAAATGTGTATAAATTCGCGACTGCGACGTCCCATAACTATTCATCAGCGGCCAATTAAAATTTAAAATCTATATAAAAGATCATTATTAAATTATAGATGGATGCGGGCGTTGACGTATCCTGTTTGTATTAAATTATGCTAAAATGTATTTTTGCGAATTTGCGTGACTTTCGAATATGTTGCTAAATATTCGACGTAATCTGATTTCTAAATAAAGTCGGGGTATGTTTAGATTACAATTATAGTTTGCTGAAATATTAAAAATATTTATCAAAAACCAATTAAGTTTTTTATATGTAAAACTTTTAATCAAAATTATACGTATTGCGTTAATTCAAGCGGTAACATTTAATATTATTATAATTTTTCTGAAATTTAACACTTATCTGATTCAGCGATTCACATTATATACCAAACCATATTATATTATATTTTTAATACAAACATTATCGTTAAATGAACCGTGAAAAATTACCGACGCACTCGATTGCGTGCAATATGCGCCATGTGCCCGCGACACAGAATATTCGCGCGAAAACCGATTTTTTACACTCAAAACCTGCCATTTTCAAATTGCAAAAAAAATGGAAAACAATCCGAACATGTCAACTGCCAAGGTCCACCTTAAAAAGTTCCGCAACCGGACGCCCGATCACGTCTAGATCTTGCCAAGTCGAGCGGATCGTCATGATCGATCGGTCCGAATAATGCACGTGAATAATGCAATGGAATTAGTGAAATCTGTATGTGTGCTAAGGACGCGGATTTCACGCGAAGGGCCTCGTGATTAATTTTCCCTTTTTTAAAAAATCGGGCGGGCCAACAAAAGCGCTCTTTTGTGCTGCGACATACGGCGTATGTGCGTCGACATATGGATAACCTGTGCTTAGAAAGCTCGTAGATGCCAGGGGGGATCAATGGGTGGTCTTTTTAAAATATTTTTTGTATGAAAAATATTGATATTGGCATAATCGTTTTTATTGAAGAGTGTTTGTTTCTTTTTTAAATATTTTTTGTATGAAAATTTTGATATTTGCATAATCGGATATGTGATGTTCGTTGAAGCGTGTTTGTGATACTATGTTTGGTAATTTTTGTGATGAATTTTGAAATTTATGTGATTATCTGTATAACTTATCGTTTAATTTCAATGATCGGTAGGAACTATTCTGTTTGATAAATGTAAACCATTGACATATCACAATTTGTGATAAGAGAAACGTTACTCTTGAAAAGTTGACAATGAGTCTGTAACCGTTTTTAAACAAATTGTGGTTACGTTTATTTACTGATAGTGAAACGTGTCACAATTTCGTTAATCTATTTAAAGCGTGGTAAATTATTGTCGAATTGTTATAATATACAACAATTTTTTTATTTAAATATTGAAACCATTCTGAGTGGTCATTAATTTACTATCTGCATAATATATCGCTTAATTTTATACTCGAATCTGATATTTTTATATCACTCAACACTGTTGCATAACATTATCCATATTGACCACATCTGAATCCTTCTAGAAGGGAAGTTATTCGGCAGCTGTTGCTCATCGAGGATTTTTCGATTCAGGTGCACAGTTGAAGACTTCGAGTGGCAACTACCGCCGACAATGTTACACACAATGGGAACTCCTCTCGCACGGATTCCATTATTTTTTTCAATATTTTCGCTCTTATTTTATTTATTTTCGATACCTGAACGATATTTCGAAATTGTGCAATGCGCGATTGCATCGATTTTCATTCGCAATATCTCTATGGTGTTCATGGCGAAAACTATTCGTCGTTTCCGCCCACCATACAACTTTGTGAGGATATCGACTAGTTTTCAAAGATCAACTTTTATACAGTGATCGTTCATGGTCTTTTTTCATTTGAGATTCATATCCGGCTTTTGATGTATTGAATGCATGAGAAAATTTTTATAAGCGCAATGCAACGTTGAAAAAACGTATATTGTGTCATATTCACGTCTCGCATTTCGTAAAAGATTGGTAAAAGGTTTGATTCCCCTGTTTCGGTGTTGCTCGTAAATTTCACGTAATTTATACGGTGATTGAATACTGGCAATATCGATTATGGGCGGTTAGTGGATCGAATGGTCATAAATTAACTTCATTATTTAATTAATCGTATAAATTAACATTTTTTGTACAGACGGCGAGCGGTCTTTAACCTCACATCGATCGTTTCTATTCCGAAATTTCACGTATTGTTTTGAACAGACAATTTTTTATATAGAAAATCCCTTTGATACAATTTAAGATAATTATTGAAATCGATCATAATACGTCTCAATAAAAAAATATAAAAATTTAACTAAACACCTCGTTTATCGAAAACGATTCGATTCAAATTTAAAGTTTAAAAATTAGCACCGAAAACGGTCACAATTCACGGCACCAAAACTCTAACCTTCCGATTCTGATTTTTCGCTCGAATTTGCCAATTTCAAACATGATCGATTTCGTTTGATCTCGATATCAGTTTTTTCCTTAGAATTTTCGGTGGCACGATTGCACTCGGTCTCGCCTGCATCTTTTCCCATTCTCTGTACGTACATTGCGATTTTTTGCGACTTTGGTTTTTCATTGTCGCCGTTTCGGTTGATCGGCCATTCCGTTACCACAGTCGTCGGCAACCTTTTCGATCTTCGGCCGCTTCAAGATCGACGATTTCTCCCGTTACGTGTCAACGTGTCAAGGTGCCACGATTTCCATCTGCGACACGGTTTGTCGGTTTTTCCGAAAATAAGTCCAAAAAAGTAGGTAGGATCGCTTTTTGGGTCGTTGTGTGGTCGTGTGTCTGCCCGTTGCGCTTCACTGGCTCGAGTTTTCGGTTTAAATATGATGGATCATGATGTAATTTGGATTTGGGTAATGATGGTCGGTGGGACGTTTGAAAATTTTGATGATCGTGGATTCGTGAGGATAAATTTGTGTTGATTTATTAAGATTGTATTGTTGATTCGTTTTGAAGATTTCTGTTTATTTTGAAAGGTGTTTTTCAATTATATAAATATGGACGAGGAAAAGTCTAAAATTGGTATATAAACTATGATTTTCCTTATTGAATCATATGATGAAATTTGAGCTTTCAAATTATAGAAAATTTGTTTCTAATTCAATGAAAATGATTTTGTTATGCATTTTCTTGTACTGTTTTTGAATTTTGTGTATATCTGTAATTTTCGAAAATACATAATCCTTGAAATTTTATTATCTCCATAAAAAAATGAGGAAATATCGAAAAATAATACATCTCGTTTTCCTCGTCTACTTCAGGATATTATTTTAATTATTTTATTAAAAGTGATGATTTTAGATTAAAATTTCCCCAAAAAATTTTGAGTACATATTTAAATTACAACCAGAAATAAGTATGATATGATGTTATTCAAATTTTCATCACATTACTAAATGATTTTGTTTCTATTAACATGAAATTATAATGAATCATCTAAATAATATCTTAATCAGGAAAATATAATATCACTAAACGATTTTTATAATCCAATTATATCAATGACTTATCATTACTTGCTAAATAAAACAAGTCTGACATTGATTTAAGTTAAGCGACACATGACGTAGTTATTAGATGGACACACGTGTAGATTACGTATCTGTAAGATCTCAAATTAATTAGCTATGTCCTAATTATTGAGTTATTTTTCGTTCATCATAAAAAATATCCAAATTTCGGATGTTATACAGTTTCATATTAAATTTATCAATAATTTGCAAATTTTAATTTTATTTTGAAGATTTCGAGCGGAAACCGATCTAGTTTGAATTTTCGACCGCACTGCATTGCGATGGGCCAATTTCGTAGAATTTTCATTCGGTTCGCGGTTAATTTTACGGATTTTAAACCGCACAATCGGGTACGAAAATTCGTCAGTCCGTTCTTCGACTTTTCATTCATCTCTCTAGCTCGTTACGCAGTTGCGTCATGCCATTTTACAGATATTACAATGTAAAAAAGCTAAATAAACAAATTCATGAATCGACTTTTTTATGTAAGACCCGTGTAATTGTCGCGTTTTGGATGTATATTCTTTTTTTACGAGTTTTTCGTTATGAATCGACGTTATATTTGTAGGTTGTCTGTCGTACGAAATGTGTGTATATTCGATCGATGGAAATATAAGTTTTTTTACGACGCTTTTTAAGCACGGATAGTCCTCATTATAGTTGTGCTTTGTGTGAAAAATTTTCCTCTAATCATTTCTTCGGTCATTTTCATACTTCCGGATCGAAGTTTCTCAAATGTTTTGATTGCGACCTTTGAATATATTGTTTTATAATGTCGCAATTATTTTAATTTTTATGACTTTTGTGGTTAAAGTATAATTTTTTTTAATCAGAACTAACATTGACTAGAACAAAGGGCAATATGTATATCACGATATATACATTTTTGATATTTTATATCTACATAAACTTAAAATGAAGGGCGATTTTTTTAGAAATTATACAAGAATAAAACATTTTTTACTGCAATAATTTTGATTTGATCGTATCTAAAAAAAACAGCATTTACAATAATAATTCGAATAAATAAATGTAGTACAAATCTATGGTATCAATAACATCAATATTTCTACTTTTTTATTCTTAAATTATTTTTAACTGAAAATTTAATTTTCTTATTATTCATACATAATAAATTCAACGTATTATGAGCTAATCATTATTGAGCGTATTGATCGATTATAAAAGTTAAGCTATTTACATTTTGGTTAGTAGATACACGTATTCAGTATTCACATACAATTATAAGATCATTTTCAATAACATTTAACTTATCAAACACAACATTCATTGACTCATCTCAAAAACTCGACTTTATCAACTCGAAACCTCCAACATCATTCGCGGACTACACGCGCCAAACACGAATTCAATCAACCCAACCCATACCTCGAATCCATCTTAACTCTCATCCAGATTACACAATCCCATTTCATTCACCATAACATCACCGAAAAAAATCAGGCCCGCCACATTAATCCGCGCTCCCAACCTTTGAAGACACCTGCGGCGCTAGTGTAATCACGCTCCTTTTACAACGTCCATTACCACCATGCTTAATATACATGCCTCCACGACCACCATGGCACCAACCATACACACGCACACACACACGAGCAAACTTAGGCGGTGGTAATGACGGACGCAATCAGGTGCTTCTTGCGGGCGAAGCGCGGCGCTCATTAACGAGGCGTTACACAAGTTCACGTCTCGCTTTTCTGATCGAAGCTGCCGGGGATTGTGGTGTGATGGGCATAGGCTGGCCGGGGCCATTGTGCGTTTTTCGTGTAATGGAAGTTTGGTCGTTGTTGTGTCGGATTTTTATTCGGCGTAACGCCGGTGGCGCAACCGTGCGTCACGAAATCGATGAATTAAAATGTGGCGGGTTTTCGGATTGTGATCAGGGTTAGCAGATGAGTTGGATGGAAATATAGTATTGGTTATTTTGAGAGAAAAGGATGATATTTTAGGTTTTAGGACATTTGTAAGGGCGTAGTGCCATTTTTGAGATTTTGTGATACAACGGTTTTTGTTAAAAATTCTCATAGTGGCGCATACATTGTTGATATACACTAGTAAAAACCAATTTTGGAGACTTTTACCATTTTTTAAAACATCGGGGTCGTTATATAGGTTTTTCATTTAAAATTTGTTTGAACAGAATCAATTTGAAATGAAAAACCTGTATATAATAGAACAAACATATTTCTGGCATAAAACTGATTTTGGATTTTTTGGCACTTACGCTCTTATTTATGTCCGGTAATAATTTTATTTTGATTGAAAAATGAGGACGTATTTTTAATTTAGATAGTATATGTTAAGCTTAAAAGTGATGGAAAATTACTTTTGAATATATGGGATGTTGAAAGGTGTTTGGGAATCGTAGAAAATTATGTTGTAGTTTCATTCAATTACTTTATGTCGAGTTTCGAAATTGGAAATTCTCCGCGTTGAAGAACAGAAAATTCGATACGGTTTCGTTTTATAAATGCATTCTAAATCTAATCTTATTTATTTTTTTATTATTTAATATACTTTATTACTCAATATCGCATCATTATAAAAATCAAAACAATCACAACAAAAAAAAATTGAAACATCTCCAAATTTTCATCGAAACAAACCCCGCAATAGATCCATCATAACTTTTATAACATCCATGCACCATTCTTCAACCGAAACTAAACCTTTAAAAAAAACCACGTACGAACGCAAGAATCCGAAACTCCCCGACTTTCGCATATTCGTCAAGGTGCAAGAAGCTCTCGACTTTCGAAAAGCTCTTTTCAATTTGACGGTCCAGTGCGCGCGCGCCGCGCACCCGGCACGTGAATTTCGAACGCGCCTTTTTACTTTATTATATACATTTTCGATTCAGTTTGCTCGCGCCGTTTTTTCCCGCCGTTTTCCCTTTTTTGAATTTTCGTTCTCGGCCGAGAATCGATTCTGTACGGTCGTGGCTTAGAGGCGCGATCCGGCCGCGGTTCGTGCGATCGATCGACCGCGAAATGCGCTTCCATTAACGATCTATTATTTATGATCGATCGATAAATGATCGAGTAAAGTTTTATGACGTGATCTATTTTTGTGATTTGAAGCGGTCCGAATCTCGTCATCTGTGGCGTCGGTTTGGATGGCGTTCGTTTCAGGAAAAAATCTTTGTGTTTGGAAATTTTTATATATTTTTTCATGTGTTGTGATGATGAAAATGTTGTCTTTTCCTTTTTTGAAATATTCGAATAAGATGAATGTGTTTGATTGGATCCATCTATTGATCGTTCTAAGTACCACTTGAGTATTGAAATTATTATTGGAAGTTTCGAGATTTTTTTCTATGTAAATGCGGAAAGGTAATTCGAATAAAAAAGATACATAATTGTATTATTTTTTTATCGAGTCACATCACTTAATTTCACAGTAATTGATTAGAATTTATAAGATTAAATCATTGATCTATTGGAAGTTCCATAGACAATGAGGAAAGATAACTTTCAAATAATTCTAATTTTCTCAGATCAAAGGTGCATGATTAAGTCAATCTATTGGCTACGTAACAAGTCGCTTAATTTTGGGGATCGATGAGAATCTGAGTTCAACAAGATTCGAATTATATAACTATCAAACACATATTGTGAGCAGAACGTTTCAATGTTATTTTTAGAAATCGTTAATTTAAGCCCGCAGTGATGGATCCTATTCGACCGGCACTCCGTCATCATCATCATTTCCGCCATGTCGATCATCACACACTTGCGTATCTCGTTTTCTAAACGGTTCGCATACTTCTGTTGCTTCTTATATTTCAGTCCCACCGTTTGTACTACACAAAGTAGACCCATTAGAATCGATTATATTACGCGCGTAATTGTAGCCATTAGCGACCTATATTTATTGGAAAAAATAACCCACTTAATAAAGATCCGATAGGATATATGCAAAGAGATTCTTTTTTTGTCGTACGTGGCTATAATTTATGCTCGAGCACGTCTGCGTAAAAGGTGAAATCTTTTCGGATTTCGTTCCCATGGGACTAACCGATCAGTCATAGGGGATGAAGCAATGTCAGCTTTTCTAGTATTAAAGCTAAACCGAGACACCTCTCGTTTCACATGTGTGCTCCAATCAGCCTTAGAAACACTACGAAATTCCATTTATCTCAACCGAACCGATTCTCATATATTTATTTTTGATATAAAAATTGATTCTAGACAACTTTTTCATATAATATTTCGAAGAATACGCAAACAAAATATGTTATTATAAATCTCGACGATGCAACGAGGGTTGCGAAACTGACCATCAGAAGGGGTCCCTTCGAAGAGATTACACCTTTAAACTTTTGCCACTTATGGGGTCTTTATATGTACATGTTAGGGAAAACGAGATTTATCGGACTGCTGGATTTATGTGTAGGCGACCCTTTCATATGTGAACGTCACTTTTTTGACAGATCTGTACATACGGACGGTCTTATCGTCCATCTTGTGTGAGCGAGTCAACCGTGACAATGGAGCTGATACGATAAATACCGAAGGGCATTTTCGGACGTATGTTTGTCCAGTTCTGAACTTCTAGAATTGTTTTATGTTCCATATTTGTATTTGATTTCTATCAGTTTTTTTAAAATATTTTATAATTTTCCATATAAAATTATTCAATTGATTATCATATGTGGTCAATTGTTGATAAAACATGATATGAACTACATATTTATCAACGAATAGTTTAACCGATCCGTTAACTTCTTATCTGTTTTTAAATTACTATTCAATATTATGTTTGATCAAAAAAAAAAAAATTATATTCATCTTTTGATAAAGTGATAATTTTATTCTATAATGTGAATTTTTCATTGGAAAAGTTATTATGGTACACATTTGACTATTCAATTTGTATTAGATTGGTCAAAGATTGTATAAAACTTCTGGGTGTTGAAATGCAAAGTTCATGGTGGTGTTGTCGTTAGTATATTGTAAAAGTATGTGGGTATGAGATTCAGTAATTCCTTCCGCAGGTGGGTCCCGGTGCTGTTGGTGCAGCAAATAACAGTATTGGTGGCGGAGGTGGTGGTGGAGGTGGTGGAGGTGGAGGTGGTGGAGGTGCTGGTGGTGGTGATAGGAGAGGAAGAAAAAAGCATATTTCCACCTCCCCCACGGACTATAGGACGCCAAGAGGCGCCGGCGATCCCCTAGAATGGGGAATGTTGGAGTCGTCTGATCACGAGGTGATCCTGACACTCAATAATCAGTGGCCGCTTCACCTTTTGCAAGGCCCTTTTCTTTAGACACTGTAGTGGATCGTTGAAGCACATAATGATTGATTTTTCCAATGTTCTGTTTGTTAATTTTTAGAATGTTTTGTTTTTTTTTGTTCCCTAATTTTGGATGTTTCTGTTTTGTTTTTTGGTTTTTATTGTTTGCTCTTTGTTTGATTTTTTAGTGCCGTTGATGTTCGTAGTGAGTTTTGTCGCTTTCTAATCACCGAATTATTCATTAATTCGGTTATTGTTTTATAGATTTTATCAATATTTCATTACATTTAATCAGTTATTTTCATTATGGATCTCATACATTTGCATGAACTAAAATATGGATCATTTATAAATATACATTTTGTCAAATTATATTCATAGTTTATTGATATTTTTGGTTTAATGTGAAAAATTTCACTGTAACGTCTGAAAATATAAACTGCAATAAGTGACTATTAAAAAAACAATAAGACAAACAGGATTTTAACAAAGCTAGTTTGTTCACCGGGAAGTCAATTTTTCGCTTGATTGCTCAAATTCCATTGTCCAACAGTATAACGCTAGTTGTGAAGAATTTTGAATAGATTTGTTCATCTTTAAGGTCAATGAAAAGTTTCCTGTATAGTTTTGACAATTAACTTCAATGCATACCTAGTGTTATTTTTTTAGATGATTTTGTATATAGAACTTTATTTTCGATCGAAGGAATTCCTTTACTAAATTTTGTTTTTTCTTGTTTTCAGGTATTTGGCTCCAAAGCTGACCTTCAACTACATACTCAAGTACATCTTCGGGAGGCTAAACCATACAAATGCAGTCAGTGCACCAAAGCTTTTGCGAATTCTAGCTACCTCTCTCAGCACACAAGAATCCATCTCGGTATCAAACCGTACCGTTGTGAAATCTGCCAACGCAAGTTTACACAGTTGTCACACTTGCAACAACATATTCGCACGCACACTGGAGACAAACCGTATAAATGTCGCCATCCTGGATGTCAGAAGGCTTTTTCACAATTGTCAAACTTGCAGTCGCATTCACGGTGTCATCAAACCGACAAGCCATACAAATGCAACTCTTGTTATAAATGTTTCTCTGACGAACCTAGCCTTTTAGAACACATCCCAAAACACAAAGAATCGAAACATTTGAAGACGCACATTTGTCAATACTGTGGCAAGAGCTACACTCAGGAAACGTATCTAAGCAAACATATGCAGAAGCATGCAGAACGAGCGGACAGAAGACCGCCTATCGCTGGATTGGGACCAGGTCGTGCTCCGGCACCGTTCCCAGACCATCCATACTGGCCCAAGATAAGTCCCGACTCTGCCGCTCATTTATCTGAGGCTATGCAAGAAGGTGGCGCCTTTGGTCAACAAGGTGGTCACGACGGTGGCGATGAAACTGAAAACGATCATCTTCAGGCCCACCATAGAGCATTGTTTGAACATCATAGACTAAATGGAGGAGGTGATTTAACTAATAGTGAAGAAGGTGCTCGGCAAAGCTTACATTTGAATGGACAAGGTTCCGCATCTGTGCCAACGTCAGGCTATGATATTGCATTGTCAAAGGCTAGTGCCGCTGCTAATTCAGCATTCACGCCCATAAATTCGATGGCCCCACACCTGGGAGGATTAGCTCATGCCCAGCTTGGCCAAAGGCCATATTTGTATGATTCTTTGGGTTTTCAACAAGCAAAGCAACCACCGCTAGCAGCCCCGGCGGCAGCTTCTTTCCCGAACCAGCTAATATCGCTACATCAAATCAGGAATTATGCGCACCAACCTGCCGCCAATTTATTATCTCCAGACCATCTTTTGCCTCATTCTCTCGCTGTTAAAGACAAGCAGTAGTGACTTATATTGTTCAAAGTTATCTTTGTCTCAGCGAAGGTAACTTTCATAACCAGCTCTGGGAATAATTTTTGGCAATTTTGTGTGTTTTTACTGAGTAAAACGGAATTGATGGTTTTTGTCTTTGAAGGCTTGTCAAGATTGTATTCTCTGAGCAATTAAAATTATGACTCATTGAAATATTGTGATGTATGCAATAAGAATGTGTGAAGATGATGATGAATGATTTTCGAATCTTTTCATATAGACTCTCAGAGTATTGTTCCTACTTTATTGCTACTTAAACACTCTTATATAGTATAATTTATACACAAGAATACTTAATAATAACTCCAATCTGATCTCTACATAGTAAAATGAAACTGTATTTACCTGAGTAACGTATGCCACACGTGTCGCTATAGTAAGGAAAACACAGACAGGTTATACTGTGTTAAATTTTATTATTACTATATTTATTTCCTCGTATCAGTATTATTTGGAGTGATCAGCAATACAAATAGTTTGTAGTTTATAACGAGACCTCTTTCCGTTGGACAAATACGATGCTCGTCTGTCTATTAAATGTGTTGTAGAATCATTCGATGTATATGAATTAACGGAAGCTCTTAGTCTATATGAAAGAATTTCAATAGCCTGAAAGGTGATTGGTGGTAAGGCTCAAACAGTCCAAGGATTTAAAAGACTAGGTCTAAAATAATTTTATCGGCTCTATTTTGAGACTAAGTATTACAATACTTGTGAGGGTTCGTCAAATTGGGAGCATTCAATATGCGATAGTGTTGTGAAATATTTTGTATTAGTTTAAACATTAAATTATAATAAAAAAATCCAATTATTAATTATCTCTTGATGGTAAGCATTATGAATATTTAATTAGTGAATAAATCAACGAATGATAAATTATTACGTTCTCTTTTTTGGGGTTACACCTTATTATACAATTGTTGTTGCAGACAGGAAATATTTTCTGACCTATCTGTTAAATGTTATGTGAAATCATATATGTCGGGTATGTCATCGGAATTTATTATATTATATTATATTTGAAAAATCTCTGTAAAACTGTAAATATTTGACTTGCAGAGATTTTTTTTTCATATTAGAGTACCATTAACATGTAATACTGTTTTTTTGTATGTTCTAATTATTTATTTTTTCTTATGTACTTAATTATTTTTAATTAAAAATTTTGTAGGTCACAATTGGGATTTGTTTAATGATCTCAGATTATATTTTTATTATTGTATGTTATGTAAATGTTAATTCATTAAATATTTTCTTATTTAAACTCTATACAAATGTCAAAAAATTCATCCTGAAGCTAAAAATAATGATGTGTACAAATAATATTTGACTTATGACAACTTTATTAATTTTCAAATTTGAAGAGGTTAATTTTTCAAAACAGATCACTCATAACAGATATTTTTTATATCATTCCTTATTATTTTTATATGATTGTTTTATTTTATTTTTTGACAATTTTACTGTATATGGTACTCAAATATGAATTTTCGTGAACATACACATATATGATTTGTTAATCATGTTTTATATTTTTCTCATTTATGG
The DNA here is from genome assembly GCA_009617725.1 of Hydropsyche tenuis. NCBI lineage: Eukaryota > Metazoa > Arthropoda > Insecta > Trichoptera > Hydropsychidae > Hydropsyche > Hydropsyche tenuis. The sequence continues at coordinate 1,001,338 of VTON01000067.1, forward strand.
TATATGTAAAAAAATCAAAAATTAATATTGTTATGCAAAACTTTTATTTGGCAATATTAAAACATAAACTGGCCTTGTTCAGTTCCATTGTAACCCTTAAGATGGCATCGGCTTTCCTTTACGAATGTAATAAAAAAAATGTAACAGAGGAAATGCGGTGTCCTTACACTTTTTTAAAATAAATTTAAGTAGAAATTGTGATATAGTAATTTACATGAATTGTAGATTGTTATTATTATTTTTTTAATGTTTCAATTATTTTGTATGTTCAAACAAATTCGGTATTATTGATAAGCAAAAGATTTGTATAATTTTTTTGTAATTGTTGATGCATTTTTTTTTTGTAAAATGTACACATACAAAAGCGTTACAATGCATATTCGATGAATCTTGCCACAATACAAATACAAAAAAGGCAGTTTTTCCTTTCAAAACCGATCAGAACTTACTGGAAGATGTTTTATAAAAAATTTACTTTTTTCGAGATTTTTGTGCCATAGCAACTCACCGACGCAAGTTTAATACTTGACGCCGAGTTTTGGTACGTTTTTAAGCGATGCATATTTCATTTTTTGACCATTTTCTATGCATTTTTGGAGTAACTTTAATGAACACCGTATATGCACGTACATGAATCTTGCGTAGTTCACAACTTTTTTGATTTCCACAGTACTTACGAACCAGTTTCCTACCATGACGAGTGCATTTATAAGAATATCAATTATATAAATTACAATCTCATATATTATATGTATATGTATATAACAGCATATATATATGCAGATAATTTTATATATAAATTTAATTTACTTAAAAAAAATGAAGAAATATGAATAGTTAGTCAACTCTTACTGTGTACATAAAATAAGATTTTAATAATTCAATTCATTATTCACTCTGGCTTTTGTATGTTAATCATTAAATTTATTGATCTACATAAAGAATGCCATTATTTTCAATTTCGTTTTTTTCTTATTATAATTTGTAAGTACCTTCTTTTTTCGTTAACTTCTCAATGAAAAGTTATATTGTAATTTTTTTTTTCTAAGTTCATCGAATTTTCGTTTAAAATACTTACAAAATACTTTTCTCAGTGTATTTATTGTGTGTGCACACGATGAAAGATATTTGTAGATATAACTCGTACGTGTGCACACACGCATTAAATTCATGCAAATATCAAATACATGACGAACTCTGTCCTCTTCCCACTCTTTCAAAATGTTTTAATTTTTTTAATTTCTCAAAAAGAGGAGGCAAATTAGAATGTAATAATAAAAAAGAATATTATGAAAAACAAATTGGTTTCATTTCTATGTCCCCCTTGGTTTCCAGTACCCTTAAGTAGCTAAATTTAAAAATACATACACACGATTAATTCAAATCACTTTTATTTCCATTCTTTTGGTATTTTTGAACAACTTATCATGTTTATATGGAATTTGAACAAATTTTTATATTAGTATTGTTATTGATTTTTAATTACCATCTATTTTTTTATAGCTTTTGAGATCCTTTAATATCCTGCATATTTATGGAAATTGATACATAGAAAACTTTTATCTATGTATACTTATGATAAAACAGCAAACAATTACATTTCACAGAGTATTTTTTGATATAAATCGAATCGCGGAGCAACAATAAGCCATAGATCTGTTCTTCCTAACATTTTCACCATAATACGGTTATATTCAAAACATATTCAGAATGAACAATTAAAAAAATAATTGTAGATGTACATTTGCACTATTCTGATATAATAATTGAATTAAAAAATCACAACATCAAATGCGGCAGTGAAAAGTTAAAAAAAGTAACAGAACATGTTCACATTTTAATAAATCCATTTTGAAAAATGAATTTATAGGAAACAATCCTGTTTGTGGTTAAAAATTATTTAATTTCCTACTACTGTTTGATTTCAATAACAACTTAAAATAACTGTTTCGGTTTATATAATGTTAATAAATTAATACATATATCAATTTTACAAATAAATTCTTAATATTTTTTTCATATAATGTTAAATAATTTATTATAATATATTCTGTTACATATTTTACACGAGACAAGTTCCAATTCCTTAAAATTATTATTTATACACATCAACATCGATCAATTATGTATACGGCATTATTCGTAATTAATCTTTTATATAAATAGGGCGATTTATGTTATTGGAATATTTATAAGATTCAATTTGTGCTGATTCGAATTATGCAATTGAGTTTAAAAGAAAGAAAAACTAGTTAAAAACAAAACGTGCACTAAATGAAAAAGTGACTGATGAAATTTTGCATACATTACATTGCATATAACCGACAATATCACAGTAAAACATTTTTTTAAGATTTATAATCGTAGGATGGACGAACGTATTTTTTTTCAGAATCAGATCAGTCAATCGGAACGACGTTCTTTCTGACTGCAAATATCAATCGCAGTCGATTTCGGCTTTGCAACGCCGCTCGCACCATTTAAATCAAAGGCAGACCACATTTCGAGAATTTTACAATCGAACATTCCACAACCGTCGGAAATTAGATTTTCATACCTCTATTGCACTTTTGTCTATTACTCTACGATGTAATACTTGTCAATTTAATCAGTCTATAAATTTCCATTTAAACATTATCCCTGTATCATACTTTACCACAAATCTCTATCCGTTATTTATTATATACAATAAAAGCGATGCAAAATTCGTTATTCGGATATGTTATCATAATAAAGCATGAATGAATATAAAATGACGAAATTTGTTTTAATCGGATGAACTATTTTATAGAATCAACATTGATCTCTTACACTAAATTTTTTATGTACATGGCAATGTATATTAGTACTGTACAAATTATATATAAATACAAGTAGAATAAATATTATTCGATATATGCATTAACAAACGTTTTTAAAACTTTTTGTTATTAAAAATGGCGATATTAGAAATGCTATTTATAGCTAAATATATATATATAATATATAATTAAAGTACTTTGATAATATTTGTTTCAAAATGACTAATATTATTAACAATTTTAATTTTGGGTAACATATCAATGACGACTTCCATAAAAGTTAAAAAACATTAAAGGAATGTTTATAATCTTACAAAAAAATGTTATTTGGTTATATTCAAATGGATTACAAATTAAACTGCAATCAAATGAAGCGATATATCAAATTCAAATTTGGAACATTGACATTGAAAAGCAGAATCGACAACAAGACTTCTATTTTAAACTTCGGTCGTTTTTCCAGCTTTTCCTTCCTGTCCCCCCATGCTACCTCCGCGTTCTCTTCTATTCCGATTATTGGAATTCCCGCTTAAAACAGATCCCAAGAAGTTAGACGTACTTTGTGATTTGGCTTGAGTACTAGCTGTAGAGCCTTGACGGAACACGGCATGAGGTCCGTGTGCCGCAAACGGAACTGTCTTGTGACAAAGACTAGATGCAGGCGACTGAGTGGGCTGTGGAGGTTGCTGGGGTATGTGAAGGGCACGAGTCGACGTCGAATGATGGAACGACACCGACATACCGCTGTCAAGGGATCCAACTGAACCCCTGCGTTGCAAACGTTCTTGGGCCAAAGCCACTGAAAAAATTTAATGATTCATGTATTAAAGATGAAAGCGATTACATATAAATGTTATTACACGATTGTTAAAACTCACCTGGATCGTTTATATCTACGAGAGAGTTACTCAACACATTTCGTTTAATGACCACCCCTCCCGATGAGTGTAAATGATGATTTTGATATTGTTGATATTGTGCGCTCGAATTTCCGTTAGTGCCAGACCCTTGACCCATTTCACCACCGATCATTTGTCTTGACAAATATTTTTGGTTAGTCAAATACACAGAAACATATAAGATGAGATGATGATGAATTATTGTTAGATAAACTTACATTTGTTGGTGATGAAGCTGATCGGGACCTAATTGCTGATGTTCTAATTCAACATCTGCCACTCCACTGTCGCGATTTTCAACCACTAAACAAAACAAATTATATTAAAAAGAATTTATGAGAATGAAAATCAAAAATTTCTTTATTCCAACAAGTTACCAGGTCTATGAGATGGTTGTGAAGAAGAACGACCCTTTCCTTGAGCACGTCCAACAAGTTCAGCTTCAATCCTAATAGCTTCCATTTCATCCATTTCAGCAGCGCTTTCTCTCAAGTCTTCTGCGAATTTAGCACGATCATGTTCATTACGAGCATTGAATGCTACTAATGATCGACCATCAACACGCCTTGTCAGTCTTATACCAAATGGGTAATCTGAAATGATGATTAAAAATTAAGCAAATTTAAATCTATAATCATTTCAAATATAATAATACACAAATACATACGAGCAACAGAAAATAGAGCAACATTCATGCCACATAGTGGAAATGATTGTCGGAACGTATATGTTACAGAAGATTTCTTTTTGCTAAATATTTTGGTAACTACTAATAGATCATTGAACAGGAACACCTAAAATCAACGTTAATGGGCATAAAATGTGACAAATAAAATGCTTTCTTAATTTTTAGGATTGTACCTCTCTTTGGTGAACTCCTGGTCTTTCTTTTTTGTGGATATCGGGAATTTCATATAGTCGACAATAACACACAAGTCTTCTATGAGGAAGGGCTAATTGAGGTTTCTTTCCGACAATAGTAGCTTGAACTTTGAGAACCTTTAAATAATTTTACAATATAGCACAAAAATTGAGAAATAAGTCAAAATAAAATTTCATAATAATTTTTTACTTGTGTCACATGATCACTAGCGGGTTTGAATTCATTTGCTTTAACTCTATCATAAATTCCTACTAACATATCTCTTTCAATATCACCGCAATCATCTATTCCTCTAAGATTTTTGATAAAGTCTTCTAAAGACATTCGAGATTCTGGTTTCAAGTTTGGAGTATGTAGATCTGTATTCAACATGATAATTGCAAACGCTAGAACGAATATCTAAAAAAAAAAAAAAAAAATGGGATTATTATAATGAAATATGAAACATATGTTAGATATTAAGAGCAAAATTATTACTAACAGTATCATGTGTGCGTAATCGTTGAACCAAGTCAGGATTGCACAAGCAATATCTTCGACTAAAAACTTCAACCAATCTTTCGATTTTTTGAGCTTCACCAGGCATACGGAAGTATGCCTGAAACTTTCTGAGAGCAACATCAACTTGCATACCAGATAAATCTAATTCACTTACAAAACACCTGTAAAGTAAAATCAATTAGAAAAAGTTTTCCTTCGTAATATTATGAAGTTTGAAGGGAACTCACTCTAAAACAGCCATATTGAAAGGACCTTGAAGATTTCCAAGGTATTCTCCAATCATCTGTTTCGATAGGCCTTTCCGTGTAATGAGGAATCGAGCGACTCCTCGAGGTGAATTTTCTAAGAAACCTCTCCTTATCAGATAGCCAACTCCTCTTTCTGGTTTTTTGTTAAACAAGTTTAAGCCAACACGGTATTGTCTTTTTCTAACCGTTTCTGAAACCTATATTTTTTGATTAATAATATGAAATATTGCCAACTAAATAAAGAAATTGAATTAAAGTAATTACTTTTAGAGTCAAAGCATCATTTATAGCTTGATGTGTTGGATTTCCATCAGATCCACCATTTCCGCCCTGAAAACAATTAGGTGGTGAAGCTCTAGGTGGTGGACGTGGTACAGCTGCTCCTGCATCTTGTGGATTGTAATAATCACGAGGCATACTATTTGAAGGTTGCCTTTTCCAGCCACCATATCGACTGAAAAAAACATTTACATTTACTAACAAATCTCAATTATAAATAACATTATTTGATGAATTATTAAATACCTGTCAGGGGCAAGATCGAAATTATGTTGTGAATTATTAGAAATTGTTCTCTGATGGTCCACAGAACTGGAATCCGATCCAGAACTTTGAACCGAACTCATAGAACCATGTTGATTCCCTGTTGAGAGTCCTTGACTAACGGGTTGGCCGCTGAAGCGTATAGAAACTATATTAAAAACAACATCAAAATGAATCATCTATATATTGGTTTCATAATTTGTACCTAATAGTAATACTACTAGTTCGTTTTGGCACTTCTGGTGGAACTCTCCTAGAATTGAAACTTTGATTGTGTTGTAAAGCGGTAAGTTGTTGTTGATGCCGTAAGCTGGGAGAACTCAATGGTTTTCCGCCAGTCGAAAGCATGTTTCCATATATCGGACCTAAAATGAAGAAACCGAATATTGAAGAATGTACTGCATAGTTTTGAACAGTGATAAAGCAATTTGTAAAAATATCAACAAAAGCAGTTTGAAAGCAGTTTTTTTTTAAATTATTTTCATATTTTACACATGTTAATTATCCTTTTTGGTTTACATCTCACCTCTATCTATACAGTACGCTGAAATGCTACCGTTAGGGGAAATATTATTATAACAGCTATCCACAGAGTTGTTTTGGGACCACATCAATAAGCTTGGATTGGGACTGGATGTTGCTGAACCTAAGGATTTGAGGGAAAATAATAACTAAAAAAAATAATATACAAATTTGAAATGTCAATTCACCAACATTCATATGCACATTCATACCGTGAACGCTTACATCCATACACTCATTAGGTATGAGGATGTTTAGTGCTTCAGAGCAAAACAAAATATAAAACAAATAATATATTATACAAATGTATTTACAAATTAAGCAAAAATATGAAGAAAAAGCAAAATGACTAATGGTACGTCCGAGGAAAGGTCGAATATACTACATTTCCAGGAAGAGCACACATTTTTGAATACATTATTTACATTTCACAGTACTTTTTCATCAAATTACCTGAATTGTTCAAATGATGATGATGTATATTTAATAGAGAATCATTCTGCAAAGATGAGGTTGAAATACTTGTTACTGATCCACTGACGGAACAATTGCAAACCTGAAAATCGAAAATCTTTAGTCAGTATTGATTTTCGATCTTTCAGATAATAGAATAATTGAAAAATGTACATACGCCACTGTCTCCATCACTTCTATTAGATACTGCTTGAGATTGCTCTTTTGTACCGTTGGATACTCCTGTGGTAAGGCCCATCATATTTAATTGATGAGCAGATTGTTGAACTCTAGCTGCCATTACTTCGATATCATTTTGGCTGGGTGATTGTATCCGTGACCTTTTAATTTAATATGCAAAATTTTAAATATGATAAAATGATACGTAATCACTAATAAAAATTGAAACTTACATAAGATTTAAGTCTAAGTCATGTCGTTCTCTGAGCGACATAGATCTCATAGGTCGAGCTAAACATAATTTATTATCTGAAATGGAGCACTTTGAAGGATTACTATAGATGTCATCTGAAATTAAAAATTATAAAATAAATATTGAATTTAGGGATTCAATTAGTACACATTTCTGTAAATAAATTATACTTTGTGGGTCCACTCCTATTGTGGTAACTCCATTAGCAGTTGTAACAACTGTGGTGTTAGCTTTAGCAGATATTCTCTTTTCAGCCTTTGCCATGGCAGTAATAGCAGAAAATTTCTTTAATAATGTATACCTCCTGAATGCTCTTTGGATTGTATATGCAGCTTTTCTTGCTCTCAATCCACCGTATTTTCGTTCAAGAATTTCGATTTGTTTATCGAGTAAGTCTTGTGACATTTCATATCTATACATGCAATGAAAAAATTCCTTCTTTAAGAAAAACATCGATTTAAAAAAAAATCATTTTCAAAATAATAAATACAATAAGTTTAGCAAATAAAAATAATTTATAAGCAACGCACCCTCCGACCATTCTATTCCTCTTCTGAACTACGGAAGAATCCTTTCCAACTACGCCATTTTGTACTGTGGAATTTTCAGTACTACATCTATATAAATAATATTCAAATTTATTAATCACTATCGCTTGTAATGAAACTTATGAATGAATGATTGACATATTATGAATCGACAGTGATGGTTTTGTGGATGATCGGTATCCAAAAAGTGATTTTCTGTATAATAGTCATAGAAACGGTGCGAAATATATCATAGTGATATGAAAATACTATGTGGAGAATACAGGAACTGAAATCATGCATTCAGTGTAATTCCGAAACGTAGAGAAGGCAGAATGGTCGTAAAATGGTAGAAAACAACACATTTTTGAAAAAGTGAATAGGATTACTTATACAATATGGTTCATGTATATGAGTTGATAAACACTATTGGAAACTACGTTATATGAGCTGGATTAATGCTAGTCAACTATCTGTTTATGAAGTCAATAATGATATGACAAACTATATACTAAAGTAATATCGATAATATAATTGGGTAAAAATAATTGTAACAATAAATTCAACAAAAAAACATACAAAGCAAAAAAATAAATAAAAACTGTTAGTTAAGGATACTTTGAATAGTATAGAATGAAATATTTTATATTATTAAAGGAATCGAATAAAAAATACAAAATTATATAATAATTTTTATAATCTAAAAAAAGCTTTAAAATAAAAACTAAAATATTTGTATTTAAGTTTTCTAAGTAGAATATAATATGAAAATTAAATAACCTATTGTGCATTGCTAGCCCAGTGGGCATACCAAAGCCTTCAGGAGGTGCCATATAAATCTGAGACGATGGATCTACCGTCCCAGCTCCCGTACTCGTTACAACCCCACCGACCAAGCTACTGCTTGTGTTTGAAGTTGACGAACACGTGGAATTTGAATGATTAAGACCTACAAAAGAAAAATCAATCCAGTCACAACAAACAAATCAATAGAATAACTGAAAATTAAAAAAAAAAGACAATACCAGTAGTAAGATGAGCGTGTCCACCACAAGAAATGACAGATGCATGATTGCTAACGTATCTGTTCCCTTCTATGTAGCTCTGTTGATCGAAGTCCCTTTCTTCGGCTAGAATGTGATGTGACTGGTCCATCGACACGCCGCTATGGTGGTTGAGGGAATGCGACTGCAACGAGGGATGATGATGCCCGTGGTAACCGACCCGATGGTCGTGACCGTTGTTGTGATGCAACAAGCCACTGTAATAACCCTCGGGAGGATTGAGAGCATGGGATGTGTGGGCACCAGCCTCGTCATCTACTTTTTGGTTGAAGCTGAAAAATTAAATAAGAAACATTAGAACCTTTGCACATTACTGTCATAATCATAAGAAAATAAAAAAAATTTAAATCAATTAATTTTAAAGGTTTTTTAGAAATTTCTCTTGATAAAGATAATGAATATTTTACTTATTTTAATCAAAAATTTCATTCATATACACAAAAAATGTATATTCCAATAATCCAATAATCCTCATTTAAATGACACACATAATATATTTGATCCTAAAAAAAAAAACCCCCTACTTAAACCAACCATACAATTATTTTAAATCACAAAACAATGTAGCATGTCAACGACCACCATATAATTACCAAAACAAAAAAATCGTATGAAACCACACGTCATCACAAGAACATAGTACGTTCAGAAGTACTTATAAGAATATTAATTGAATCCAACGCCAATGCAAAACCCACGCAAAAATCCTATGAATCAGACACATTCAATCCACAACAAAAAGACCTGAAATCATTGCACAATCCGAGTCGTTCACTTCGCACTTCACTGTTATGTTTACAAACATAAAACTTTCTTTTTGGAGCATCGTATACAAAATGCACGGTCCGAACCTAAAATAATCCGACATCCAGATCGAGAACGGGATCTATATGCACACACGTGGAGCGACCAACGCTGAGAATTAAAAATATTTACGTTTTTTTTTGAATATTTTTTTCGCGCGGATTATTTCCGTATTCAGAATGTGCGGTAGTTGAGGTCGCCGAGCGTAGAAAGTGTGTATTGTATGTGCGTGATGGCGAAAAATGGCAGATGTACAGTGAAAATCGGATTTTTGTTGTGTTTTATATGTGGGACGCATATCTGTAGTCTGTAGATAGTGTTTATCAGAGATTGAAAAGATTTATGCGAAATTTTGGAATTTAGATGTGTTCAAATATAATAGATTTTTGTTAAGCAATTGTATCGATTTGCATTGAAGAAATTTGTACATGAATATTTTTAATTTAATCAAAATATGACTATAATTATATTCAAGATGATTTCAGTATTCAAATCATAGAAAATTACTGTCACTGTATTGTCGAAAGACATAAATTTTAAATTTTTTTGTATTACATGATACTTCAAGGCAAAATATGAAGAAGTTTCCGTTTATTATACAAAATTTACATAGCAAACCCATCTCAAAATTCGTTAATTATTTCCTGAAGTTTGTACACTTCATACATAGTTTCCTACTACAACACAAATTTCAAAACGGGTCCACATACACACACATCGTAAAGATTTATCGAGCAAAAACGCATTCTTTTCGCCAAGTGCAGAACGAAGTCCGCGTCCAGCTGGGTCATAAAAGGAGCAGAGTTCATCCGAAACTCGCACCGAGCAATAAAACAACATAAAACGAAACAAAACGAGAAAACGGAACGATCCACGGCAGGGCATATGTGAAAGGAATACGTGCCCCAATACATGCGAGAATCGCTTTCAATTAAAGGCGACGATTGAGATTCCCTCGCATGTGATGAGGGGAAGTAGAGCTCGTGTGATATGTGATGTGGTCGTAACAATGTGGAAGTTTCCGAGGGGCCTGAAGGATTCCGATCTGAACTGCGGTTTTGTGGGATAATGTGTTTTGCAAGTGTCGTACACGTGGGAAGGATGCACCGGTGCATTGTAACAGTTTTGAGAATTTATTGCAATTTTATGTGATGGTTTGTGAAGATATAATACCATATGTAAAAAGTTCATGTTTGATATGGATTGTTAAAGATCTGTATTAATTGTTTATGTTTAATTAAAGGTTCGACACGATAAAGTGATAATTATTGTTGAATGAATAAGATAAATATCGTATGTCAACGATAAGGATCGTATGAAAATATATTGTCTTAATATATTGAATTCATAATGCAAATGGGTATTTATGAAGAACACGGATATTTCAATTTCTCAGGCGATATTTGCATGATGTGTTATCGCGGTTTCGCTAAATAATTTTGAGATGTAAAAGTCATAAAATAGTGCTGAGTTCATGAGATGAGCGATGAATCGTATAGGGTTTTTCATTTGGTGAAAATTGTGAATAGAAAAATTGAATAAGAACCACTATTATGTCATCAAACATTTTGATTGATAACAAAATCATTGCCGACTATTGTAAAACCGAATAGAATTGCGCCAATTACAAAGTAAAATAGTTTCTAGGCTATTTACAAATACATAATTATTATTGATTACGACTAGTTTAAACAATATATTTTTTTTTAATTCGCCATTCAATGCTAATCGATCCACATTAAAATCAGACTAGATTCGAATCAAGGCAAGTTTTCTTTTTTATATATAAACGGATGTTTCATTATACGGATACTTTAAATGTCAATATGCTTTTTTGCGTCTGAAAAAATCTAGGTTTAAACGCCAAATTAAAAATTCGACGAAACGGAAAATAGCAGAACGTGCTTCATTGGAGCTATTTGGTATTAAGCAATATCCGATAGCACAAATATTTACCCAATATAATTTTATAATTCAATCATCGATTTCATATTTTGTAAATTTAATACAATATAATACACCATAATTTTCCAACACATTTTCCTAGTATATTATCAAAAGCACTTAAGAATACCATTATTACAAAAAAACTCCTTCCACCACATTATTACACATCAATGTCATATGTACAATATACAATGAATACACAAAAAAAATCTGAAAAAGTCCCAAAACGAATCAGCATACACATCCACCAAAGAGCAACCCATTAACGCGGCCAACTGTCATCAATAAAAGCGCAACATTTGCCAAGACCGTCGACCGGGAAGGAGGCTTTCGCGCCAAAAGTGGGTCATCGACATAGAAAAAAGTTGGAGAAGCGCTGGTGTCCCCGTGGAGTGCACAGTTTGGCTCATCTCCAAATGGTCGATTGCCTTGGGGGGCATCGGCATCCTTGGGTCGACGGAATTAACTCGTACGGGCAGATATTGAACAAAGCTCAGCACTATGAGCCTCGAATGTTCGATATGTAGATAGACGAATGTGGGCAGGGACGTATTTGAATATCTAGATATTAAAAAAAAAATCGAAATCAAACTCACACCCCTATATGAAATTTTACTTTAATCCTTTGTATAAGTTAGTTCAATGATGATTTTACTACTAATATTTGCATAACTATATTAAAGCCGTCCCTTTTTGCCTAAAAATAACTAGGTGTATAAAAGATGTGAAAGAGGATCGTTGTTGCTTTTGCACGAATTTGTTGAATATGCTAATGCACGGTTTGCCCTTTCTCTTAATACGGTCCTGAATATGTTTAGAGTGTGGGAAATAGGTGATTCCTTATCGATCCAGGAGGATTCGGATGGGGTTGTGTGTAAGATTGGAATGTGTGGAAGTGTTTGAAAGTTAAAATAATTGATTAAGTAATTTAATATATCAGCTTTATATTCTTCGTATTTGAAATTCTGCGTTGCAGAGATACAGATGGGTTTTATGGAGTTGAAAGGTTACAGATTCATCTACTCAAGAGTGATGAGGGTAGTGGTCTACCCTTTTTTATATTTTATCGCAACCTTTTTTGTAAATCTGTGGAAAAGATTCGGAGAATTTGAGATACAACAGATTTTTATGCAGTGAATGATGCCACGTATGAATTAGATAAAAAACGTAACATAAATTTTCATCATATGCAATTTTTATGACAAGGATTTTACAATATTATCAGAAATTTAGATTTTCTTTAATCACGTGCGCGAATTATGTGATGATAAAGAGAAGGTATATTTCAAGGATTCGAACACAGAAATCTGAATTGTTAAATTAAAATAATTCTTGAAAATTCTCGAAGACCAAATCAAGAAAATAGGTTATCAATTCATCCACTGATTGTACCACATGTTGCTCAACATTAGAGATCGATAGAAATTAAATAATGGACGTACATAGAAAGTCAATGTCATGTTTAAAGCGCCCATTTCTACTCATAATTAAAGTCAAGCGAGAAATGGCACAGTTAGTAGAACATACACGATCATATACCTAAATCACAGACTTCGACCAAAGATAGTCCTAATATTCAACTCCTCGAAACTTACTATCCCATTATTATCCTCGATAAACTAAATCACCCAAACTTCCAATATTATTACAAACCCCTCTTCCCACACCGGACACCACACACGCCGACAACACACCCATCAACAATTCCCCAAACCAGCGACGGATCCAGGAATTTTTCACAGGGGGGGGGAGCGATTTTTCAGATTTTTAAAAATTTGTTAAGTTTTAAAGATTTTTTTCGTTTAATACAAAATCTTTATAAATCTATAATAGCGGTTCATAAACTTTTCGATTGATGTGCCAATAATTTTCTTATTTCCGCATAATTCGTGGGTCCCGATGAACAATAAAAAACCGATTGGTTTCAAATAAATCATTTGAATATAATTACTATAATTATAATTATTTGCTAATTACAAAAAAAACATTATGCATTTAATATAATTGGAAATATTTTGATGATTAGCGCCGCAGACGAAAATTTTTTTTTGCATCATACGATCTATACCAGTGTTATCTATTTTATTTGTGTCTTGCATCTTCCTTATTAAAATACATTTTCAAGTTACCTAACAAATTCTGAAACAAAAATCAACTATCCATTTTACCCAAAAGATCCACAATAGCAAGTACCTACAGTTGAATTAGTCACCTCACTTTTATACAGCCAATAGATTTGCTCATTTTTTTTTTTACATACAAACAGCAGTTATTCCATCTTTTTCAGAAAATCAGAGTAACAATATAAATTTTTTTTTCAAAAATGCATTTCTTGCGTTTATTATGCAAAATAACATTTTTATAATCGATAATCATTTTATAGTCGAAAACGCGCGAATTTCAAAATTTCGCCATAATCCGCATGAGCGATAGCCCCTACCGCCTCCCTACTGGATCCATCCCAACCCCAAACCACCCCAACCGACCAAAAATCCCCAAAACTAAAATTCCCACAAACCAATCAAGCCCTTAAATCTTCAAATACGACCTACGTCAGCGTGGCACGTGCACGCGTTACGTATACGAATTCAATTTAACGCGCGCCGTTCGCGCTAAACTCTGTTATTTTATGCGTGTCGCGTCACAGTTAACGGCGTTACCGGTAGTCCGTCGCACGCGTTAACTATACGTGTGTATGTATCGGGTTTAACGTAACAAACGAGACTTCCCAATTACCGGTGAAATCAAATACGGCACGCCGAAAGGGTTAAATTAATAAATGGTACGTGCCGCGGCCGGATCCGCGCCCGCTTTCGGCCGTAAGCTCGACGTGACTATCGTTTACGCATAATTGCGTTAGATTAGTGTAATAAGGATTGGATGTTGTGTGTGTGTGTGTGTTGGGGATGGGCTTAACGAATCTGGGATCTAATCTAATAGTTTGGTGGGACGGAAGCGTTTTAATTTGGGTCCCGTTGAAAGGCTATATTAGAAAACGTATGAATCGTTCGCTCGTTGAAAGACTATGGTTTAGAATTGTTAAATGTTGTCAGTGGCATAGCTAGAGTATTATGCGCCAGGGATAAATTATATAATTGGCGCCTCCTACCCCAATTTTAAAATATAAAAAAATCAAAGTTTGAATGAAAAGTGTTGAATTAAAACAAAACATCGATCATGTGTCGTTGTAAGTTAATTAAAAAATTGGTGCCACAGGCGAAGTTTTTTTTCGTTTTTCATTAATACATATATTATGGCATGATCTAAACCAAAAATTATATGTATTTCAAATGGCATTTTTTCGCCCCTCTCAATTTGGCGCCCAGGGGTCTCTGTACCTTCTTGCCCCCCCCTCAGCTACGCCTCTGAATGTAGTGGTTCATTTTTGTCATCAAAGATAAGGTGAGTACGGTAAGAACAATCAATAGATTTAACTATTAAAAAAACTAATACTGTTCGGTAAAGAATAATTACAATATTTAAGTAGTTCTTCAAAAAATATAATAAAAAAAATTCTCTGTAAAGAAAATCAAAGTTTTAATCATGACAAGATTAGAAATTCTAAAGTTAAGTGACATCTACATAAATCAGCACTTGACTGCTTGTTACAAATCTCAAGAAAGTTAATTTGGTAATTAAGATTTCAGTATTAAGTTCTTTGAAAGTTACCTTCTCATTAACATTATATAATTGACAATTAAAATAATTTCCCGAATTACCAATATCTTCATGAAGGTTATATATGACGATGATTCTATTAATATTTTGACGAGTTTCCGAAATATCAATTATTATTATTGGTAATATGATCTATACGTTAGGATAATAGACACACGCAACATCTATCATCGCACATGATTGATGACCTTGAAAGAAAATGAAACAATCCTATTAAAAAAATATATAGAAAACGAAACCGTATGTCTGAAAGTGATGAAAATATTATACGTCGTGGGTGGTTACCTAATTCGCATTTAGAATATTTAGATAAAATCTAAAGAAGTTTAAATGGTGTGTAATATTACAAGGATATGTTAAAAAAATATGTGATGCCAGATTTGAATAGTTGAGTAAATCTCTTCTCTCACATCTGGAGTACAAATTAGCCGCGTTTTTTCGTGTGTGCATTTGATTATATTACGTATGTACTCGTCAAATATCATGAATGTACTTGGAATATTAAAACAATAAGCCGAAAGTAAATTAACGCAATTCGCAATGTGCAAAAAGGTCAAAATGAATAGTTATTAGGAAACAAGCCATAAATTGAACACGTCAACCGCAAATAAGTATAAATTGCATGAAAACGGCAAAAACTGAATTTCATTACTCTCATAAAAAGCAAAATTTATTCCGAAGAAACACTGTTTCATAGTCGATAAATAATGCAATTACAATTCCGATTGTGCACGAAAAAACGAATTTAATATGCTCAATTGAGTACCGTAAATAGGCCAACGACGAAGAAGACAACAGACACTGATGGATCAACCAACTTTTGAAACATGTAAATCACATTCACACCACAAAAAAAAACACTCATAATACAAACTGATCGTCTCTCTCCGCCCGCCAAACTCCCCCGACAAAAATCGAGTTAAACAAGCGACTTTTGAAAGAGCCGACCTCAATTACCGGCCACGTACACTTTGCTAATTTTTTCCCCCAATTTAGCACGTATTTTCCGCGAGAGCGATCTTCGCTGTGACATTGATGACGCAAACGGCGTACCGAGCACAATATGCCGCTTTTTGACGTATTTTTTCCCCGGTTCGTACGTCATTTTAATTTCAAATTAACGTCCAGAGAGACCGCGGCGAGAACAAATTGCGTTTCGATAATGGGAAATTAAATCTGCGAACAATCGACGTCAGAGGCGAGAACGATATTTGCTTTACATACAAAAGCCGTATCGTTTCGTAATAATTTCAATATGTATGTGCGATGCGACGTTAGTAAATCACTCGGAAAAGAAAGTCGCTTGATAAATAGCGCGGAGTAAAAATTTCTTTACAGACGTGAGCGGCAAGTAAAAAAAAAGGGTAAGAAAACAGTTCGAGTAATCTACGAAAATATTTTTCAATCTGAGAGGTCGGGATGATTTTTTTCGCTTGGAAGGGAAAAATATATTGAAATTATGTTTTTGTGCCAGATTTGAAAAATTGTTTAGTAAAATATAACAAAATGTTGATTTCATATAACGAAATTCAAACAAGAAGACCATATTCGGTCCATCTAAATATATACGTTCAGAAATAACGACACGTTCCAGACTATCTCGGAAAATACCATGTTGAGCAAGCACTCATTTAAATAACATTTAATATTCATTAAACGAATAAAATTACGAATATTTATATTTAAAAAAGTGTGGCTACGACCGCGAAAGGTTAACTTATGCGAAAATCGATTCGAACGATGACGAACGATATTTCGCACGTTAAGTGTGCCGAAAGAGCATCAATTACCGCCGAATTACAATCGAAAAATCTTAATTCCCATTACGTGCACTTTTTTTTCTCATGCACGGAAAATTTCGAACAAAAGACGGATCGGAATCGAACGCATAACGGAACGCTAACCGAAAATCGCGTTGAAAACCGACTAATTCATGCAAATCAGAATCGAAACACGACCCGATCTAGCAATTATAAGGTGAACCGGTGTGACTTAACGTCTTATACGTTTACAAACCAGATGGCCATAAATGGACAATTCACCTGTTAATAGAAACCCACATAGAATGAGTCAAAATTGTCTGCAGGTACTTATGCAGAGGGACGGGTTAAATTTGAACCGAAATCACATGCAGAGTTTGAAAATAAATTTAGAACGAACGAGCGATGATTTTCAAACGTTTCGCAAATCAGAATATGAAAAAAATCAATCATGAGTGGCTCAAAGCGACAGTGATGGTCTGTTAAAGTTATTATCGTCTTATAATGGACTGGTTATATCATTACGCAGATCCGCTATATGTATATTATTATGTACGATCATCAAACAAAATAAGTTATTATTTATGATAAATAACGTCAATTATGTCCATCACCTTCCATGTACAGTTTTCCATAAGACACGCCCTGGGGCGAAGAAAATACATATAATGTAAGTGTTATGCGGGTCCTATAACGTTTTATATGGGTCAAAAACAATGGCATGCTGCCGGTCCATAAGTCACATGCGAAAGTTAAGGAGTGTTTATGTACATAAATAATTTATTTACAAAAATAATACATAGAAGGAACACGCGAACCGAGCATTAACCATGATCTGGACGGTTTATGAAATTATTTTGGCGCTTAAGAATGAACGAAAGTTAATTCTGCGCTAGTATTGATTCTGAAAACCTTTTTGAATCCATTTATTGCTTTCGTGTTGTGTTATGTGGACAAAACGAAAACGGGTATCAAATGGAAAAAAAAATCGAACAAAATGACTGTATAAATAACTGATACATAATCGTTTCGGCTATGAGTAAAAGGCGAAAGATTTATAAGTTTCTATGGGAAACGGGCACCGTTCAAAATTGTATGAAAATCGAATCTTGTGATTTATAAAGGAGCACGATTCACGAGACGCTAACTGAAAATTCAAAATTTATGAAACACGAAAGATTGAATTGAAATTTATCGCCTTTCTCAGCCTTACAGTTACTCGGTAAATCAATTTCACGTTCGCAACACTTCAAGACTATGTATCAGTTATTCGGAGTAGGTCAGAGTTTAAAGGGTTAAAAAAAAACCAATGGGATTTAAACGGAATTATACTTTTTTGAATAAAAGTCGGTGGACATTCGTGAACGGAATTCGTGAACCAAATATAACCGAGTCACGCTATAAGCAATCTTTTTAATGTGGACGATAAAAAATTGAAATGTTTATTATCAATTAAATGCGAAATAAGAGTATTATTCTCAAATGATTTAATTAAAGAATGTAAATCTAATGCTTTTTCCACAATATGATATTAATTATTTTTTCACATAGTATATTAAAAAAAATGTATCAATGGTTTAATTTTTCCAAATGACTAGTTCCCACCAATCATCGAAGTAAGCGGTATACGATCGTAAACAATGTCAACTCGTAGAAAATAATCTTTTAAAAATGCTTCAGGTTTCGATAGTATTATATCAGAAAGATGTTATCACTATAAACTGAATTTGATATCGAAAATATAATAAAAATTGTAAACAAATCAAAATACAAATTTAAACAAAAAATTCTTATTGTTTTCACAAATTAAACAGATCCTAGAAGAGTTTATATTATATCATTATTCGATAACATATCTGTTATCATTCATAAATTCTATCAAATAATTATCGATAAAATGACACGAAATTGAATCAATGAAACAAATGAGATGAATGAACAATTACAAATACATCATCTATATGTAAAAACATAATAAAAAAGCGTCCATGCTAACGCAAACTATAAATCGTACAAAATTAGTACTATTAGAAAAACGACATTAAACTTATAAGCATCTATCTACGAGTTCAAATTTCATACGACGCCATTCGAAACTCCTCAAATCCGATATAAATCCAAGATCTCCATATACCTATCGTCCTGCAGATGCTTCAGCTCGCTGATCTCCAGCTCCCTCCTCAGGTTGGACACTTCGCAGAGGAGCAGGTCCCTCTGCGCAGTCACCGACTCCAACTCGGCCCTCAACCTCACGATCTCGTTCGACAGATCCATGGTGGCCATGGTCATGAATATATTTTTGTACAAAATTCGATGCGATCACTTTCCGAAAAATATATATACACGTTTTGATTAAGTCACCGGCGATACGGACAACAGCTTCATGCTTGTGGTGAAGTGTCGCAGCGACTAGGAAGACTAGTTGACAGGACAATGACTAGACGTCGAATGGTATACATGAGTGCACTATATATACAAAATTATTGTTAAACACACACCGTACCACTGTTATATGCGTTTTGACACTTTGCACGATTCATATTATTTATATATATGTACAGATTCGATTAGTCGACGCACATACAAAACGCGGGTGCTGATTATTGGTGTTAATTACGCTAAGTTCACTATGTATGTACAAAAAAATTAAAAACGATAATAAATAATATGTGTAAGATCACTATTTGATTTATTCAGTCGTTGTGCGGATCCTAGTGAGGCGATCGATCGTGTGCACGTCTTCGAAGAGTGAAGTCTGAAATGAGAAAAAAGAGACACAAGAAAGTCAGTGATTGATAGACATTAGGATCGAACGAATAAGATTGTGCAAATAGATGGAAAAGTAAATGTATTAAATGATTTTTATTCGCCGTAATACATTAACTGTAGAACGGCTAATTTTTGAGATAACGTCGGCGAACGTTTCATGGTGATTTATCTTAGGCGCTCGCTGATTTCAATTATCCATTGAATATCAAATGTAATGATCAAATATAAACAATATTAATGACGGAGAATGATTTGAAAAATTACATCAATTTTCATTCTAATTGAAAAAATGTTTGACGAAGAATTCAGAATATTTTCTTTAGATTTGAAAAAATTAGACGCCTGCAAGAGAAAATCTTATTAAAATTATTTACACTCGAAAGGGGCGATAATTAATTAAAAGGGGAAAAATACAACGGAAATAAATCAAATGTACAATACAATACGATATATACAATTAAAAAAATAACCACCACCACCAAAACCACCTTCACCGGAAAAAATAACAATCGCTGTACAAATACTGAACAGAAAAAAAGGAAAAGTTTGACGTTTATAAAACTCGAAAGAAAGCGAAAAATACGCGGTTGAAAAAAGGGAAACAATACCGCGAAAACATTGTACATTTATTACGACAGGGGTTCCGTTTTGGGGCAACAATCTCACGCTCGGAAAAGCGAAAATTTCCCGAAGGGAAAAATCGGGGAAAACTCCCCGAGCCGTTTTCCCTGCGACGCAGAAAACAACAGCAGGATACGAAAAGTTTACTCGATTAAATATGAATCGATCTCGAATAAATACCCGGAGCCAGTTTGGGCTGTATCGTACTACATATTTATGATATTACGCTTAGAAATCTGTGTAGACGTAAAAGGGAGGGAAACGAAAATAAAATACAGATGTTTCCACGACGCGTACTGAAAATTTGGTTTGAAATTTGAATATTTCCAAGAAACGCGAATAAGCCTACGTGACATTTTAACGGTTATTTTTATCTATTATTATTATTTATATTTTTATCTACTTTATTTATTTTAAAATATCTCGTTTTATTGCTATCGATAGACTACTGTGTGTTTGTATTAATTTATCTATTCCGAGAAGGCTTGCAAAAAACGACAAATGCTAACCATATTATCTACCGACTTTTTCCCATACGCGACAAGTCACAAACTAAAAAAAATCATCATATACAAATTCAAAAATTGATTGATCGATTTCGCATACTTCGCCAAAACAGTGGGCGTTTTGTTAAACTGAGATTTGTATGAAATTGTATTGAGTTACTTGTAATACGCCCCCGGTACTATGACGATTTATCGAATTTACGCCCTTAGGCCACATTGTGCACTCGATATTATAAACATTATTTATATTTTTCCGAGTTAACGACTCGTGTTTTGTGTAATGTGTTTTTTTCAATTATCTAACATATGGTTTCGAATTTAATGGGAAACCGAACGCGGTGGGCGTCAATTTTATTAGAAAAATCGTGTATGAGAGGTTGTAAAATCATTTAGTGCAGCGCCTATGTAAATATTCCTTTGACGGTTTTTTTACGATTTATATTGTAACCCGATCTATCGAGATTCACATTTAATTACTCAATCGAATCAAATTTACATATATGGCTCTTTTATGTTACGAAACAGATTGTAGATAGTTAAATCGAATCGAATTACGATTGGTTTGATCTGTTGAACAAACGCCACTGCTTATATAAAGCGACCTCGAAAATTCATTATCGTTTGGAACCTTGCAAATTGCTACCTCTCGAAGACCTCGTGGAGTGGTACGATTTAACGACATTAGAAGTCCTCGACATTGAGATTGAGTTTCGATAAGATATTCGGGTAACCGGCAAGTGAACAGGAGACGGGAAGACATCTGTTCTTTAGTGTTATTGTGCACTGTTTTCGTATGTATTGCCGATGTGGCACGTGCACGCGAACCGTTCGAAATTATGGCATATTTCTGCGATGAATTTATTATTTCGAGGGTAAATATAGATTTTTCCGGGACATGGAACTTGTTCCCCTTTATAGAATAAGTTATCGTTTTTCGAGGGCGTTGCAATTCATTTGGAAATGAAATGTTGGAAACGAACCCGCCGAATTCGAGGGTACGGTCGTCGGAAATATTTCAGCGAGTTTTCACGTTCGGATAAACCGCGATATAATTTCGTTTTCGGTTCGCGGCATGAAAAATGACGTTGTGCAAATGTGATAAGGCACACTTCGATGACGTTGGAAGTCTAACAGTCGGCATAACACCTGATCGAAAACACGTTTCGCTTTAATATTTGCCTTGAACTTTCTTTGCTGTGATAAAACTTGAACTCACAACTCGCTAAAAGCCATGAAATAAATTCTAATAAAGCGTATAACGTATGCAGTTTTGAAATTACTAAGCGTGAAGAAAAAAAATCATTAAATACTAGCGAACAAAAACAATTACATGCGTAGTACTAAATTTATTTTACAATCTATGCGTTACGAAAAGTATTCAATAACTAGTAACTATTATATAAACAAATCACAAATCCTACTCAACTTACACTAAAAATAAATACAAAAACTTATTCAACATGAAAATGAACAGTTCTTATGAGAAAAATGAACACGGATACACTCCCGAGAAAACAAAAAATTCGATCAATCACTAACGGTGTAAAATTAGCAACATCGAAAAAAAGAAGACAAGTGATTAAAGACCCAACATCATTTGAATAAATAGAACATTAATATCCACAATACAACAAAACGAATCGAGAACCACCGGTATACGCATTAAAACATTCATTAGGTTACCGGAACGAGTAAGAGACCATGCACGCAACCAGCTTGCCCATCCAACGGACAACAACATCATCCGGTTTTCGAACAGATGAAGTCACCCAGTACTGCCGTCGCAAGGTCAGCATGCATACAATTAATTGCAGTAAAAAACACAGAATCAACGTGCACAAAAAACCTATTTAATAGAACCTCAAGCTGTACTTTAAGTAAGCAGGTGGAGGCGTTGCGCAAAAACGGCAGCTTCCCTACCATTGCGAAACCAGAATCGGTATGGAGGCGTAAAAATTAAGCGCCCACGAGAAGTAGGAAAAATTGAAAATGAAAAAATCGACCCACGCTCAAATGCGGAATCGAGACGGTCGATTGAGTCGGAAAAATCTCAGGATTTTTCCCGGGAATTCGCTTCGGCGGAAGTGTGTGCGTGGTTTTCTCGGTTTGGTAAAAATGGCGAGCGTTCGTGGCGTGCTTTGTCGTTTCGAATGTTGCGAAATTGCTGAACAGTTTTCCAGAAAATTCAGGTCGTGGCTAAGGCGACTGCTATTAGAGCGAGCGTTCTAAGTAATCTTTGGTTAATTTCTAGACGGTTAGTGTGCAGTTAAACGTTTTAGCATTCTTTCGCAATTTGCGTCATTTCACTCTCGGCTCTATTCAAGTGCGCTGTTTTGTCCCACGTAAATTTTTTTAAAACTGACGTGTGATAGAAAGGAAAATTTTGACATGTAACGTCATCTGGATACATTTTTCTGTTGAGAAATCGTCACGTCAATGGTTCACTGTTGTTTTGCAATCGAAATATTCCTTTAATAGATTGTTTTTTCATAAATAGAAAAATATGAAAAGGTGACTATGAAATAATTAATTAAACGGCATGACAAATGGGCTTCATAAATCAAAAGTCAGATAGTCAAACGGTCTTTGTGAATACATTAGAAAGAAAGAGGAAACTAGCAAACACAGAATAAAAGATATGGGTCAGGTCAATATATGTATGTGCGGTCATTTCGTCTATATTTTATTTGAACGAAACAAAATGAAACCGATGCAAAGAACCAATTTATATTAAAAAACTTCCGAGATATTCAAATATTTACTCCCTTTCCGAGACACTCGGCTGAGATTGAGATTGCGCAACCGCCTAAAAAATTAAAACACACAAAGAGAGAATCGCTCCAAGATCTTCATCCATTACGATTATCGCAAACGGATTCTGTCAATCCAATTTGACAGCAGCTCGACAAACAGAGCCGACTTCGTAAAACTGATAAAAACTAGAAACAGAATCAGCACCTTTCACTCTTATACTTTCCGAAGTCAGATCGCATTAACTTCCACGTACGTCTCGGATCTCCAAACACGGATGTGTTGAACAACGATGAAAGTCACATATTGACAATGTCACGGAAGAAAGTTCTGTGATATCGAGGTAAACAAAAGGGATTCAGAGTATTATGACGTATCTACGACTCCTCTACAGATATTGTAGTAGTTCTGGATGAAGCACTGGAGTTTTTGACGCGATCCACGAGGGACGATAATGCGAGATCAAAGAGAAGCGATCTCGGTGGTTCGGTATACCGTGAAATTCCGAGGATCGTTGTGTGAAGAGCTAAACCTGCTGCCGGTATCTAGATGGGGATTTATGCGAGGACTTGTCGATCTGGAAGGTAGAATAAGTCCTGATTTATTGCGTTTCGAATAAATACAGAAGTGGGAATCTACGCAATGTTATATTCCCGATTGGGGCGTTTCGGTTGCATCGGAACGATTGGAACAAAGTGAGATAAATCTCGGGTCGGAATTTGAAACACGTGTTGAAAAAAAGATGTTTCACAAGACTGTGATAGTTTAGATCGGAGAGATTAGGGGTTAAGACAAAACAGCTGTTCGTTGATATAAAAATGCTGAGATGGGAAAATAAAAAATCCGCTCACGTTACATTTTCATTTAAATATTCAAATTTATATTATGCGATACTTCTAGACGCGGACTCGTATCTCTTTTCAGATCAACGTTCCCGTGAAACCAGCACGTTATAATATTGTCTATGTGACACACTCGAAAACGTACTCAGACGACACTACGAGGACTTTCGTCCCACTTTTTTATCCCTGGGAGATTTGCTCACAAACTCGACAAAAGTTCGTATCAAGGCATACAATATACATACGAGACAGCGAGATAAAGTACAAAAGTTTCAGGACATAAAAATACAAATTAATTTCACACGACGAAAAACAAGTTTATGAATCGCAAACGAAAACGTATATAAAGCCAAATTTTTATATAATAATTTATGCACAAAAAATAATCGAAATTTCCGTACAAAAAAAAGCTACCCACATCCATCACACAATTTTTAAACCTTCCATAACCACGTCGAATTTCATGCACGTGCACAATACAATACAGACTAGTTCACCAGAGGATTAATTGAGCATACGAGAGCGTCTCCTCCACGCTTTCTTCTTGAGCACTTGGGCACACAGGCGAACGAACCAACCATAAGACTGGCATAGAGACCTCTTGCACACGTGAGCATATCGTTATTGGAAATCCAACACTCGGACACGAAACTGACAGAAAACTGAACAATGGCGGGTTCGAGTGCCCGAGGTCCGAATGCTGAGACGCTCAGAAGATCGGCTTTTATATAATAACCATATTCGTCATTTTTCGATTCCCGAGAAGTTTTTTGTCGTTGTCGATTTATCGACGTTAACGGGTTTAGAGTTCCGCTAACGTTCGTTTTTGAAACCGTGCAAAATAACCAGGTATGGCGAGCGTTTCCGCTCGATGGGCAAACCAACGGTTTGGAAGAGAATCGCCAACATATCAGGACTGTTTTAATAATAAAATGCGATGTTGTTTTTCATCGAATTTTCGAATCATGAGAACTTTGAACGGCCTTCGTTTCTCAGGCGCTAAGTTTTCGAAATATAATTTTCTTTCGGTTTATTGGTAGATTATTTCGCGGATGAATAAACCCGATTGAATACAAATAAGAGATATACAGTTGATTTATTTTCGTTTAAATTTTAATTACAAACGCAAATGTCAATCCTTGGCATGAATCGATAAAAATGCGTTAACACGTTTCGAGCCGTGAATGGCGTTTTTGATGCGTGTTGACATCGTATTTGTATGGCCATGTCTTTTCAATTTATTCGGAAAACGTGAGATAGTACATGTGCAATCAATCATTAAAACCTTTTTTTTGTATAAAAATATTTGTATAAATTTCTCTGGAAATTCCATATAATGGCGTCGACTTAATGACCATTTGTTGGCGAAATCAACTTAATATTAGCGATAGTATGCACCTGAAAATGAGAGTACAATTCTTTTCAATTCTAGAATTAGGTACACATTAAAATAACGAGATATTAATTCGTATGAACGGGTCGATGCACTCGAAAAGAATTACAAAGCATACGAAATCGTATTGAAAGTGAATGTGAACAAAAAATAACAATCCTTGAAAAATCGCGGAAAATTTCGAATAAGCGAAAAGCATACACGGCGTAAGAGATTGTCATCTACGAATTTGCATCGCCACGCAATAGCGCAACATTTAATATGAAATAGTTATGTTCTCTATGTATAAAAAAAAACAATATAATAAATACGTTTTTATGTAACATAGCGAGACGTATATCAAAAATTTCTAACATAAAACAGGTATAGCGTAAAGAATTTGACGTTCAGCACGAATAAGACATGAATTGTTCGCAAGAGAGGAAATATTTAGTATTTTGAGAATTTATTATTTTATATTACAGCAGACAAGGACGAGACCTTCATGAATTCTAATTTTTTCATAAGTTTGGTTGACGGCCAAAAACATAGTTGACAATTTCGGTTTATTTCTTTGAAACGAACTTTTGTAACGCAGAATTTTTTGCCATAATATTCATAAATACATATTATATCGAAATCCTCGAATTTTCTCAAGCGAAAATGTTGACATTTCAATTATTACCTAAAAAACATCATATCGCAATATGTAATCATTGAAATAGACATATTCAATTACGCAATATCGAAAGCTATTTGAATTTATACATTGCTGAAAATGACATGCATGTGCTAAACGACACGGCTGAAACTTGCGATTTTCCACAAAGAAAAACTAAAGAAAACACCAAAAGACGACTGAAAACTAACAGAACGAGTTAACACTTTCGTTGCCGATCCGGTAAACCCGTTGACCTGGACGAGATCACTTCAGCGTTAAATAGGACGAAACTAAACGCAGGGGAGATCGTTTGAGCGTTAAGTGACGTGCAAAACGTATTATAATTATAAAAGTGTGTATGAAAAAAAATAACAAAAAAAGAGCTCGGCTAGATAACCGCGATAGGCTGCCTGCTTCGTTGTAACAATTACGCATTTATAATGTATTCGAGTTTCATACGAGAGGTAAAACAATCAAACCGCCGTAAATTAATAATGCGAATTTGCATAGAACGTCGTAATATAAATTTAATATACAATTCAGAAGCTTTCGCTCTGAATAAAATTGATAATCGATACAGATAAATTTCAATTATTTAGATGCACTTTCTAGATATTGGACTTTTGCTAATATCGATTTGACGGCTTTCAATCGCGTGCATAGATAATGGGGTTTTATCACTTTGTGCGACGTTTCGAAATCATGCTAATGGCTGGTCGGAAAATTGGAGTATAAAAGGAAATCGTTCTGTATTAAATTTTACTTAAAAGAAAATTACGGAAAAGAAATTAATTGTTCTGATGAGTGGGGTTGAAATTTACGTCGCCGGATTTTTCGGTCGCTAATGAGTCGAGGCCTAAATTTCATTTAGATACTTAAATGGGTCAATTGGAAAGAATATAAAACTAATATATAATAGAAATAATTTGTATTTATCTACGCTGTGTAATTAATATCTATTTTTATCGATGACTGCTTCTTATCGAATATTTTTCAAATTATATTTGTGCAACTCACTGATATCTTGTTTACAAATGATAAAATGTATAGGTAATTTGAAACTGTTTATTTTTGTGTCGATTTAAATCATTTTAATATAATATATCTGTTACGTGATTTTTTTGCAATTTGAGAATATAATCCGATATTTAAATGCAAAGATGGCAAGATATACATATTAAAAACAATATTAATTCAAGTATACTTATAATTTATTATGTGAAAAACCATAACCATATTCAAATGAGTTTTTTTTCAAGATTGTTGCTTTGTTTCATATGCAAACGTACGTCGACGAATGAAAACATTTTCATCGCGAGAAAATGCCCCTTTCAATTAGTCCAAATCATCTTCAGCTAAGAACGCATAAAATGTTACGATTCTGCCTTAAAATGCGATTCGTATTCTAAATTACAAAACATTTTCATTTGAGCAAAGCGATATTCAACAACAACTCAAACGAGAAATTGATTTATTCAAACAGTACGTGTCGGTTACAATTAAGATAACGTACTAATTTCCAAACAACAAAACACTCATCACGTACATCATAATAGACTGATTTAAGACAAAATTCATTACCGATTCCATTCATAGACGAAAATAATCAACAATCCATTTTCCAAATATTGATCATGATAATTTTCGGCTACGATTCCGACGTCGATACGAACCATCGAAGTTTGTTACGCATGCATGGAACAAACGCCGTAGTACGTGACGCGAAAACTCCCGTTGTGTCCAACTTTCCAAATGCAGAAAAGCGACCAGCAAACAACGAACAAACCAACAAGTCGACTGACAACAACGAGGACATCGCGACAATGAACGGCCGAGAGAACAATCGCAAAATTCAAACCCATCCTCTACGATGCGGTTGCGAAACGCGAAGCGTCTACTTGCGAAATGATTTTCTTCATTATTTCGTCTGTATAATTGGAAAATACTAATCAGCAAAACGATTGTTCACGATTTTTTTTTGAAAATTTTTTGTTTTTAAATGTAGGTGGTACTAACGGGCAGATTATGATATGAACTTTAAGAACGCATCAACTCTCGTCGATTATTGAAGTTAAGTGACAAGTGGTAGGGTCTATGCATGGATATGCATATACCCGGGGTCATTGAGGGGGGAAGGGGGTAAATTCTCAGGGCCCGGGCTATTTGAGGGTCCATGACCGAAAAATGTTGTTGTTTTAGGAAAATATTTTTCGGAAAAGCCGGTTTTTGTGAAAAATGTTGAATTAAAAAAAAAATTTTTTTTTCAAACTTTTTCCAGGGCCCGAAATTTCTCTCTATGGCCTTGCATATAGCATTGGTTTAAAAACATTTGGCAAAAGAAGATATTTTAGATTTAAATATCAACAAGATTTTAGTGTTTATTGACAAAATGCTCGAAATTTCAATGAATTTAAAAAAAGATCTTGTCTTGAAATTAATGTATTAACATGATGATATGAATATTTATCGATAACATAATTTCTCATCGATCTTAAAAATAAGCAATCAGTAATTCAGCTAATATATAACCTAATTGTATTCCATAGATCTAATTTCAATATTCACCTCCTTGAGCGATTACCTTGTCCTAATCGCGCAACAAGGAAAAACACCTCAACTTCCAATGATATTAGGAAGGTCTTATAACATTACAATATCATATCAACCGATCGTTCCAATCATAGAACAAAAGAACCATCACGAGACGAGATCGGACTCCCGATCGAGACGCCGTTTTCGCAAACGGGGCCGCTCATTACGCCCGCTCTTTAAAAGGTTGGCCGCCACTGAGTCATCAAACGACACACTATATGTGCTCGGAATACCGTACGAAGCAACGAAGTTCATAAACGACAGCTGTTGTGTCTGATGTCACCGCTACGCGTGATCGATGTTACGTACTCTTCATCGCGAAAACGTACGCATCGAGCACGTGTTTCCAATAAAATTTTCACGTAGGGTTGCCCAAGACCGGAAAAAGTTTGGGAAGCGCCGAAAACCGCATGAACTATGGGCTATGGGTGGACACCGTGTCGTAAAGCGGAGAATTTCTCTCCTTTTAAGGGATCTATGATGGATTGTAATGCGCGATTTATTAACGCTCGGATTGTCGTAAATTAGTGACATGTGTTTTTTGGAGGTTGGGCAATTTCTATTTTATCGTGATTTGTGTGCGAATAATATGATCTTTCGACGTAATTGAACTAAGGACGGTATCGGATACTTGTGAGTTTTCTATTCGATTCGTTCGGAAATTTGACGATGATGATTAAACCCGATATTTTTTATACTGAAGAACATGCGACAAGTGTTCGATTTATTAAAATAAAAGGTGTCTGGCTTAACGTTTGCGTCGTACAAACAACAAAATAAGAAGTTTGACGCCTGCCCAATACACCTGCTAGAAATCGTCAACCATCGTCACCCAAATAATTTATCATTCAACTACAAAATCATTACTTATCAAATCATTATGAACAATCAACGCGCCGAAGGAATCAATCAAACGTTCACCGACTCAAAATTCAAACCTAAATCTACATTTAAACGACCCTAAAGCAAAAAAAGATTGACAATAACGAGACCATCACAGCATACCTTGATCGAAGAAGCACCTGGCGTCTTGTTTGCTCGTGCGGCAGCTGTTCATTCGAAAGTCTTCAGCAGCACGACCCCGAGATTTTCGACGGTCTTCATCCTGGACATCAATTAAAATCGGTCAGCAAAGGTTATGGACAGCACACTCTTTATCCGGATAATGGGTCAATTAACCGCATAGGCGAATCGAAAGCAATAACAGTTTTATTACGACACGCGGTTGGATAATCCGCGCGGAGGAAAATCGAATTTGCCAACGCGCGTGCGATTTGCATATTCGAAACTGAACCGTCTACGAAAAAAATTAGAATAACGCGGAATGAATTGGAAAAAAAAGTGCGCTCGGAAAGTGTTTTTTCGTCGCGAAAATAGCTTTCACCGATATTCAAAACGCCCGCGCGTTTATACGTAACTAATGGCCGTTTCGGACGATGCCTATTATCGGAGTGCGACATATTTATTTTTTTTTTTAATAGAGATCGAACTAGTTAAATTGAAAAAAAATAATATTACACACATAAGATTGCGCGTCTTGAGATTTTTGCACAATCTGTGCTAATTTGGGTCACCGTAATGTTCGAAATTACATATTGACACTGCGTAATTACAAAAGTCGGATTATAGGCGATAAATTTGATTTTTTTTTATGTCCATTACAAATATAGATCTTTAAGGCTAGATTGATGGGCTTAAGAAAATCCGGTGTCAGTTCAACACCTCTGCATTAAAACCAAAAAAGTTGATTAATAAAAAATAGTAATAAAAATGACAGTTCAAGTGTTGTAAATTTCCTCTTGGCGACGTGAATTCGAACTGTTTGACATGCGTCACGAAACACCGGAAAAAATTAATATGCATATTTACTATTGATACGTTCTATAGCGTTTGTTGCCAAATAAAGATATTTATTATCCGAAGCACAAATTTATTATTCATATCGCACGATTGATGCGAAAATATGACTGTTGTAAAGCGGTTGAGTTAAGTCTTTCGAATACATCACCCGCGATCATAAATATGATGATAAAAAGGAAATTTAATCGAAAAAAAATTTTGAAAAAATAAAAAAATAACATAAGTAGATAGAACAATTACGAGACACTTCAGTTAAATTTTGAAATAATCGGATTTTTTAACGAGCTGAAAACATCTGATTTTATAAGCCCATTAAATTTAAATTTTCGATTAACAAAAAATTATAAATATTACACAATTTAAGACATTGATCAAAATCACAAGGTTATGGAATTATACAAGGCTCTACTATAAATAATCGTCGTACCAATTTACTCGGAAAAAAATCATAGATCTCCACAACAAAAGCTAACAAGTTTTTCACCAATTTTCTCTAAAAATAATCACAAAGCCAGCCAAGTCTCTTAACATACAATACTCTAATAAAAAAGCACACCCAAAAAACACAATTCAATAACACAAAGAAAAACCACACGAGTGACTCAACAGTCCAAAGCAATACACAAGATTTACGAACACCGATTTGATTTACGACTGCTTCAGCGAAGAACAAACACCACGTCTTCTCCGTACAAATCCTTGGCTTCGACTAATCACGCACTCGACAAGGTAAGCCTTGGACCAGGTTGACCGATCCAACATCAGGCCCGACTGCCGATCGTCAATGCGAATCGAATATTAATAAAAAACCGACGATTTACCATCGAAATTTATCGATCGGATCGAAAACGCGGGCGAAAGTGCGTCCGATCTCACTTTTGTTCGATTTCGACTCGATATTGTTACACTTCGATCCGACACCGTTATCTTATACGTTGTAATACTTGCGGGATTTGTGGTTTGAGATCTGCAGAAACTTTGCACTTCAGCGTCCGTTCCAAAGTGCAAATTCACCGTTCGAATATCGAGTTAAGGTAAACTGCGAATCGGCTTATTAGCATCAATGAGCGCTAAGTTGTTTACGCTGGCTCAATTGTATCATTGCTGTCACGAGTCGTTTAATGCGAAATTATTGATATAATCTTCGTATATGTGACTCATTATAAACGTGGGAGGGCATTGATTACAAAAAATCGAAATAAATCAAGCATTTGTGCGGAAAGGTCACGAATTCGCAAATTGGCACGTGATCGGTATGACAGTTGCGAACACGCACGCAATCGAGAAAAACCTGTACGGAGATCATGACATGATCATCATCGTCGAAGGGGCCTTGAAAAGAAGTCTAGTTCGACAAATGGGTCAAGCGAACAAGTGAACGAGACGTAACTATTTCTCCGGCCGAAAAGAAGACGAAAAAAAAAAGAAGTAAATAGAAACCGAGTGGTAAAAAAATAATCGAGCGATCATTACGAAAACGAAAGTGGAATTAAGCGTAATAGTCGGCGGTGCAATTTTTTTTTTCGTGCTTTTTGAAAAGAACAGGTGACGACGAGGAGGCCTCGGGGCACACTCGAAGTTGTATTCATATACGCGCTGTTGTGAATGTCAAAATTATGCTAAATGTCAACGACTTTATGTAATTTTTCGGGATGTATGACTCGACATTTGAATAATTTCTAGTAACAGATTTATTATGTAATGTAAAATTTAATTAAAATTTTAACGCATCACAAAACTTATTCATAATACATCTTCTGAATCGTGAAATTCACAACAACACGCTAAGTGACAATTTTCTTTCCGTATATGAAATTGAAAAAAAATAAACATTTTCTTCAGAGAATTACATAGTCGACATAATAGCAACAATTGCGCGAACATGCACGTAACAATGAACAATGGAAAAAAGGAAAAAAAAAAATAATAAAAATCTCATATTATTGTACATGCTTCGACGACGGACAGTTGCGATCGTACAAATTAACGTGCGAGCGATATGAAAAGTCCTGAAAAAAAGATGGAATAATTTATACGGAAACAAGCGAAGGTTTAAGTCGAAACGATGCCTCGAGCTTAACGGACTTAGGAAGCACACATTTCGATAAATCCTGGCTTTGCTCGAAGGCGTCGTAGGAAAAAAAAAATATCAACGCCGCTAAATTATTCCGTATTAATTCCATTCAGAAAAGCGCTACGTCAGCTGAATCTCGAAAAATTCACAATAACTAGAATATGAAAGTGTATATAAATAAATTCGAACGCTTTCACGACTATCGCCTGTAAAACTGTTATCTCTAGACGCCTACTTAATAAAATCCATATAAAAGGAATATTAATAACAAAACATAAACACCCAGCGACAATAAAATAAGCATAGAAAACTTGTCAGAATATAGAGCGACAATTATATCAAAAATGAAATTTTCGAAAACAACCGATGATTGATGTTCGCGCGATCCATCTTGCTAGAATCGACGCATCATCGTCTTTGTTTTGACAAATTGTCTAAAAAACATTATATAGTCAAATTTGGGCCCCGGGATGATGGATCGGCACCAGAATAAGGAGCACCACCCCCTCGAGTGGGTGGCTAATTCGGGATATGTGCAACACCCACTCGGGGTTAGTGCGTAGTTCGTGTCGGCTAAAATTTGAATGCGAGCTACGGTAAATCACAGGAAGGGACGCAACAATGGGGAACACGGGATACAAAGGGCTCTTCCATTATAGTAGGTCCCGTGTCGTGGAATGTATAGATTTATAGTGGCTGAGGAAGAAGGAGTGCGTTTCGAAATGTCATTCATTCATGGGGAAGGAGGGACACGTGCGTCTTCAATTAGGTCGGATTGGATTTTGTAATAGTATCGGTGGTTTCAATATTACAAAATTTCGTGAAGGGTGGGAAAAATTTAATTTGAGGGGATTAGGGAAAATTGAAGTGGCTGCATAGGATATTGCGAAGACGTCGCAGTTTTAAATTAGTTTCGAGAAAATGTTTGGAAAAGTTCGGAAATCGTTCGATTCTATTATATCGGAAATATAAAAACGAATATACGGATTGATTAAAAATGTTTTGTGTATAGTGATATTGATAAAATCGGACAGTGACATGATTCGCACAATAAGCATTTTCCCAGTTATTTCGATAACAGCTCATTCAAATCATGGATTTCTAGGAAATCAATTCAATTGCGAAAATCAAGCGATTACGCATCCTATCAATGATAATTAACAGATAGCGGTCGCGATATTTTGACACTCTCGACACAATAAAACAAACAAATTCCAAACTGTTTGCCGATTCTCGATAGCCATAACAAACTCGAGTATTTGACGACTAGACTTGAAATAATATTGTCCAAACGATCTTCACATCCGACACGAAAACACAAAATCTCAGCGCTATCTTCACGAAATCAAACACAACACAAGCGCCGATCTCCCCTTGTTGGTTCCGGCCTTTAGATTATCGATGCACGAATTCCAGGAAAAGAACACCTTTCCCGAAAACACGCGCACAATGCACCGATTATAACCATATACGAAAACCATATGCAGCCAACATCTGTTCTTCGTACGATGCAGTGTCCGATAATAATGCAATTCGATTAAGGTG
Organism: Hydropsyche tenuis; assembly: GCA_009617725.1. Lineage (NCBI taxonomy): Eukaryota > Metazoa > Arthropoda > Insecta > Trichoptera > Hydropsychidae > Hydropsyche > Hydropsyche tenuis. The sequence continues at coordinate 1,035,994 of VTON01000067.1, forward strand.
AGTGCATTCGAGGCTGCACTCCATTTGCCCATGTGAGCCCAGTGTGACCAAAAATCGGTGAAGGGGACACACACACGACAGATAGACAACCGTTCACGGCTGACGTATAATATAATGTTACAGTAGAGAAGCACAATTTCCTGCATGTCCCCTTCCAGCGCCATTGTGCTAGCTACAATCTCGTATAATTTTTTCCACGGACGAAAAGGTCAAGTTGAACCTTTCCCTGAAGTCCTACTAGGGACGATTTTTATTCGTGTCGTTTCTAAATGTTACATGCGTTCGTACACACTTCAGTTTTACAATTGTATCGTTGTGTACAGTTAAAGTGATTAACCCTTTTTCTGACGCCCACTTATTCGGACAGTGTTGTTCAGAGACTAGTTTTCGAGATTTGAATTCTAGCATAAACTAAATGTGTTTAGTATACTGATGCACACCACTGTATTATTATATTCAAATGAATAGATTTGATGAATGTACATGAAAAACAGACGGAAGACAACATTTATGATGATTTATCGAGCGAAGAGTCCGAATTAGGACTCTACGTGACCTATCAATTAAATTAAATAAGTGAACAACTGTTACCTCAAGACTAGAATTTGCTATATATAAGGTAGTGGTTTGGTGCAATTTTAGTTAAAAGACAACATCAGGCAGTAATACTGGTTCGGACCAATGGCGCCAATGACGCCCACTGGGACAAAACCGTGGTAACAAGTCTCTGCTTCGGATCAAGATTCATTAAATGAGAGTAGTAATGTACTGATTGAAGATTGGATTAGTGCGAGATTTCGTAAGACTTTTTGATCGCCGCATGATTAAATAGAAAGGAACGGATGACTGTCTTGTGAAATAGAGAGGAAGTGCTAAGTGCGTTAATGTTGCGCAAAACAGGTAGACATAAGATGAGTTTAGAGCTAATGTGGTGAATATCTAATTGTAGTGTCAATCTAAAGTGATTCGAAAGTAAAATAGCTGAATTTATTATATTATGTAATAAATGTGAAAGATCGCAATTCAGATATGAAATCAAATACACGTTGTTGAATCAATATAAAAATGCTGATACGAGTTCATGCATTAATTTACATTTTCGCAGGGGTAAAAATTGCGTCGGAAAATAAACACTATAAAATATGCAAACATTCAAAATTCGGTACCAGGTATACACAAACCGCAATCAATCCCATCACAACATAATGAAATAGTACGAAAAACCGAACCGCCGCACGAATTACATTGTTAACATCGTAACTACAAATTTTATTCGATCGTAATGACACAATCACGGCGTAGTAATACCAAGAGTAAACGACACAAACAAGCACTAAATAAAACACGTATCAATCGCAGCGCAACCTAAAATTCATTGCTGAAACGATCATCGTACACCCGATAAGGCAAACCGTTCTAGAGTGCGACCGCATAAAAGAAACAATTTACTACCGATAAATGTAAATAATGGACGCATGGCGGGCACAAATTGTGAATTAACATGACTCACCCATCCACAGAGGGAAAAGGAGCGCAAAGATTGGAACGCTCGAGGGTTGGGAAAACTAACTCCTCGAAGCTGAAGGGATGTAGTCCCTTTACGATCTCGGTCGTGATATCACCCCCGAGGGCAAAGCCCAAAACCCTTAACACGAAACAAGACGAAAGACATTTCTTCATGCGCACACTACTAAAAAAAAGGGCGACACGAGGGCATAAAAAGATATATTTACGCGGCGCAAAGTGAACGAGCCGATCGCACGTGCTTTTACATACTCTTTAAAAAAAGGTGTAATATCTGGTATATACGCCTGTGGGAAACACGACTAATGGATTCGGATAAGGAGATGGTTTAGTAACGTTTTGGACCTCCACGTTCCGGAGATAAGGGCGTGACGAGTGAGCGTTTTCGTGGCGCCCATTACGAAATATTAGTATGTTCGAAGGGCTGTGCGACCCTTCCATATGCGTATATTGGCCCTGCGTGAGTCACACACGAAATGGACATGCCAAAATTCCACATGAATTCGGATATATGCGAGTTCCCAGCACGCGTCACGCCATTGCCGAAAACATAGCCGACATCGACGTGCCGTGTGAGTAATGTACGCATACGAAGGGTGCGATACTCGGAGAACAAATGAGGACCTACAGAACGACAGTAATATACCACTTGAGATGAATTATGTAAAAAAAAAAAACAGGATACGAGCGAATACGTTTTTGTGCATTCGAAAACGCTGTACTTATCGCTTTGGATACGGTGTTTTGTTGACAAGTGTTATTGTCCTTCCTGCGAATGTTCGTAGCGTACACATCACACGCTAGCACGTGTTATTATCATCGAAAATAAATATAAAAGCAAACTTTGACTAATACCCACACGTCACCCTGTCGAGAAATTGATACCGTTTTATCTCCGACAAATTCTCCCAGCGCAGGCACACAAGCCGAATTAGAATATTCCGCTTTAATTGGACGAAGTTTTCTGAATAAATTAAATCTTGTATACGTGCGAAACCGCTGCAAAATAATGAAGTTTTGAGTCACGGCAGACCGGCGCGATAAGACACCACTCACTGCACACTGCTATAGGTGAGGAGGGTAAGTCGCTTTTATTACTCGAATATACCTATGAGTGTACCGAAACTCGCCCTCCGAGTGTGAAAAAAGGGAAAAAAAGCCTAGAGGTGAAAGCCAACCCTCCCCAAGCGGAGGAGTCACCCCAGCAGACGAAATACACCTCCATAAGGGCAGACGACGAAGTATAGAAGCCGTTTGGCTTGTGAAAAAGGGCTTTTTAACGTGGAAATATATACGTCGATGTATTAATTAATTTTGATATGTTTATAATGCGGGGCGGTGGTTAATTTGAATTAAGTTGATATTTTCGTGGCGGCGGCGAACTGAAGGCTTAATGTGGTATTCAAAATATTCGGAGCACGCTCAAAGGACATTGAAGCCCGAATTTATTTGTGTATCAAAAATGTACGCCGTAATTTGCATGCTTTATGAATTAGCACGCGATGTATGACTTTGAATATTTTTCAGCAGAAAATTCAGTGAAATCTAAATGAAAGTTTTAGGACGGAGCGTAATTGATAAACATCGCAGACGTAATGAAAACGATAGTACGAATATTTATGAATATTTCTTAATTTGGAACGAAAGTTATTTAAATGGTAATTATTTGATAAAAATAAAACTATTTTTTTTTTTCGTTGAATGACCAAAGTGCATCTGAAAATGTCATCTATCATGCGAAATTTTCTTCAATCGTTTGACATTTAAAGACATTTTAGTAGAAAATAATAGAATCGCCATTCTACCGCAAAACGATGAATGCATTCAAAGTTCAAAATAACACTCAATAGGTAGATAGACTAATGATAGAATTTTTCATCCAATAATTTTCCAATATTTCTTTTTCAAATTCAACAACTGATATCAAGCATTGACCGCAGTTAAAAACATACAACACACAAACCAATAACGACTCGGCATTAAGATCACACATGACAAAACAATTGAAGTGCATAAAGCGAGCAGACGTCCGCGATGACATCCATTCAAACAAAACATCGACAACGTCGAAGTTCACGCTCAAGAGACTTCCACAAAAGAAAGAACAGATTTAGAAATAGACCACAAAACGCACAACGAAAGCCGACTCCCCACTAATATTATACGAACGTTCGAAAAAGCGCGCCGGTGTTATTCTTTTCGGAAAAACGTCGAGTCCAGAAGGAAGAAAACTCCGGAATCGACAAAAGTTGTTCTGCGAAAAACAGCGAACGGGGAAAATTTGCATGTGAAAAACCCCAGATAATGCCGCGAGTTTTCCTGCTGCGTTTGCATAATTTCGCGTCTTCATTGTGCGATCCGACAACCGAAACGTGATAATAGGTTTTACATGAAAAAATTGGTCATTTACGTATTTTTTTAGAACATTCCGAAAACAGGAAGAATGCTCTATTCCAGGTATCGGCAAACTCAGGTTCGCGGGCCAAATCCGGTCCGCCGTCTGTTTTCAAAAAATTTTGAATCAATTTCAACTGTACAATTGAGGAGCTTTTATCAAACCTACAGTTGGAAGTGATTGTTCTCCAAAATTATATATTTTGTAAAATTTTAATTTGTTATAGATAGTATAGATTCAAAAAAAAAAAATTGCCTGCGGCACTATTACTTTATTATTATTTTCTTGATATTACCAACATATAAAAATATTATTTTCGAAACTGGCACTTGAATATTCTAATAACTATTTTGAGATCGATTAGATTTAACTTTTTTCAAATTTTGAGCCAGTTTTTCGTTACCCTTTGAGTAAAATAACCCATAACCCATATAAAATCATCAAGTTCATTATCCGGCCCGCCGAGTCTCAAATTTTTACTTTCCAAAAAAAGTTTGCCAACCCACGCTCTGTTCCTTCCTGATGCAATAAAAATTACATTTTCGACACGCACTCCCATATTTCAAATTAATAAAGGCGGCAAAAACGATCGTTTACGTTTAAAAATTCAAACGCGAAAACGAGTTCGCGTTCCCATAATTAATTTTAATTCCTTCCATTGTACGCTCTCACAGAACTGCTAATATATTTATATGGGCTAGCCGGATTTCGCATCGGATTTAATAGGGACCTGTCCCAGATTCGCAGGAACGGGAGCGACCGGGAACGCCAAAACGAAACTTTCCCGATTATTTCGCGGCGATAAATCCACGTCGGCCCCACAAAGTGACGGACAGTTTAGGTGTGTTGACTGTGAATCAATTGAGCATTCATTGGGTTATAAAAACCGTAGGGTCACGACCTCGAAACACATTAACGCGGGGAAAGTGTGTGTGTATGCATATATAAAGCCGTGTAATGTAATCGAATGATTTCGGAAAAAGGGAACGCATAAAGGACGAGTTGTGTATGAGGATAAATAATGCTTTGTTAATGTAATTTTATTGATGTTCGGGAAAAGTGTTTGGGTGCAACGGATTTGCATTTTGTTTATAATATCGGACCAAATTCGACTTCCCGCATGAGAGGTTCGTTTCGGTCGACAAAGAGAACAAAGAGTTTGATAAAAATTTGAAAAAGAAGACCCGCATCGCGAAATTTGGATCGCACATGACGCGTTTTTCGAAGCTCGATGAGTAATCGAAGGAAAAAATCGCGATCGAAGTACAAACAGACGGACGTGGATGTATCGGTTTGAACAAACTCGAATCTATTTCCAAAGCAAATATTTAATTGTTGAGCGGAGGAGATAAAAAAAGTCCCAGCTATTCAGAAATGATACGCAAACGAGCGAAAATTTGCGAAATATTCGAAAATTGCGAGTGTAGCTTTCGATAACGGAGAAAGTATTCGACTTTGACTGATGATGCTTTTTCGAAATATAGTTCGAAATTGTTTTATCTCCAATACAGATCCGCTACGAGAAACTGGAAATTCGAATTTATAAAACATGGAATCTTCTACGATCTAAACATAGAATCTACGATCAGATAAGAACATACTTCTTACCGATCGGATTACGAGCAAATTCAGCGAAACGAATTAAATCGAAAATTTTCCCCGCTCCACAATCCACAATTATCCAGACATATCATTACAAACGCGGCTATTTCTAAACGAAAATTCGAAAACACGAACATGTGTCGAATCGATTCGAGAACATTTACACCTAATACGATCAAAGTCGACGCACTGACAAAACATCCAAAACGGCTTAAAAAGACCTAAACTCGACGTATGTTTGACGGGTTTCTGTCTGTCGGCGTATTACCGCAAGCACCGTGTAAAGCAGTTGTAAAATACAATCGGAAAAATAAAATTAAAGGGAAGTGTAAAAAGCCAAAGAAGCCATTAAAATATCCGGAGATGGGGGTGCGACAAAAGGCGCCGAATGTGTTTTTACTTGAGTTTGATACATTTTTATATAAAAAATTTACAGTGGTGAAAATAGAATTGGTTATGAAAATTTCGATTGTCGTTAAAATAAAATTTTATGTCCTTTCGTATCGTATGTGTAGTTGAATTCAACTCTCTAAAACAGCTTTCAAATCGATTTCAAGCCTGATTTACATCTCAACTACATAATATTATATAATTTTTATAACATACTGTTAATGATTTCAATATAAATTAAAAAAAAATCAATTAATTAAATAAAAGATCAGCAAAATTCAATTTATAGAATCGCAAAATTCGTCACGAATCTATTACAGTCCAGGAAACGTACAGAATTCCAATATTCTCCAGCGTTTAAAAATACAATCAACGAATCAAAAATACATTTTCGCAACACGAAAACAATCCAAATAACCATAAAAACCCACTCCAATCGGACTAGATCAGATCTCAAAACCACTAAAAACCAAAGGATCGAGCGAAAACGAAAGTACGTTCTATAACAACAACACCATCGAGAGCATAAGGTCCTGTTGTGCTCAAATTAAACAAACAAGCGGCAAAAAGTGGTCGCCAACCTTTGTCGTCAACCGGCCTTGGTCAATCTTCGGCCACGGGACCGTATCAACCGGTTCGCAATTCCTAGAATTGCCGTTACGAAAGAGTTTATATCGATGTGTATGTAAACATTTTATACGGAGAAGTAACAGAAGAGGCTACGTGAAATCGAGCGTGGGACGACAGAGACAAGAAAGCTGAACGTTAAGCAAAAATATTCAAATGTCACATTTAGATCAATTAGATCGATAATTGTATTAGGTCATTACAATGTATCAAATATACAAAGTTGTATTGGAAGATATGATATGAGGGGAGTTTAGTGCAGATTGTATGAAAAATATGGATATTAATGTGGAAATTGTATGAGAAAAGTGGTCGGGTGGTTAAACGAGCGATTCGAATCGTCTCCGAGAAGAAAAGGGACCACCGTTGGGTACTTTGGCCGTGAAATTGTTCCTAGCAGGAAAAACGATATTATCCCCTTTATTGGCCAGTAAAAGTTAATTCTACTGGCTTCATTGTCGGTGGGATCCCTTTGATGTTATCGAGAATATACGTTTTTTCCGAGCTGGATATGAGAATGATACAAATTGTACAAAAATATAATAAAATCGAAAACGATATAGTCGTGAACGAATTATAATTTCATATACATTGTTGTCTCGAATTCGTCGTGAGATTATGCACTGGTCTCAAATTTTATCAAAGAATTAGATATTCAATTGGATCTACTCAATTTTTTTACATTAGATAATCTTTGGTATTTTTCAGTTTCTCGATCGAGTTACCGAAAAAATTCGGAGATCAAAGAGGTCGTCGTTTGAAGTGTTCAAAAACACATAAAAAAGTTAAACGAGTTTCGAATTACCGAGTGATGTTAAGTAGCATAAGTGTGTACTTTATTCACTACAAAGTGCATCTTTGATAACATTCGGAAATAACGGTACGAAAACGTGAATTGAAAAAAAGCGACAAACGCTTTTATATGAATAAAGTATAATACTATTAAATAATAAAATTATATAATTTTCAAAATCTCGATAACCTTCTACGTAAGACATTCATCTTGTAAGATAAAAAGCCCACAGCTTCTACAATTTATTAGATTGTCGCTATCGACAATTCGAACGAATAGTGGACATTTTCGATAATAAGCAACACAACAAATAATATGTTCAATCGATAAAACATCAAGATACGCTGAAAGAATTTAAAATTTAAAAATCGACTGAAAATAAACATAGAAAATTCAATTAACCGATGGATTCCGGGACAAATCCGACACCATATATACGTATTCACACATCAAACAACGCTCTGGAGCGTTTACGAAACAAAACAGTACGGTTTTTGTACGGTTTCGGATATGTAGAACGGCACGCGTGCCAGCTGTTGGCCACTACTGGCCCGTACTCCAAACAACACCAGCTGAGATCGTGGCGCACGTCAAAGCGTCCATTCTGCTAAAAACCGGACAAATGTTTACAAAATCCGCAGATAAAGGTCCTTTCGAATCCGATTCCGATCCGAAACACAATGGAATCGAGCGGGAAATTGAAAAAACCGCGCGACTTTCTCGATCGATCGAATTTCACGATCTATAAAAGTAACACGTTTCAAAAACTTCACGAATGATTCAGAATTGTTTTTATGAAAATTAATGAATCACGCATTCTAAGGAAGTCCCAAAACAAATTTGGCACGTCCGAAAATGGACAGGGAAACAAAAGCGACGGAAATGTATATATATTTTTTTATTTGACAGAACAAAAATGTCAGCTGTTTAACATTCAACACGAAATCGAATCCCTTTGTTTCGCACAGAATCCTCGAAAATGACGCTTCGTATCAAATTTAGCGCGTCGTTTTCGCACGTTGGCAGCATTGCGCTAAAACGCGGAAACCTCCCGAGCTTTTAAGGGACGAAAGCTCAAATCACACCAAAACCATACAAATACATCACGAATAATATATTCTTTGTTCGATTCGAATTTATACACGATGCGTTGAACGTTTAAAACGATCCGAACGGAAAGACTTCATGTCGGACGGCCGCCGATCGATACGGGGCGGGGGGCGGCGGCGACTCGCCGAAGCCGGGGGAGGGGGCGCGAACGGGGGTTGCGGGGGGTGTGGGAGAGGGCGGATTCCCTGGGGGCGCGGAGATGCCTCACCTGTGAAGAAGACGGCGACGGCCGGCCAGCCGGACGACGGTCGCACACGTCGAAAAGGATGAGACACTGACGCGGTACACACGAACTGCGCGAACGCCCACCGGCACACAACTGTCCCGTTTCGAGTGTTGCGCGACGGTCATGGGCGCGTTTTTGATGTTCGCGTTTGTGCAAGGATGAAAAATGTTTGGGAGTTGTGCAGTTTTTGGTTTTTGTGTGGTTTGTTTTATTGTTTTGTTGGTGTTGTTTGGTTTTTTTGTGGAAATTGTTGGGAAATGAGGGTTGGTGAATTTTTGTTCATTATCTGGGATTTGTTTTTGTTTTTTTTTTAAATTAATATTTGATTTGAGTGTTTTTTGTTTATTTTAAAGTTTTTAAAATTAATTTGATGACCAAAGTTGGTATAGTGAAGCATTAGTATAGTGAAACATTGAAATAGTGAAGCATTAGTATAGTAAAGCATTGCCATAGTAAAGCATTAGTATAGTAAAGCATTGGTGTAATAAAAAACCCATAAAGTAAAGAGTTCGTATATTACGAGGTAACGTCAAAAAATTAATTTTTTTTGTCGAATAAGTATGTATTTCTTGCAATTGGAAAAAATCCGATTTGTAATAAATACTTACTTAACTATATGTAAAGAAAATTTAAAATTATACCGAACCGAATAAACCAATATTTTCAGATTTTCGTTTCGGCAAAATTTCGGTGTTGTAATGGTTTCCAATTTTGGTTCCGGTTCGAAGTCCTGGATACATCCAGGGCTTCGAACCGGAGAATTTATTTCAAAATTAAAGTAAAAATATTGTAAACATTGAAAAAAAACTCTAAATAACAATTTCGTTTACAAAAACGATAAATTGAATATTGTACTAAAAAATTGACACAAAAGTACATCAAAATAGTTAAATAAATCATACATTGAAGATTAATATGTATTAAAAACCACGAAACACCCTCAAACATTGAAAAAAACTTAAAATAACAACTTCGTTTAAAAAATCGACGAATTGAATATTATATTAAAAAATTGTCACAAATGCAACAAAATGATTTAAAAAATAGTATATAAACGATTGATATAGATTAAAAACTACAAAACACTTTAAACATTGAAAAAAAACTTAAAATAACAACTTTGTTTAAAAAATCGACGAATTGAATATTATATTAAAAAATTGTCACAAATTCAACAAAATGATTTAAAAAATAGTATATAAACGATTGATATAGATTAAAAACTACAAAACATTTTAAACATTGAAAAAAAACTTAAAATAACAATTTTGTTTAAAAAATCGACGAATTGAATATCATATTAAAAATCGACGAATTGAATATCATATCATAATAAACATCGAAAGCGTTTAATAAATCAAATATTAACAATGAATATCCATTAAAAACCATTAAAAACCCTCAAACATCCACAAAAACCTAAACAATAAAAACAATCCGGGCTAACCCAGTTCAATGGTCGCATTCGCGCCCGACTCGCACCGCGAAGAGAGGCGCCGGCGGTGATGGGCTGTGGAGGCGCGGCCGGCGCCCCCAGCCGCCACAACAAATAGAGCCCCGTCTCGCCCTCGGCGCCCCCGCCCTCGCCTCCGCCCCCGACGCCCCCTGCCCCCCGCGGCGCCGCCCCAGGCCATGAGCCCCGCCGGAGCCCCGCGGCCGGCGCGCCTCCGCGCCCCGCGCCCCCCCTGCTGGCCTCCGCTTCTCGCCCTGGCGCTCGCGAACGTGGCCCCCGTCTTGGGGGCCCCTTCAGGTGAGGCGGAGCCCTAGGGCTTCGGGGACACGCCCCCGGCCTACGTTTCCGGTTTGACGTTGTGCAAATGTCTGGTGCGCATTTCCCCGGCCGGCTTTCTGGTCGGGACGGTGCGGTTTTGACGTTTCGTGGTCTTGACGTTTCGTGGTCTTGACGTTTCGTGGTCTTTGTTTTTGAAAATGTTTTGGTTTTGGGAAGTGTTTGGTGGGATGGATGGCGTGTAGTTTTGATTGTGCGTAAGTGGGACAGTTATTTTTGTCTTTATCACTGGTGATTAAGTGCGGTATTTTTAAACATCCGATTCACTGTCGGGTTGTGTTCGAATGTTGGATGGTTTTTTTATTGGATTTGTATCGAAAGTTGATAATGCAAGATTTAAAAGATTGATGTATGTTGTTATTGTTATCGACTTTTTATTATCGATATTATACATGTAAATATTTATCTTTTATGAGTGTTTAGATATTATTTTCATATGATTCAATTGTGGCTTTCGTTCGAATTTTGCCATTGTTATTCAATTTCAATATTTACAAAAGTTTTTCATTTCGTTATCGTTATGTAAACTTAAGAGTTTTACTATAATATGATTTATAATAGTATAGATCAGGTATCGGCAAACTCCGGCCCACGGGCCGAATCTGGCCCGTCGTTTTCAATCCGGGCTAATATTGTTTTCAAAAAATTCAGAATCAATTTAAAAATTCAAATAACTATTTTGAGATCGACTAGATTTAACTTTTTGAAATTTTGACGCAGTTTTTTTGTTGCTCTTTGAGTAGAATTACCCACATAAAATCAACAAATTCTTTATCCGGCCCGCCGAGTCTCAAATTTTTACAATCTGGCCCTTTCCAAAATAAGTTTGCCGACCCCTGGTATAGATAGATAAGGGAGTTTACATAATTCTGATTTTCGAACAAAAATTAAAAAAAAACTATTCAACTGGAAAAATATTTTACCTTTATCGATTTAAATCATATATATATATTTTTTATTCATAGGCGACGGTTCTACAGAAATATTTAGTGTATTCGCCAAAGGGAAGATTGATTCATTATCGAATATAACATGCATTTTCACTCCACCCGATGTACAGATCGAATGGACTTTTAACAAAGCCCCTCTTTCCACCAACGACACTAGGTTAGTTTGACGATGCTCCATTTTCACAATTTATGATACGCAATCGACTGAATCTCAATTTATTTTCTAGGTTTAAAATTGAAACTGAAAGATATTCCAGTTTTACGCCCGATTCGAACATAATATACTTCCAGCGATTTTCTATTGTCATTCCTAAAACTGTATCCGACGATCATGGAGTTTACGGTTGCAATATTGTCGATCATTCAGAAATAGAGAGAAGTGCTCACTTGAATTTGTCGTTCCCGACAAAGGTTGTTTATCACACGGAGAGTCCCATTAAAGTCAAAATTAGTAATACGACTACTCTTAGTTGCATCTGGGAAGGTATTTATTGCTATCGTTTATAAATATAACTGTATTATTTATTAATTTGATGATTAATATAATTGTTTTCGTTTAGGTTTCAATTTGACCGAAGTTAAATGGCGAAAAAAAAATAATGCATCTTTGGAGAAGGTCATTGTTCCCAAAGACAATATAAACTCAGTAAAAATTAATGACACACATATAAATGGTACATTGCAAATAGACAACATTTCAAAACAAGATAATGGTAATGTCAACGTTGTTAATATATATGTACATTAACAAATTGTCGAATGTTCGTTACAATTATCAATATTGTTTATGTATTTTTTTATAGGCACATATGTTTGTGGTGTTAGAGATTCTTTCAATCGGGTGGTTTCGAAAGACTTAAATCTTTTAGTTCTCGACAAGCCTGTTATAAATTTGGATTTTGTCAAAGCGATCGATTCTAACAGAATATATCTCAATTGGACTGTGAGTATTTGAATTAAAAATATATTTTACCACTTTTCATATTATTTTCATATCGATTATTTTGCTGTTTTTAGTTAAACGATGGAAATTCTCCTGTTGAAGGATTCACTCTTCAATATTTTAAAAAGGGTTCTGAAACGTGGACGTTTTATCAAAGTCGTGTAGAAGGTGGCAACGTTTCGTTTGTGATGAAAGGAATGGAATCGTCGACCTCATACCAGATCAAAATAAATGCTAAGAACGATATAGGCGTAGGTTCTTTCCAAGACACTCGATGGATCACTACTTTAGCAGACGGTAAGAATTTCAATTTTCATAAAATTTATTGAATTGTCAAAATAATCAAATTTTATTAATTCCAGATCCAGTTTTTGTTCCTGTTGTCACTGTCAAAGGGTTTACTACGACATCTATGACGATCGGCTGGAACGCTCCATCTGAACCATTATCAGAATATGTGCATTATTACGAATTGATCGCCAAGGAAAAAAACAGTCATGCTGAAGGCAAAGAAGCTGTACATTCAGGCGATTCGAGAAATCATCCATACATGTTTGACAATTTGAAACCAGACACTACTTATATATTCACTGTTAGTTTTGTTTCCATTTAAGTATTGATTGTTTTGATCATTACTCTGTTATTTATTTGTATTTTCGTATTGTTAAAGGTACGTGCGTGTTCAGAATTCACTTCAGAATGTGGCGAATGGTCAGCTCCTGTGAACGGTTCCACGATGGATGGCACCTCGGGTCCTCCAATTATTACTTCTTTAGTGTGCAAAAATGACAACATCAGTGGAACAAATTTTGTTTTTGTGGCGTGGAAACCACCAATACAAGCCAACGGAAAAATTATCAGATACAATGTATTTTATATATTTTTTTTTTCACTGAAAACTTATAGGTTTTTCAATTTTTTTTTTATTGAAATATCTGTGAATTTTCAGGTGAGAGTGAGTGGTTCAGCTTCTTATGTGAATGGCAATGGTGCTATTGAGACGACCACTTGGGGGCCGAAGTCGAGGACTACAACACCCGAAGCTCGAACTGCTCGTTTTGATACAATGCCGGCTAATACAAATTTCACTGTATTTGTGACTGCAGCTACGAGAACGAAACGTGACGGAGAAATCGTAAGTATAGTTAAAATAAATTAATCTTTGTTTGAAAAAAAATTAATATGTAATTTTTTAACAGGCACAGATGCAGTGTATGACGCCTCCTTCCACACCGCCAAGAGATTCTTTACAGGGTATTAAATGGGTTAAAGTTCGTGAAGGTAATGGTCGATGGTTGTTCCAGCTCAACATCCCTAGAGTGACTGAAAGGAACGGTGCCATTTGTTGTTACAGGTATGAAGATTCGTTATTCTATTGTGTATATTGATGAATTTTTAGGATACATTTGTATTTTTTTTTTTTTAATAGAATTTTCTTAGTTCGAATGAAAAATAAACAAAAATTAAATGATATGGCATCTCCTGAGCATATGCCTATTTCATCATATGAAAAAGTGCATAACGGTAAAGATGGTGCTGGTGCTTATATAGCTGAAATATTTACAAGGTATGTTTAGTCAACATATGATTTTTAAAATTTTTTTCACAATAATACTTGATTGGTGTAAAAATTTTACAGTGATACTCTCGAATCAAATGTTATATTAGGTGATGGAATAACATACATCACTCACTATGCCAATTCTTTGAAACAATGTACTCGTTGTGCCAGTGTTTTGCCTAATAAAGCTCAAGTGGAAACTACTACAGCCATTCCTACTACTTCAACGCATTCGTCTACAACCACTGACGCTATTAAATTGACTACTCCAATTAATTTAGATTCCTCTGTTGAAACTACCGCCGTGACGAACATTGAAACAACAGAGTACGAATTTTATTCAATTTAAAATGTAATTTAAATTTGTGTATGTATGTGACATTTTTAATTTTGTTTTCAGTGCTGTCAAAATACTCGAAAAACCTATAAACAATTCACTACCAGCCTTGATCGATTCTTTGCGCCGTGATGATAGTATTAACAGTAAGGATAATTTGAAATGATTTCAAATTGTAAAACATTTGTCTTTTACTTATTAATTTATTTACTTTCAGCATCCATTGCAGAAAATCAAGAAACTAATAAAAGTCATCATTCGAAAAAGAAACTTAAAATGAAAAGACAAGATCCATCCTTAGATGTAAAACCGCATCTTCAAAAACAATTTGATCATCGAAAAGCACAGCACAATTTTGATACTGCGTCTAGTAAAGATGATGATGAATTTCCATTGAACGATGATCCAAGATTTAGACTGAACAGCGATTTTTACGCGAATAAACGAATATCTCATCAAAATAAACAACCGTATAACAATTATGAATCAAATTATAATACTGATGATATAGAAGATTCAGTCAGAAACGAGGATCTTCTGGATCTTGAAAATGATGATATTGTTGTTTCTGAAAATGATGATTTTATATATGATTTTGCAAACAATAAAAACCAAAATCCATACTTGAAAGGACATAAAATTGTCGCCAGAGAATTAGGTGATCTTAAATTTGAGAAAAAAGGCAGCGATTTAGTAAAACGGCCACCTGACGATTACGAAAACGATGATGATTATGATGATGTCAAAGATAGGACAGATAGCGTTCAAAGTTCTGATAATATAAAGACAAATGAAAACGGGGAATTGGAAGAAATTGTTGAGATCAAAAAAGAAACAGAAGATAGTATAATGACTATATTCGATGGCCAATTGGATATTGATTCTAACTATACTGGGTTTTTAGAGTTACTGGGTAATTATTTAGAATTTTTTTAAATTATATTTTTGAACGTATAAAGTAGTACAAGTTAATATAAATTTTTTTATATCAAAATAGTTCATCCAGGAAATGAAGAAAAAATGGTACCAATGTATAGTGATTATTTCACTGTGTTGAAACCAGGACCAAATATTGCTGAAAATTCAGATAGTGATATGTATGAATTCATAATCAAGGTATTAAAATATTTATTTTAGCTGTTTTTTTTTTATACTTTTTTTTTAGATTTATTAAGATTTCAAATGTTTTTTGATTTTTTTAGATTGCTATTGGATGTGTACTCTTTGTTTTAACATTGCTCATCATATTATGTGCTTTCCATAATCATGCAGGAAGAAAAGCTAGACAACGTGGTGTCGAGATGAACACACTACAACACACACTTAGGTAAATATATATAAAAGATTTTTGTACTTGTTACAAACAGCAGATAATTGAAAAAATTGAATTATTTTCAGAAATATATATCAAGGTTTGAAAGGCGGACGACATCAACTAGTTTCTCATAGCCCTCCCGATATGCCACCTATAGCAAAAGAAAATTTACTAGCTGCATATACTGAAAGGCAAGCCGATACAGGATATGGATTTCAGGTTGAATTTGAGGTAAGATTACAATAACTTCAATTAGGTTTTTATTTGTGAAACAAACTAGACATACTGATTGTTTTTTAGATGTTGCCTGACTGCTTCCCTGATCGGAGTATGGAAGCATCAGAAGCAAAAGAAAATCAAAACAAGAATCGCTATCCTGATATAAAGGCTTATGATCAAACACGGGTTAAGTTATCTCAAATAGATTCAGTTGTAGGCAGTGATTACATAAATGCTAATATCGTGATGGGATACAAAGTTAGTTGAAAATCAAAAGCTTCTTATTATGTACTGTTTTCACAGTAATATTTAGTATTGTTTCATTATAGGAACGTAAAAAGTTCATTTGTGCTCAAGGCCCCACTGATGTTACTGTTGATGATTTTTGGAGAATGATATGGGAATATAATTTAGAATTAGTTGTGATGTTAACAAACCTCGAAGAGTATTCCAAGGTAAAATGCTCTAAATATTGGCCTGATCAAAATCAACAAGATAAAATGTTCAATAATATTAGCGTTCATCATGTTAGTGAAAAGAGGTATGCACTTTTATTCTTATTCACATTGGTTTTTTTCTATATAATCAATTATACATTTTACTGTTATTTATTGTTTAGGTATTCTGATTACATTATAAGAGAATTAAAAATAACCAAACAATCTCTTTCGACTTCTAATAGTAATAATCAAATAATTGAAGCGAATGGTGGCCCGAAACGAAACGGAGGTTTGTCAAAATTTTAGTAATCATTTGTAAAATCTTTTAAAAGTACTTTTTTTAAATATGTTTATTTCATCTTTTAGTAAGTGAGGGTAGTAACGGTATTAGTTCTCCAAATGGAACACACGAAGAGAGAATTGTTCATCAATATCATTTTCTCATGTGGAAAGATTTTGTTGCTCCTGAATATCCTTATGCTATTCTTAAATTTATAAAGGTTCCCATAATTTAAATTTACTTGATATAGGATTATAATAAATTTTAATGTTTATTAATCTTAATTTCATATTACAGAGAATGAACGAGGCTTGTACGGCTGGTCGTCCAATATTAGTGCATTGTTCTGCTGGAGTTGGTCGTACAGGTACTTTAGTTGCACTCGACTGCTTATTGCAGCAATTGTCAGCAGAATCTCAAGTGGCCGTGTTTAATACAGTTTGTGATTTAAGAAGACAAAGAAACTTCCTCGTTCAAAGCCTAGTATTAATAATTCTCGCTTAATTATTTTTTTTTATCTATTATGCACATTTTGACTGTTTTTACTATTTTAGAAACAATATGTGTTTGTGTATCGCGCCCTAGTTGAATATGGTCAGTATGACGATACAGAAATTCCAGCATCTAGACTTAAGGCAACAGTTGACCGATTAAGGCAAACTGCTGAAAACAGCGACACTTGTTTAATGGAAGAAGAATTTGAGGTTTAAAGCTAATTTATGTTCGAAAAATAAGTTTTACTATTAATGAATTGTCTGTTATTATATAAGCTTATTTTATTATTACAGAAATTAAAGCAACCTATCTTAGAAATGATGAAGCCTAGTGCAGCAGGACGTGCACCAGAACATATTGCTAAAAATCGAAATGAAGCTGTCATTCCATATGATCATAATCGAGTCATTTTAGCTCCTATTGCCACCAAAGAAAATTCTACATACATAAATGCTACTTTTGTAGAAGGTAATTTTTTCAGTTTGATATTTTATGTGGTAAATTGATTTTAAAATTTTAAAATCTTATATTGCGGAAATAACATTTTAGGATATGATAATTCCGAGTCATATATAATAGCACAAGACCCCTTACCGTCGACTATTGCAGATTTTTGGAGAATGGTCTTTGAACAAGAAATTAACACTATTGTCATGTTGAGCGAAGTATGAAACATTCTCAAATTTTTTAATTATGTCGTTTACGCTGATTGTTTTCTGATTGAACCGTTTTCTTTTTTTTTAATTTCCAGTTAGGCGAAGGAAAATGTCCAAGATATTGGGATGATGATGAAATTCAATTCGACCATATCAACATTACATATTTACTTAGCGAATCATGTCCTTATTATACCAGAAGAGAATTTCAAGTTACAAACACTAAGGTATCGCATCTGCAGTTAAATTATTCATATTTTGATGATGATATGTTAAATAGACTTAATATAATATTTCTGTTTAGAATCAAGATACAATTAGAGTAACACAACTCCAGTACCACGGATGGCCCACAGTCAGCGGACAAGTTCCGGAAGTAACTAGAGGTCTCATAGAATTAGTAGGGCAGAGTGGAGTTACCACGCCCATAGGTCCACCAATATTAATTCATTGCAGGTAAAATATTCGTTTTTATTTGATGAGATCAATTATTTCCAAGTGTTCCATTTAATAATTGTTGATTTATGTTTTTGTAGCCATGGTACGGATCGTTCTTCAATGTTTGTTGCTTTGAGTATACTCACTATTCAGCTTCGGACAGAAAGACGTGTAGATGTATCGACAGTAACAAGAAAACTTAGAAGTCAAAGAATGGGCTGTTTAGACACATTTGTAAGTATCAATTCTTATTTCACAAAGTAATAATCAAGTCGTTGTTTAAACGTAATCTTTTAATTTTCAGTTACAATATGAATTTCTCCACCGTGCCATTGTTAACTATGCCGAGTTGCATAATTTGCTCAGTGATAGTTAAGTGTCGAATATTAAGAATTTTCAAGAGTTTGAATTCAAAAAAAGTAATTAAGAAAATCTCGATATATTTTATTCAATAAAAATTATCACTGTGTAACAAAAATCCATTTTACTGATCGAAAATTTTCATTGTCATTATTTACTATATCGGGCTTAAAATGTGTTCAAATCATGAAATATTTTTTTCGATCGTCTGTGACAAGCTGAAATTTTTGTTCATAAATTTCAAAAACCTATTTTTATCAAATTATTTTGTCATTGATATTTTGGTTTCTTACTAACTATTTTCTCAAAAAAAAGTATTGACAAATGCACAATTTTTCTAGTCGCAGTGATTTTGTGTAACAATGACGGATGGCTAATATTGATGTATATTTACAATGTTGGTTGTATATTTATATTGCCTTTGAATTTTATATACACTTTCAGGCTGTCCATATCGTGTATACTTCATTTTATATACTGTATATGTACTATACTCAAATGAGTTTTTGTAACCATAAATTGAATGTGATAATCGTGTTTTTCACTGTAAATTAATTATCTTTCATATTTTTGTATTAAGTGATAACACAATATTGTTTTGTATATTAGTGTATGAACCTTTTGTTCATTTGAATTTTAGTTTTAGTGTCATATGAACCATCTGTCTGTTATTTACACACAATGAAATTAATTGAACCATTTTGTGTACAAATTTAATTTCATATTGACAATTGACATGCGTCATCAAGAACAATTGACAAGCCGAGATCTTTCATAAACTGGTTCCTAAGGAATCCATATGCATTAAGTCATCACAACATTTATTTAGGATATGATGCTCTGTTACATCAGAGATGTGTTGTGTACAAGTGATATTTTTAATAGAAATTTAAATGTTTCTTAGATATTGTAATTTATACTCAAAAAGTATTTTTCGTGATATTTTCGTTGCTCGAAAACATCAAATTACATCGATTTTGGGTTGCATTTATTTTTTTCATAATAATATTTCAAAGAAAAGTGCAAATCTTCAATACGGACTGGTTATGCACAAAACTGTAACACAATTGCTAAATTTAAATCACTCAAATTAAGTATTATTATATTTACAATAAATCAATGCCAGTCTTTATTTGTACCGCTTGATATTTTTGTGTTCATATTTTTTTATATATTTGTATAATAATAATTTTAACAAAGTTGAGAATTGAAGAATTGTGCCATAATAATAATTGCTTCCTCTCGATTCAATTTTTACTTTATTTACCTGTATAGTTACACAACATATAATTAAGAGTTTCATATTCTACTAAATTATGTGTCGGACTGAAATATATTTGTAGCTTTTATAAAATTTATAAATAAAATGTTTTTTACCAGCGTTTAGGCATTTAAATTTATCGGTAATAATGCAATATGATGAATAGTTTCAAATATTGCGGTTTTTGCACTTTTTTATCAGATTGAAATCAGTTAATAATCTAAAGATCAATTTTGTACGATACCATTAATATTAATTAGGGATTGAGACGGTTCGAGAAATGTGTAAACTTTAATTGGTGCATTTTATATTTGGAAACTTATTAGCTTTCGCATTACTCAGTGTACTATATTATGCATTAATAATTTACTTATTACCTAAATGTAACGCTATTTTATATAATGGCTCAAATTTATACATATATTTTATTATCATCAAGTTGTGCTTCTTTATATGATATTTGTATGATATTAATTTTTATAATTTTTTATTATGTCAAGTTCCTGGTGTTTTTCTTTAGCTTTTAATACTCCTAATTGAAATTAAAAATTTGTATTCGAAAATGTCAAATGTGTACATTTATTTTTCTATCAATTTATCCATTCAGAAATTTTGAAAATTAAAATTCTTCAGTCAAACTTTATATCGCCCTCAAGAATTATTTTAATATACAATTTGTATTTTTTTGTTCCGACGCTTTTGTAAAATTAGGCAATTTCATGGCTTTTGATTGATAATTATTTATGGTAGTTTGTGAATAGAGTATTGGATCGTTATATTTTTATAGTGTAATTTTGATAAGTTTAGTCAGTGTTGGTAAAGTGACCACACCTAAATACATACACGCATGTTCCTGGACAAGCGTGTATTAGTAATAAGATTAGTCTCATTTATGTAATATTTAAATTGACACGTTCAATCATGGCTTACACTTAAAAAAAATATTTGATCGGGCAGTTGTATAATGTGAAAATATTGCAGCCCGATGAATTTTTATTCATATTTGAACGAGTCGATAGGGAAACGTCGAAGATGGCTATGGAAATAATCTGGAAGCGGTGCCATCGAGTTGAAATTTAATTAGGCATAGTTTTCCATTATTTGAATATACTGAATGGTGTGAATGAACTATTTGTATGAACGTGTTAAGGAATATGAAAAAATTAAAATAATATATTGTGAAAGGCACAATTTTTTGATATGAAAACCTTTTGAATAAATTAGTGTTTTTTACTGTACTTTCAATTCAAATATTAGTTAGGGTTTTAAGGAGATAAAATCACAATTAATTTTCTATAAATATATATATATATTTGAAGTCTGAGAGATTCTTGAAACTTTTACATTTAATGATACGTTTACGAATTATGTGTTATTACTTTTTATATATCCTGTTTCGACAGATGTTTGTAAGAATTATTGGAGATCTCAGAACGGTGTGACAAAACAAAAGGATATTCATTGTACGTTTGTGAATGAAGTCTTTGTTTGTCACACTCGCGTCTTTGATCTTTTTATATGTGTTTTAGAGAATATTGATCCTTTATATTTTATATATGGAACAGGTTATATCAAAATACTTCACGTATGTAGGATTTCCAAACTTAGTGCATAAATTTTGGATGTTTCATTGTCGTTTCTATTAGTCAAAATGTTAGTTTATATTAACTTCATCTTAAAATTGTATGGTTTATATATATATTTTTTTTGAATATTCATACTTAAAATATCTGTTTTAAATTTTTACACCGTATGTGAATGTAAGCAATCCCGTTAAAACAAAAATCACGAGCTCGTTCACGTGTGATTTTCTATATTAGTGGTATTTTGATATATTAGCGACCCGCCATTACTATGTAATAGGCAACATCTGTGAAATAGGTTTAACGAATTCTTGGTTTTAGTGGCAAATATTAATAAACAATAGTTGCTTTAGAAACAATAGTGACTTTGCTCATTTAGTATATGTAAAACAAGACACTTATATTCCGAACTGTTTCATATATGTCGTGATTACTTTTCAAAGATCTGCATGTTAGTCATGTAAAATAATTATTTTTTGACTTCACGCGAGTGTGTATTCATTTGATGCATACGCACTGCGGCAATTTTTTAAATGTAAATTTATGTGTATGTAAAATCTATAGAGATACATATTATTTATTTAACAAATTAGTTTATTGTCATTATTATTATATTTAATTTGTCGCTTTGTAAACAGAATATACAAATAAATTTATTGTATTTGAAATCGATCTTTTTGTCAATATATTTCAGGGCATTGTTCAGCGATGGTAACAAGTTTATTCACCGGATTTTAGTATGTTGTTTAAGTTTTG
Source organism: Hydropsyche tenuis (assembly GCA_009617725.1). Taxonomy (NCBI): domain Eukaryota; kingdom Metazoa; phylum Arthropoda; class Insecta; order Trichoptera; family Hydropsychidae; genus Hydropsyche; species Hydropsyche tenuis. The sequence goes on from VTON01000067.1 coordinate 1,058,044, forward strand.
ATAGGGTTTTAATTAAATTAGAGTTTAATAGGATTATAATTGGTATTAGTTTGAAATAACTAGTATCTATAAAATTTGATAAGGTCTAGCGTTCAAAACACTATGAGTTGTTGACACACAAGATCATCGACAATTAATATTTCAGGTATATTTAATTTTTTTTAAATATTTATAAACATAAAATATTCAGATCTAATGTTTGAAATTAATCTAATTGTTATATGTCATTTTCTATAATAGATGAAAATATAATTTATTTAATAGTTGTCAAATCAAATAATTTAATAAAAGATGATAAAAAAGATTTAATAAAAGATGAATCAAATAATTTCTAATTAAAAGATTAGCATATCCAACTAAAGACACTTTCCATTAAAATATTCACATATAAAATAAAATAATAATTCGAAAACCACTCCATACAAAAAAAAAACACATAAAAATCCCACGATTCCGCATTTGAGAATTCCACACAACATCCTCGCAAGAACAGGAAACCATCGAAAATAAAAAAAAACGAAAAAAATAAATAAACGAAAATTACGTTCAAGACCAATCTCCCGGTGGAAAAGCGTTATAAAGAGCCACCGCGCAAAACAAAACCGACGAAAACGGAAGCCGCACCAATTAAGGCTCCAGCGCAGGTCTAGGCGGAAGCGGTTCATCTCGAGCATCGACTGCACCGTGGGGCTTCCTGTTTAAACCGCCCACAAGAATTACTTACCGCAGCCGCCCACTCTTCAAATCTTTGGCTTGTAGGGGGGGGTTCAGTGGTGATTCAGTTTTGAAGGATGGTTTGGGAATTGTCGTTTTAGTGGTCGTATGTGCGAGTTTTGATGGTGGATGGAGTTTGGGGAAGGTGTAGGTAAATAAGGTAATGTCTAATGGTGGCAAGTTCTGAAGGGCGGTAGAATAAATTTAGTGATGATTTTTTTTTATATAAAAATATATTCGATAAAAAATTGATTTTATTTGTTGCAACGTTCTACCTATATCTACCTATAGATAGGTAGATCTACCTGTAGATCGGTAGTTTGGTAGATAGGTAGATAGGTAGATCTATGTGTAGATAGGTAGATCGGTAGATAGGTAGATAGGTAGATCGGTAGATCAGTAGATAGGTAGAAAGTTGCCCGAACAGAAAACCTTTAAAAATTTTTTTCGCATATTTAGAAAAGTACCGAAACGCGTTCTGACTTAGAAAAAAGTGCCGGAACAACGTTCTGGCCCGTTCCGGTTTCACTACACCACTGGTCACTGGAAATTTCTAATTTGGTTTGTTTGGTTACATCTGTCAAAAATGTTATAAGAATTTAAGTTAGGCAAGATTTAACCTTTAGTTTTATTAGAAATTTGTTTAGGGATGAGGAATATTATGAATATCTTCGATTTTCAATTTTTTTTTATTTTTCAAGCTTTTATTAATTTTATTTAGAACATATGTAGTTGGTAACGTTATCGTCATTTTTATTAATTTTCCATGCGAATATGTTGATAATGATGTGTAGAGCTTCGAATGGTGCGATCGTAAATGTTATTGTTAAATATAAAGATTCAATCGAAAGTGAAAAATCCTGAGGGTTACCATAGAAAGAAGTGCGTGAAAATTATTTACCATAAACATCACCTACTCATTCTTCAAATTCCATCTTTCGAGCAGAATTCCTTAGACATCAATGGCGCAGTTTGACAGGTGATTAAAATTTCATCATTCTTCATTCATGCAATTTTAAAATTATGAAAAACTAAGATGATATCCAAAATGAATCTAATCACATCTAAATCCAAATCCTAGCCATTCCAGTAGAAATTTCTATAAACTTCACTTTCACAATTCAATTGAAAAGTCACAAATTCTTAAACCATCCAAACGATTTTCACCCCAAAAAAACCTGGACAAGATCCAAAATAATTGCTGGTTAAGTCTTCGGCAGGCGAAGGTGCGACCAGACGGGAGGCCGAATACAAACGATCGAATTAAAACCGGAAGTTCCCGATGGCTGCGGAAGGAAGCACGTCTAGAACGTTCCAAGTTAACCAATCGGGCCGACGACAAATTGATTCTGCAACGACGGTAGTGATTAAGTTACTTTTACTTAGATATCGGCTAGGGTTCGTTTTGCGTGGGCGGATATGTATTCGGGAACGTTAGTGCAAATATTTGCTGCTTGTTCGCTGCGAGGGATGTTGTTGCTGGGATGCATCTGTGTTTGACCTTTTCGGTGGGTGTGTGTGTAATTTTGTTCATTTCGATGGTTGTTCTGCGTCGAGTTGGAGTATCGTGGGTTTTTGGTGTCGTTTTTGTTTGTTGTTCAATCGTATTGAAATTGGATGAAGTTTTCGGGTTGTATTTATAGTGTTGACATTTGTGGAGTGTGGATGAAAATATATGGTTAAGAATAGGATTATATAAAAATAGGAAAGTTTGAGTTTGTTAGGCTCTATAGGTGTTGTTGCTTTCGAAAGTTAAATGCGAAAAAAAGTTGGATTGAATTTGTGTTATAAATTGATTGATAAAATATAGATTTTTTTTCGAGACGAAGTATTTCATTTTGGTTGATATAAAAAAAGTGAAAATGCATGTATGTATAAATTTATCATTAAAAATAATTGTTTCTGTTTTTAGAAGAATTTTGAAGTTTTGATCAGTTCGCCGTTTTGCTTCGATTTTTAATATAATCTTCGTATAAATTGACATTTGTAAAAATTTACAAAATTTTAGAACTCTGACAAGGCAACGCTAAAATTATATAAAAATCAAACGAATTGTAATATTATTTTTTAAATTAATTTTATTTTATATATAAAAAAAAATTTGCGAATATTATGAATTAAACATGCATACTCAAAATTCTCAGTAACATCAAAAACGATCCCCGCATCATCCGAAACGAAATTCAATTTAAAAACCTGAAACACATCAAACAACATTTTACGACCCGGCTTTCCGAATCCACCGAAACTGTCGCTTAAACTTCACCAACTGTTTAGGGTTGGGGATGATCGCTGTCGGTTGTGCGTTGCCGTAAACTTAATCGGCGGCAATAAAAGCCGTGTGTAAGCTTCATTATGAAATTAATAGTCGGTACGCGGCCTCCTGAAATCGGGCTCGCGTTCAGGACCTTCAGGATTTGAATTATTGACGAGCCCCTGGGGTCGGGATGACCCCACGAGACATCCGTCTGCTTCTTATAGAACGATAGGTTTGGATGTGTGAGCTTTGGTATGTTTCGGAATTTGTATAAGGCTAGGCGCAAACTACAGACTTTTTGTCGGCCGATAGTTTGATTGAGTATATGTATGCATACTGATTACTGATTGTATTCTGAAATTATCATTGAAAGTATTTTTTTATGAAATCGAATTGATAGAAGTTTGTATTTAATATAGAAATAGAAAAAAATGTGTAAAATATAAGAGTTATATAGAAAAGTCTATAGGAAGTAAAGCATTGATTTCTGAAGTTTGAATCATGTAAGATTCAGGATAAGTTTGAGAATCTGTGGCCAATTAAGACGACGCTATCGGCAATCACGTAAGTTTCGTTATTAGCGTTTGTCGCTCGATTCGAACTGAACTTTATACTCTACACATAACTTCGATTGCGATAACTGTAAAATGTGACGTTCAGTCTTTGTAAGAGCTTTATAGACAAAAGGATGTCACATTGTATTTGTATTATATGTATATTAAGAAAATTGGATAATTAAAACTTTTAATATTCAATCGTAGTTTTTCTATATGAAAAAATGTAATTTTGTATATTTTAAGAGGAAATTTTTAATGAAAATCATAATGTCGGTGTGGAGGAAGATGATTTATATTTTTTCGACGAATATTTGTCATTTTAAAGAGACGGTTTTACGGTGGGACGAGAGGTCGAAAGGAAGTTTTCTTATCAGTGAAGCAGCAGCAGCAAAAGCAGGCCAGATAATCCAAAGTAGAGAGGTATTTGTTTGTACTGTATAAATTTAAGTATTTCTGGCACGCAAATATTTCCTCACTTTATCCACGTGAGGATTATACTTATAGAACTGGGGCGTACTGAAGATGTTCGTCCTTAGACGAAATGATTAAGCTGTTCTAGACGAGACGATTTTTTTTCATTTATACAATTCGACAAAAATGAAGGACGACTTTTATAAATAAATAAATAAATAAATAAATTTATATGAAAACTCGAGAATGGTTTTGTTTTGTTGAATGTGCGTGCTCCCATCAATTAACGAAGTTAAGCAGGAAATGGGGCAGTCGATAAATAGACATGTTCATTTATTATTGATCTATAATAATAAGATATGTAGTTCGTTATGGAATGAATTTTTAATATTTGAACTCTTTAAATTTTTATTTTTTTAATCATAATGTGGAAAAATGTTGAAATGTTCCGTAGTATCAAAAATCTTAATTTTACAGACTGTATAAAATGATATTATGTTATATAAACTAATTGAACCAATTTGTTTTGCTTTTCAGAAAATATATAATATTTGAAAGTTTAAGCTTCAGAATTTAAAAAGTTTTATTGAATTCGAACGATACATGCGGTTAAAATATGTTGAACCTTATTTTTTCCAACTTTCCTACGTTCAAATACAGGTAAAAATTTTCAATTAAGCTGGGCGCACACGGAAAGTAAATTAAAAATTTAAATTAAAAGACGATTTAAAGCGTCTCGCATCGGTTTTTTTTTCATCCCAGAAACGACGCCACCGCGAATAGTATTTTATTTACCTCTTGCCTATAATATTTTTTCCCGATTTTACTTTACACTTTTCCATATATAATATATGTACTTTTGAGCGTTTTTTACCCGGTCGGTCGGCCGTTTTAATGAAGAAGCGGTTAAGAGCGCGGACCGTGGCGAGACCTTAATGGGATGTTCGTTGGAGAGGTCCCCGAAGTGGGGCTGCGCCCCGATTGTGGGCCCCCATAAGGGTGGGGGCAAATAGCTCCATCTATAAACGCCGATTTAGATAAAAAAAATCGGTCTTTCAATTAAAAACTATCGTATGAATCGATTTATTCTCGAAATTATTTCATTTTAAGGATCGTATGTTTTTTAAAATTAAATTGAATGATTTTTTTTGTTATTTTAGTTTGGACAGGTTTTGTATTTGGTTTGTTTGAAAAGTGGTCTTTTTTGTGTTGATTTGTAAATTTTTGCTTTTAGTACAATATGTTCATTAGTATAATATTTTTTTGTTTATTTTGTTTGTCAGTATTTGATTGAGTATGTATCAAAAGTTGATTAATTTAATTTAGATAGATGGATAAAAAGATATTTTTAATTGTAGAGTGGTATCTGAAAATTGAAAAAAATAAAACATTGAATGGATAATAAATAAAATTAATTGAAATAATGGGAAGCCGGACCAGTCCACTGCAATATTTACAATGTGTATTGTACTTTAAAAATTTAAAAATTCTAACCTTTCTATATCAAAGGTATCATCTGTTCGACGATAAAAATATTACTAAATTTGTTTGGAAATGCGCTACTTTTATATAATTTGTTGCAAACGTGGTCCGAAAAAAGTTATAAAATAAATATTATAGAATAACAGCTATAACAAATTTCATTACAGAATTTAAATTCAACAATCTAATTCTATATTAATAAAAATAAATACGATTAATCAAAATATTATTATACATATATGAGATGAGAATGATTGTAAAGAAGATAATAGGAAAAACAATATCATTCAAATACAATTCATCAATTATAAAAATCATATGTAAAACAACACCAAACAAGCGTCACTCACACATCCCATTTTTAATTTTTCCGACCCAAGAAAGGGCCTAATAAAAAAAAATCGGAAGAAAAATTACAAGACTCGTTCCGCAGCCCCTCAGGTCTAACCCATAAAGAAGCAAGGGCCCAGCGCCGATGTTAATTACGGACTCGAAAAAATTACCCTCGTCTGGGGCCGTTCCTTCCGCGGCTAATCTCATTATTTGAATGTTTTTCAAATTACATTAGGGCCGGCCCGAAGGGGGCCCGGTCTCCTCTTTTAACCCTCTGACAGGATCCGTTATGTTCGTTAAGTTTCCGTTGCGGATCCGTTAACGGGACGTTTTTGCGTGATGTTGAATGGTAGTCGATGGCGGTTTTGTTGGAGATTGTATCGATTTTTTTAGGATTTTAAATTGGTTGAAATGGATAGTAAAATTAATGTATTGTGTAATGTTATTATGATGTTAAAGTTTGTGTAAGATGGGTGAAAAAAATTGGTAATTTTTTGAATGGATGTGGAGCATGAATTTTTGGATTTTTATTGTGATATTTTGTGGCTTCCTTTGTATAAAACTAGCGGCTTGTACCCAGCGTTGCTTAGGACTCTGAAAATAAATTGTGTACCGATCGTCGGCGAGCAATTGTACTTATTGTCACAATCAATCGCGACATTGGCACATTATATTACAATTTGTATAGCGATTGATAAAAAAAACTGAAAGAAACTGAAATTCGAAACGATACTAAAAAAAAAACTGAATGCTTACTAAATTTCTCTGGATTTCAAAGCACATTCTTGCAAAATTTAGTGAAGATTCATCTATCGGTTTAGGAGTTTATTGGATATGTCACAGTTCAAGTATCCATTCAGTCTGTTCATAAACGTACTAGTTTGTTTATACACATTCTAAATTGGCTAGTTCTAATATACACGAAATAAATAATGAACATACAAATTAGTTTTAGTATACTCGTACTGATGATCTTTAATTCTTGAGTATTGTATTGAGATTAAAACTGAACGTGGGGGTTGGGCTAAGCGCCGCATTTCTCAGTCAGGGAAAACTAAACGCACTTATTTAATGCCGCATGTCTCAGTCAAAAGTCTGAACGTATTTATTATTAAACGCGTGTTTAGGTTAGGTTAGGTTAACGTTTTTTGCGTCACATTTACTGAACGTATCTTATCCAATCAGGTATTCAGATCGAAAATATTTTATAAGTATCTATCGTAAAAGTTTTATAGTATCTTACTAGTTTGTTTATACTCAAACTAAAATCGATAGTTTGTGTATAAACAAACTAGTACGTTTATGAACAGACTGAAATGGATACTTGAACTGTAACAGATACATACATACCTACACCGTTTGAATTTTATATACATATACAGATAGTAATATTAATGTTGATATTATTGATAGATTGATGAGATTATAAAAATACGTAGAATGGATAAGATTTTTTTTGATGCGATAGAAATGGAAGGTCTCGAAAAAAAATCTTTAATGAATTCGGATTAATTTTGAATAAAAATATTGAATAAAAATATTTTTGAAAAGGAAAATAATGTATTCGAACGCGACTAAAGAGCACGGTACAAATTAAAATTTTCACTTCGTTACGAATTAATTCGGCGAACGCGGAAACTCGAAAATAGGCCACGTTTTTGCGCTACGGGCAACGACGCCATCAAACTCGGCGGCGGCGAACGTGTTAATCTTATCACGCGAAAAAAAGAAATTGTACACAAACTGAGCAAAGCGAACGCCGACTTTCGGGCCGACTTTTTGTCGCATTGTGACCAAAAAGTTTGTTTCTCCCGCCCGTTTCGAGAGACGCTGTATAATTGCTTGTACTACTGTGTTGTTCTGTACCTATTTCGATTCTTAAGCCGGTGCTATACTGTTGTTTATTTTATTTTATATATTTTTTATATTTAGGAAAGTTGTATAAATTATATAATCCAATGAATAAAAAGTCTATTTATTGTCAGTCAAAGTTCTTTGAATCTTTGATGTCATCAGAAGTTGATTTTTTTGTTTCTATTGCGAAATATTATATAATAGTAATACCAATCCTTTTCACATTGACTTCGATAAAGAATAAATTTGATTGTTTCTTCTTATCTTAAGAAATTGATCATCATCATAAACAGCTTATATATCGTTTATTGAAAGACAAAATTGTTCTAATATAATATTATGTAATAGGTGTAATATAATCAGAATAATAATAATAATAATAATTATAAATTTTCTTTACTAAGTAAAAAGGAAATAAATTTTTAATTAATTAAACAATAGATACCATTTGCTAAATCATATTAATCTGAAAACCGAACCATATATAATATTATAATAAGTAAATATAATGAGCTCTTGTTTATGATTAGACTATTTTATGAAAAAAAATGCTATTTTATTTTAATAATATTTGTATATTTTATGTTTTTCAGATAATTAAACAGTGTAGAACCAGCTTGACAACAAACAAGAAAGCTCACATACCTAATTGCGTCACACAATAAGCACACAGATACATTTTTATCCTTAGAGCGAAAAAGCACAAAGTACAAAAAATCTTTATACAAAAAAAAAAGTTGGCGCATTAAACGCAAACTTGCCGCCACCCCCGCTGAAGAAGGAGGCCCTCGCGATTATTTTTCATGGAAATTACCCGGGAATTAGAGGAAAATAATTGTGTAACCGGAGTTATTAAGGTCGTGAAGTTTCACAGACTCCCGGAAATATTCGCCAACCCCTGTGCTGTTTAACGCAATTATTCCCCGCCGCGTACAAAACGCCCTTCCGTGTTCCTGCAAAGGTAAGCTGCGCTGCAAAATCCCGGGAAAAATGGGTGGCTTTGTAAAAAATTCCAATGTACTCCGAATGCATGTTTGTGCTGGGGAGTCGTTCGGCGAAGATATGCAAAACGTGTATAGGTTTTGTGGGTGTTGTATTTTTTTAGCTTCGAAGGGATGAGGGTTTATTTATGTTGGTGTGTTATTTTTAATTCGAATAATGTATGAATATTGTATGAGAGACGATTGTGAAAATAAGATTTGGATCAACATTTTTGTAGCGTTTATTTTTATTTTTTGATGAAATGAAATAAAATATTTTGATTATAATACAATAATTTTTTAAAATGAATCAAAATTTTCAGGCAGAATTTGACTCTAATTTTTTGAACTATAGAACCTAGACGTTCTGATGGATCGTGCGACGCCCTTTTCTCAAGTTATTTATCATGTCGTCAGAGTGTGTAGTGTGTCAAGTGACTAACAACTTTGCCCTTTCTGAAAATTTCTATATACATTTGTACATAAAATGTGTATGCGAGCTAACAATAAGAGTTGATCGATGAAGCTCGAAAGAGCATTGCCCAGATCAGGTTTTGAGATGTTTTCAATTGTTCAGTCTTTCTATTTTAAAGCTCGTATTGTAATTGATATCGTTAATTGGTAAATTTATAATAATGTCGGTTTTTATATTTTTAGGTGTATTTATAACACGCAAATGTTTCGTGCACGTGTCAGCGGAGACGAATGCGATTTTTTTCAAATTTGCACAATTTTCATATTATGATTAAGTGATGGTTCGCGTGAAAGTTGTTCGAAAATAATTGTGAGAATAATTAGGTAATTTTTTTATATGCAAATTTTAATTGAATAACAAAATCGATTAAAAAGCATGAATTTAAAACACAAAAACGTTATTATTTCTAAGCAAAAAATAATAAATATAGCAATTTTTTTCCAAACTCTATTAACCTTTAATTCTTATAATCGAATTTTATATAGAGACAAAAGAAAAAAGCACACACGCCCGAAAGAAAAATCGCCGGTTCCCGAGCGCGTCTATTAAAAACTTTCGAATCGGCCCTAAGCCGTGCGAATTAATTTTCCCGCCATTTCTCACGTTAGGGCACTCTCTAACGAGGCGGACCTTAACGCTGTGCTAAAAACGGCCATGCCCCGTTCGGAAAAACCTCGATTTTCCACCTACAAAGTCAGAGAGTGCCCAAAAAAAGGCAGACTGAAAAACGACCGTGGAATTGTGGGCGATTAGAAGGAGGCGGCACATATCACTCGGCCGTTTATATGGAATTTATTCGTTTTACATACAATTTTTTTTTGAACAGGACCGTAATTATACAAAGAGTAGTTTTCCGTCCTTTTTCCGCCCTTAAGTTGAGGTGTTTAAGTCGAAAGGGATGGAAGTGAGTGGGGTTCGCGTTTAGACCGCATAGGGTAAGGCTTTCGTAATATATTAGCCAATTTTCCTCTTAGACACATGGTCTTCAGTCTTTATGAATATGCCATAATTCTTTTGCGGTGCTTAAAAATATTTTTTTCTTATTTTTCAGAGTGGCTCTATTATGAAATATTTTGAATAACGCTAGAGTATTTCTGTGTAAGCGCTCGTGTCCGTTTTGTGGAAACATGCAAACAAATGGTTGGTTATGTGAATTTGGTTTATGTCAATTTCGACTAGAATATGAACAAAATAAAAAATTTTAAATCGATCGAGACATGAATAAATTTTCATTAATCGTTTTTTACTCTCATCAAAAATTTAATTATCTATGAAAATTAAATACGAAAATCTATATTTCAAAATCGACCTATAACAATTGCTCTATCATGCAAAAAACTATTACGTAAAGCAAATTGAATAAGTTGAAGTTAATTGCGTTGCGGTAGTGTTTCGTCCGTCCGGAACCAATTCATCAACGTATTAAAAATTCAACACTTCACCGTACGGATCGACCCTACAATATGAACCGTATATAAGCAAAATAAACAATATGAACATATAAAATGGGCGAATCTACGTGCAAATGGATGTCATGAAATAAAAACATTCAACCCGAACCATTGTTCACAAACGAGGCGTTTATGGTTTGTTTAAATAAAAAATAAAGTTTGATTCTGTGCAAATAAATTATGTAATGGTTAAATATTAGCCACAGGTACGGTACTATGTCTAAACATACATTAAGTATGTAAGAGATCGACCACAGGTCGATTTTCCAACGCTGAAAGTCAAAGTGTGGGTAAAATCGGTGGTTTGCGATGAATTTAATGGCTTATTAGGTATTTAGAGGAGTCCAGGAATTATTAGGAAAGGGAAAACGGGGTCTAAGTATTTCATATTTAGAATAAATTTTTAATAATATGAAATTTATATTTATAACATACTAATTTTATGCGATAGGCTTTTCAGATTATAAAAGTTAATATCTTCATAAAAAGAGATAAAAAAATCTCTAAAACACATACACCCATACACCTATACCCATTCACGCACATAAACACATCTCTAAATTTTAATAATAAATTTGATAGATAGAACAATTTTCGTTTATGATGCCACAGTTTAATGAAAAAATCTATACCAAAAATCAAAAATTATTGAATCAAAATGAAATTCTCAAAAAATCGAAATCGATCACAAATTTTTCATACAAGTCTAGATAAGTAGATCACCAACGATGACCGAGGATCCTCTCAATGGCGGTAATTAGGTTCCGTGTACAGCCTACCGCCCAGATGAGCGCTTTATTATTCAAGGTGTGATTTGGGCGGCAGGTGGGCGGCTAACGACCGCCCATAACGGAGGGCGCGTGCCGCATACGTTTTTCTATTAATCCACGACGACGGCTCGCAAACGACCGCACGTCGGCTCTTGAGGTCGTAAAAAACGTTGGACGTGGTCCTGTGGGGGGACAAGTGGGTGGTGAGGGGTGTGGGAGGGGGCGGTTCGATTTGTGATTTTGTCTTGTTGAATGATTGTCGGATTGGTGTTTATTGGAATGTTTTGGGTGAGGGTTTTTTATGTTGGTTGGTTGAAAATGATGGGTCGTATGTCGGTTTTGAAAAATTGAATTTTTGGGTGAATTTGCAATATTCGACAACCGGTTTTCAATTCTGAAAAAGACGATATATGAAAATGTGTAAATAATAAAAATAGATTTATTTTTTATTTCGAAAGAGTTCATTTCATTTTACCGTTCGTCAAATTTATTTTTAGGGTCATAAATATCGTATTCTGATGTTTTCTTAATTGGTGATTGGTATTTGTATTGTGATGTTGTTTGGGTGGTTGGTAGTAGTTGAATAAGTTAATAAAAAGCTTGAAATATAGAAAATTTTGAATTAGGCATTGACAATTTTAGTTTGTGGAATTTATTCGAATCCTTGGCTTTTGTGATTTGGAAATAGAGAGAATTTTTTTTAATTTTCAAAATGTGATTTAGTGTCTTTCGTTTCGGTTGGTAGTTTTATTGCATTTTCAATTGAGTAGTTGGTAGTGATGGAATAATTCGATAAGAGTTGGTTTGTGTGATAGAGATTGTGTTTTGTAGCTGAAATTAATTAAAATTATTTCAATAATATTTGTTGATTATAAATTTTGCACAAGAAAAATTTACAACACTGTACCATATCGACGACAATCACGAAATCAAGAAAATTATTAGTAAGTAAAAAATTCCACTTACTCAAATCGACATTATACAAAATCAACACACCCATAATTCACACAACACGAAACCACTCACGTGCAAATTTGAAATTAAAACACGTGGATTCTGCGCTAATTAAAGTCTACCGAAGTGACTGAGTACACACATACTTCAGTCGACTAGATGCACTCGAGGTGTTAAATTCATAATTATTCATTAGATGCACTCATGCGAATGAACACATGCAAATATTGCGAAATGACGACCGCGATATACTCAAATGCATCCGGAGGCGGATTCTAGTGCACTACTAGGTAAATGCGCTCGCAAATAGCGCACTCGAAAATGTCGTGTGTTTATTGTGTACATGTTGACGTATTATTGTGTTTTCGAGGCTCGGATTGTGTATTGTTCTGGGAATGGAGGTTGTTTAATTTGGGGTTGATTTTGTTGTTGTAGGAATGATCGGGAGAGACTGGAATGGGAATGTGTGAAGAGAGAGATTAGAGTTGTAATGATTGATGGATGGTTTTAGAACGGTGTTTAAAGAATCAAATGAAATATAATAGTTGAAGGGATTTTAAAGAATTGCTTGAAATTTCAAACAATGAAATATTATTTAAAAGATCTTTATTCAATTGTATATGAAATAAATTGGAATTGTCATAGCTTTTAATGTGAATACGCCCACTCATAAATGGAAGAATTCAATTATATATTGTTGGGTTTAATGTGAAATTTTCATATGAATGGTTTCGTTATCATAAGGACAATGAGTTCAATTAAGCTACGGATAATATTGAAAGACAAAATCTGCTTGATTCAGTATTGTACATGATTAATTATCCGTTGATGCTTCGTTATGAACGCATTCAAATTGATTGAGATTAACGAATATTTCATGAATTCGATGTCATTTTTTAATATCTGCACATGCGATAACATATAAACATAAACGAATATTTCAGATTCAATACCAGCTGCAACATTTACAAAAACCACTTATACACTCAAAATTATTTTTCCACACCAAAAAACAAACCATCCACCTCGATTTCGAACCCGAATCCAAAACACATCAAAGATCATCCAAGTCCAAAGATCGCCCACCTAGGCCCTCATTCTCTGAGGGCATTCAATTTGAATAATACTTTAATTCTTTAACCCTCTACCGGGGGGCAATATATCAAAGCTTTTGTGCCCATTTGGCCCGCGCATCTATCACTTTCGGCTAAGGGTCGCCGCGAATACGTCTTCCTTTGGGCCGTGTTGGCCTATCTGGGGATCGATCGGTCCGGCCCATTGTTTTCGATGAATATTGGATGTTGCCGGTGTAATAATTCAGTATATTATATGTGGATTTGATGGTTGATAGGTGTTTTGGTCGTGCGGGGGCGTTTGAGGGATTTGATGGTCGTTTTGATTAGGGGTGTTGTGTTTTTTAGGGATTTGTTTGCGGGGTTGGGTTTGAATGGATTCGATATTGTGTTTTTGAAATTTAGAGTGTGTTTGTTAGTTGGATCGAAAATTTAAACGAGAATATTTTCGAAATTATTAATGTTTTGTATTTTTTTAATCTTAGGGAACAATGTATTTTGAAAGTGAGGTCTTTAATATATTGTTTTATCGTATTATTTGGTGTGTTTATGATTCGACTGTTAATTCAATTAAATTGTCTATGATAAGGATTCTCTAAAGTATGTGTTGCTTGAAATGTTTTAAATTGAAGTGAGACAAAATAATAAAAAAGTTAATGTTTGATTATTAATGAATAATTATCATGATCCATGTAATTTCAGATTTAATTATAAAAAATATATTCTGAAAATTTAAGTCTTCTCTTATAATTAAAATTTACTTGAAATAATCAATATAAAGAACTTTTCAATACTATGATATTAATTAATATTATAAAAATTATATATTTTTTGTATCCAAAACAGAATTTTCCGTACTGCAATGTTATTCATTTTTCATGAAAAACTGATATTCTGCAGAAAATGAATGAAGCTTTCCGCGAAAAGTTATTAAAATCAACATGTACATAAAATGGTTTTAAAAACTGTTGAAATTTCAATATCAAAGAGCTCCATTCAAATTTCAGGATTGATGAAATGTTTAATCATTATAAAAAAATGAAATTTCCTACATATTTTTTATATCTCTTGAATCACACAAGCTTAAAATACCTTCAAAACTATTCAAATCGTTAAGCGTAAAACTGGTAGGAAAATGGATATTTTTCAAGTGTTTTTTCTAACTCATATACTTACTACTTTAAATTTCACCTTTAAACACTGAACCATCATCGAAAACCCCACAAACAACAACACAAAACCTCAAAATTAACAACACCAACCCCCCCAAAACCCACACCCCTCCCCGACACGACCCACACAAACATATCTCAATTTAAAAAAGTGCACCTTGCCCCAAAGGCGAGCGCGCCTTCGCAAAGCGCCCGACGAAAACCCCATAAATCGGGCACAGCCCGCGATAAATTGCACTTGCAGTTGCAAACCGCGACTGCATAGCAATGCGGATGCAGATCCCATGGACGGTGGTAAATCTGCCGCGGCTAAATATCGGCCCGCGATGGAAACGTATGGGAAATGGCGACGCAAATTGGAAGTCATGGTGGTGCATGTTGGGGCGAATATGAATTTAAGGGTTGGGTCTGGTCGGGATCGGTGTTTGTTGTTCGAGTGATGGTTTTGGTTTGTGGTGATGGGGTTTGAATGATGTGGTCGGTGTTGGGAGGTGGAGTTGTTTTTTGGTGTATGTGTGATTGGTTGTGTTGATTGATTGGTTTGTTTGATGATCGGTTGAAAGGTATTGAAATTGTAAATTTTCGGATGTATTCTGACTAATCATGTTTAATTTATATAATATAAATCGTAGAATGAAGTTTGTTAGATAATATCAGAAGTTTTTATATAATAAACCTAATCTTCTTTTTACACAAGGGATACGTTCCAGAGATTACCGTGTAAAAAATATATTGTGACCATATGAAAATTGGAATTAGGTTCCATCAGTATATTTGGATGGAACTTTCATTCAAATATACTTTAAAAAATGCGTTATGTGGAAAAATTTCGCCTTGTAAAATCATCAAAAAACATCGAAATTTTTTATTTCATAACTATAATTGTAAACTGGTATGTATCGAATCTTACTATTGTGCCTTAATAATAAATATTTTTTATACCGTGTTAAAGGAAAAAAAAAACAGTCTAAAAAATAATCGGTTTTTCTTTGAATCGTGTAAAAAAGTGTAAAAAGAGGATTGAGTGTTTGCAGTGAGGGAAAAAATGTAAAGAATTGGTTATAATAGCAAACTTTTTCAAATTATTTTCATGTCGATGATATCATGTTTCTCATTTATTTATTTATTGTTCTCGATTTCCGTAGAATAACTTTAATGATTTCTACGTTCGACCAAACTAACAATAAGCTATTAATTATTTAAAATATATTATATTGATCAATCTTTTTCAAATAAAAAAGCAATTATTTTAAAACGAAGCATTATTTTTATTCGGAAAAAATATGATTTAAAATTTATCAAATGTACTTAATAATGCTCACTGCATTAATAACTTAACTTATTATATTTCAATGGATAATCTCGAAAAAAAAAATATTGTCAAATAATATAAAATGGTACTTAAAAATATTTTAGTATATTTATTTAAATACACATCGTATTTATAACATAATACAATATAAGCAAAAAATTTAATTCCACACTCGTTTGAACTCCCACCGATTGTATATCGAAACGCTCTCATTTCTCAAAACAACCGACCCGCCGAAATTCCAATATCATAAACACTAGTTAAATATAATATTAAAAATGCAAAAACACACACAAATCGACCACAACATCGTTCCGTGAGCGGCGTCCATTAAACCGGGCGTGTACTTACACAGTATGCAGAATAAAGCGTTTGTATATTCGCCGCAGGAGCAGGGCCGGAAAACTTTTCTAGCGCAAACGTTCGAAAATTAGACTTTCAAATTGCATTTGCGTAATCTGCATAATATTCAGTTTCGGGGTTTTTGGTCATCGCGTCGACAGATGCTCATAAAGTCGGCGGAAGGCCCTTTTCAGCTGGTGTACGCGTGTGTATGTGCGAGGGATCATTCAGCGGTTTTCTTCAGAAAATAATTTTTGAGGTCAATCTCGTATGATAATATGGATACAAGAAGTTTTCAACGGTGGAAACAATTCGGAATCGAATAACGCTGGAATAAGCTACGTCCTCGTCCACAATTCGGCGTCCGGAATCGGGCATGCTTTTCGAAAGTGAAAGAATAACCTAATCCATGTCAAAGGAGGATCTTTGGCTTTTATCCTGGCTTTTCCCCGAAGGAAAACTCGCATAGTCCGGCAAATGGGTGCGGACTTAATGCGTGTCACGACACTCGACCGAATATGAGCCTTCAGAAAGCTTTTTTATACGCTTTACGTGCATTCCGTTTCGTTTCTTCTATTTTCTACGTGATTTTTTGCTGTTGGTATATTTTAGAAATCTATTGGATTCTTGATACAATTTTATTTAATAATATATTTTTGATTGAATATTTGGTTATTTTAACTTACTTATCTTTTCCATGTGTACATTTATTTTATTATAAATTCTATTTATGTTGATTAAAAAAAACTCATTAATTTATTTTAAATTTTCATATATTCATATTATTAATATATAATACATTGCAAAATAGTGTAAAGTGGATAAGAAATAAAAATAATTGCTTGATATTAAATTTTGTGAGGTAGATTGAAGAATAGTGATATGTTAAAATTGCGTAAATGTACTTGAAATTTAAAATTTTATTTATATCATTTTAGCATTTTCTAAGAGTTCTTTTTCCATTTTTTTGACTCGCTTATTCGAAAAAACGCAAGCTCCAAAATACGGCATACAGATATGTTTCATTTTTTTACGTTCAGTGACGACTTCCATCATAAATACAATAGTGGAAAGACCCCAAAAGAAAAACAACATATTGAAGACACCGATTAAATGTTTAATTCTCAGTACTTTGTACCCTCCCACATTCCTAGGGGGTGGATACTTTGGTAATACATCAGAAGACCATTTAAAAACAAGACCACTTTCAAAGATTCTTTTTAAAATTAGTTGAAGTTGTTCTCGAAACGGATAAAATTTCCATGTCATCAAAGATGGATTGTATGTTCTGAAAACGTTGCGCCTCAAACAATACATGCCAGGAAGGTTCTTATTCTTTTCCTTGTGAATATAATAATCTATATACCTTAACGGGACTAAAACTCCAAAATCTTCTTTTTCTGTCACTCTCTCTATACATGGAGTTATTGGAATACAAGGTAAATATTTGCACCTGACTTCTAGTTCTCCTTTTATGCGTAAATCAAAACTGCTTACGTGTAATGAATGACCTCCTATATTTAAAGACGCTAAAACATCTTGAAAATTGTTGATTTGTTTTTGTAATCTTGGTTGAATCAATGAACTTTGAGAAGAGCTTTGCACAATAACATTGGTCACAATAGCTGCCATCAACCATCCGGACATTATCATTCTGAAAGATAATTCTTTGGGGGCTATGCGCGATATACAACCTGCCAACATTGCGAAAATAATGAAAAAGTTTAAAAAAAAGTTGATTTTCATAAAAATTCCATTTTTATATTCATAATAAACAATTAAAGAAGTGACTATTATCGTCATCAAAACTATAACAATCCAAGCTTCAAATCTAAAAATGTAGACGAGATTGATTAAGTATCCCAAAGGTTCAGCTTTCGGAACACACCATGTGATTCTTTCTTGAAAATCGTATCTGAGAGCTTCGACTTTGGATTGAACATCGACAAAAAATCCTGGAAATAAATTTCCAGCTATTATGTCATATTCTTCGTTATCCATAAACAATCCAAGCTCAGTCATTTGTTCCCCAGAAGTATAGGTTCCAAAAGGTTGTATATCTAATGTAGCGTTGGATAAGTCAGCCATTACTTCTAAAAGTTTAATTTCGATACCTTTTTTGAATACGTAAGTGCCATTTTCAATTTCAGGTGGTAAAACGTACGGTTCGGAAACAATGACAGCAGCTTTGATTGGACATGTATTTAAATTTCTCGGTATTTTCGTTTTATAAGGGTTTATTTCTTTGACATTTTCATCAGTGCAATAATCCAATTCGTATAAACGTTCACATTTTACACCACAAACTCCTTTGTTATATGGAAGCCAAGTAAAAGATTTAACAGAATTTGTCATATCATTAGTTGTTAGTATGAATGCATTAAATACTCGATGTTTTCTTAATTCGTTGAATATTCTTATAATTGACTGTTCGTCGATATCATTTTCTTCTAATATTATAAAGAATATACCTTGAGGGTTCCATCCAGGTAGTTTTTTCATATTAGCAATATCTTGTATTATGTCCAAAGGATATTTGATGAGAACTATATAGGCTTGAATTTCATCTTCATCTTCGGATGCTTTTTTCTTGATAGCTTCTTTATTTTTTGCAATTATAGTAAACTTTTGAATATTATGTAAAAATTTAAACATCGTTTGTTGAATGAATACATTAGAAGAAGACGTTTTCATAAAAACCGTATCTCCCATACGCACTTTCGTTTTGCTCAATGAAAAATATTTCTTCATCATATTTACGACACATTCAGCTTGTTTATCCTTCACTTCCGTATTCAATTTTTTCTTCAGCAATTCTCTGCCGTATCCATACGATGCGACAATTCCGATAAAAGCCCATATGACGAACGCGAAAAATGTTAATTTCATTTTATATACGAAAATTCACGCGCGTATTGTCAGTATGTCGGTCCGTCCGAATATGAGTGGAAATTAAAATAAAATCAGTATTTATACATGCGGGAAAATTTAGGGCTGGAAAAAAAACGTGAAAATGTTTCAGTGCGTGTTCCTAAGTGTATTTTAATTACGCTTTGCATCATATGTCGTATCTCACTGATAAACGTACGAACATTCGATGTGTGTGAACAAAGAATTAATATTGCATGAACTGTGCGCGATTTTCACATAATGATATTTGAATTGGATATTGGAAAAAAATAAAGAAAATCATTACTCCTTTATATTATTTCAAAAATTGTGCGAATTGATTTTTGTATAAAAAAACTCATGATGTATAGAGTGGTATTTTATTAGATTATTAAGACGGTTTTTCACTCGTGTGTATGTGAAAAGACCGAGACTTATAAATCATTGTGGTATAAGAGCCAGAGTGTTAATCCTAGTCTGTACTCACAATCTAGCGATAAATCCGCTTTAAAAGGGTGGTCGAATGCGGGGGTCGCTGAAAACTCTATAAATTCACGTAGTCAAAGTCTTATAAAATTGATATTTCATACAAAAAATATCTTCAACTATTTATATTTCTAATTAAAATTATACTGGAAAAAAATCAGAATCGTTCAATTCAATTGAAGAAGTTTCGTTGTATCATTTCGAGAGAAAATCGATCGAGAAAGCGCTCGCTGAAAAATCGAATACAACTTTTTTAGCTGATAGGAATTAAACCTTTCAGCCGCGCTGATATTTACGGCCTCTCATCGCCTACGGCTTGTTTAATTGTTTCAGCAATAAATCCTTTTATAATCGTTATTAACATTGCGATGAATGTACGTAGATTTAAACCTGCGTTGCATGGAAGCCTAACAACGACAATAAATTACACTTTAGTTCGTCGAAATGGATTTAGAAAGTCGAACCGATGTATTTATTGCGTTGTATGAATTAAAATGAACGATATCCGAAAATTCGATGTTGCATTTGCAGGATTCGCGAAACCTTTTAATGCTAAATGTATTTCGTGTCGATTCGTATCGAAGATCGTTTCCATTATACAGGTGCATTGTGTTTTGCTTGATGTTGTGCAAGCTTGATATTGCATGTTTCGTATTGACGTATTCAATGTAAATATGGTGTTTAATTGGTAATATTGGATATTGAATTAAATTAAAACATTAATTTAAATTAATATTAAGTTTATTAACTTTTTATTGTAATACTATACATTTTATTACTACATCAAAGCTAATTTTAGTACCGTTTATAAATTAAGATAGCTCCTTTGATATTGGTATTTAGAAGAAATGGTTTTTTCTTTTTTCTATAAAATATTAATAACTTATGAAATAAGTGTTCGAATATAAAAACAATGAAACATATTAAATAACTTATCAAAATAAATAGAAAAGCTCCAAACATGTGAGTCATACCTAAAGGGACTATATCATTTGTGTCAGCAGATAACTTTTGCAAATAAACTTCATTTTTCCATTTCCAAATCAAACCATTTTCTGAAATGCTTCTAATAATATAATCAAATTTATTTAATATCGGAAACCATTTTTTTGTAAGTATCACTATACCATATTTATAAATCATATTTTCTTCGGGAAAACAATATACTAGAGGGGTGCCTTTTTGTAATCTTTGTGAATAATACAAAGATTGGCTGTAAGGAATTGCAACTGAAAAATTTTTATCAATCCCAACTCTTCTAATATATTCTTTAAAAGATGGACATATTTCATAATGATCATAGATATATTTCGAAACTTTATCTGATCCTTCGAACCTATTACGAATACTTAATTTGCCTCCAGTGCCGAACTGAGCTTCGACAATTTGTTCCTGTGTTTCAATTTGTTTTTCATATTTAGGATGAATTAAGAAGCTCCTTAAAAAACTTTGATAAGAAGTGTTTATATTGATGCTAAATATTAACCAACTAAATAAAAGCAACCTAAAAGCCAGACTTTTAGGATTGAAAAGTCCACCCCAACCCAAAATCATTCCAACTGTCATTAGTATAGAACGAGTAGGCCATCGTGTTAATTTGGGATCTTCTCTACGTTTTAACCAATGAAACATAAGAGAAACAATAATCACAAAAGCAAAAGTCGTCATCCAAGTCGATAATTTGAAAATTGTTATCAAATTGGACCAAGTGAAAGCGGCTCCAGCTTTCGGTACGCACCAAGTGTAAAAATCTTGCATGTAAGTGTGCGAAGCATCAAAATATTTCCTTTTTATTGGATCCACTTCTAAATCACCAATTATTATATCGACTTCTTCAGATTTTAATTTTTCATATATTCCAGACGAATTTCCATATTTATCAATATAACCCCAATCCTCAGGTATATCAGACATTCTAAATATTACCGTCATATTCGTAAATTCTGCAATTATTTTGATCAAATTGATTTCAATTCCCAAATTAAAATCGTATTCATCTTTATAAATCGAGTTATTTATTTTATA
This sequence comes from Hydropsyche tenuis, assembly GCA_009617725.1. NCBI lineage: Eukaryota > Metazoa > Arthropoda > Insecta > Trichoptera > Hydropsychidae > Hydropsyche > Hydropsyche tenuis. The sequence goes on from VTON01000067.1 coordinate 1,079,581, forward strand.
TTTTGGAGGTAAAACATACGGTTCACTAACAACAACATACACTTTTAAAGGGCATCTGTTAAATTCAGCAGGAATCATATCAATAGTTGGATTTATTTGTATCACACGATTATTATGACATAAATCTAATTTATATATTTTGTCACACTTTCCACCACAATTGGTTTCACTATATGGTTTCCAAGAATAAGAAATCACTTCGTTTGTTTCTGGGAAATATACAAAAACTATCGTTTCCAACAATTTGTAATCTCTCAAAGTATCGATGAGATCTTTGATCAAAAAATCCAGATCAAATTCTGGTTCATATTTGATGAAAACCACAGCCTTAGCGTGAGGATTCCAAGTTGGCAATTTATTTAGTTGATTGATATTTCTAAGCAGATCTTCTTTTTTTTCCAAAATCATCATATAATTCTTTGCTTTCTCAGGAAAATGCGATGCATTTCGATGCACATACGCAGAATCTTTAACCATAATTGAATATTTATAACCTGTATGTATCGTTTTCAGCAAAGTCATCTGAGTAGTAGAATTGTACGAATCGATGTTGATGATGACTATACTTCCACTCAGAGCTTTTTTCGAGACCAAATATTTCGCGGATAGTTTGAGGACACAATTAGCCACGTTCAAATTAAGCTCACCATTGTCAACAAGGTTTTCTTTTGAGCCATACGCAGACGACACGATGGTAAAATATAGAATGGTTTTAATAGACAACATGTCCATTTTTTTGTACTTGGAATATTTTTTTGCACGTGTCGCACGACCGAGTTCACATTATGAGCACGTAGTGTTGTATGCGATTTATATCGGCTGTGATCTGACGGATTTCAGTGACGGCACATGGTATCGATTCTTATTTATATATTATTTTCTTTGAATAAGATTATTATTATATTCAAAAAAATATAAATACACCATTTTAACTATGAGATAATCGTCTCTTTTCAAATTTTTGTTTATGCACTTCATAAAGCTTAATGAATCTGATGTTAGCCGCACCCATGTTTCGAACCTATTTTTTCTCCGTTGTGTCACAGATCGGATTACATGTACTCATGTTGATTATTGAAAAAAATATATGATGTTCAGGTCGTGACTAATATACGAGGGGAAGACACGTCGGATGACTAATTCGGCTAGTGAGCTTTTGACTTTGTTTTGGGGCGGATGTGTGCTTTTCGGTGCGTATTGTTTTCGGTGAATAATTGTTCCCGCTTTTGTATATAACAATGTTTTTTGTATGTTCGCAATGGTAATGAATTATTTATTGATAAATTGCGATACGTTTGATTTTGATTCTGCATATAAATTATTCATGAGTTGCATAATTCAATGCGAATTTATATGGTAATGATAGAAATGAAAATTTTTATTTTTATACGCGAATTGCTTGCAGTATTAATATTCATCATTTGATACTGTCATTATCATTTGTAGCCGGCATGGATTAATTTTAGTATTTTACATTCTAATTGTAAGTCAATTTTATTTACGCAATATTTTATCCATACTATGATATTATAACACAATTTTTTTTTAAAAAATCTGGCTGATTGTGAGTTTAAAAGTTAAAAACAATTCCTTGATCAAATAGTTTCAGGAAAATGATACGTGCATCTACGTGCAAACTGCACTACGTTTTACTTAACTTTAATGACCTTTGTGAACCAGTGCTTTTAATAAAATCAAAACCATTGTTATTTGTTCAATATAATATTATACTTTAATCGATATTGATTTATTGATAAATTATGAATATTATATGCAGATTTATTCTAATAAACCATGAGAATCATTTTGCATGCGATCAAATAAAAAAGTATGATTTTTAAACTCATCGTTTAATTTTCGCATATCTCACAATTATGCAAATATGGCAACGAGCCGCCACTGAATTCGAATGTCGCCGACTGTATACACATCACACAGTAGTATCTCAAACTGGATGTCGTTAGCCCATAGCCGGTACGTGCTCTACATTATACATGAAGTTCAAAGTGTGGCCAATAGTCGGCGGCTGAAAGGTTACCGGAGCATCTGCATCGTGCTTATGTAAATTATGCGACTCCATGACACGAAACCGGAATGCCCGCGATGACTTTTCCTAAGAAAAGCCGCGGAAAAGCCCAGGAAAACTATGAACGGCTCCGTTAATTTTTTGACCTTCGCGTGCTGTGGGCAAATTGGATTCGGCTAAAGCTTCGGTGGCAAAAGTCAAATGTCGGAACGATTGCTTTCCGATGGACACACACGATATACCGTTCGATGAGGGTGTTTCAATGGAATGTTTATAAACTATAAAAATAATGTCATTTGATGCTTTTGTATGAATTAAATAGTGTCAGGTTGTTTATCCGTCTACTGATTATAGTGCGTGTCGCTTAACTTTGGTGAACGGTAGATAGTGGTGCTTAATTAATTTTATAAATACAATGCAATAGGTTATATTTTTTATTGTAATGGGTGAAAATAATTCTGTTGTGTTGTTTGTTTCGAAAATAGATATTTATTTCTGTTTGATTTCTCGAGTACATTTAAGTAAAGCCTTTGCGTTTTCGTTTTCCATCTTATATTTGAATGAATGAATTAATATAAATATAGAATACTGAGTATTCAAATAATAATTCTTAATAAAAACATATTCGTAATCTAACAATAGCTAAAATTAAACTGTTGCGAGTCAATTTACAATTAGATATTTATGCATCAAAATTTGTTATTTCATACTATTTTTTTTATATACAAAGATACTCTTTCATTCAATTATTATAATAACATCATAATTCCTAACAGAATAATACACCGATAACACAAAAACGACATCCACGACAAAGCCTACCATACCCCAAAACCATTTTTCCTCGAACTTATTGAACAGCCCCAGAACAAATGGATGATTTTCATCGCGATAATTAACCACTATTAATAGTTACGACCGCCGCAATAAAACTGCCAAATATCCCTCGAAGGAATAAAATATAATAATTAAATTCGGGAACGTGTAACCGCGGGCGTAACAACGGCCGACCGGGGCAATTTGTTACGCATATAAATTGCGAGCAATAAAACTAATACGTAGGTAAATTCGCATTCACTCGTATGTGATATTGTGCGTTCGCCGAAATTATTAACTGTCATTATATCAAGTATGGTTTTTCTATGGGCTGCTGTAGTTTGTGGTGTGTCGTGCCGGTTGATGACGGTTTAACATTTGCACTTTATTGCAGCGATTGCGCGCGGTTCGATTGTTTAAAATTATGTACATATGTGGGTCGTTTTGATGTGTGTGTGGTTCTGGAAATAAAATGTGTTTCGTATGTAGAATATATGATGTTCGATGTGGGACAAGGTTTTTCCGATGCTGTTTAAAGTTTGAGTGAAGTGGTGAGATATTTCTTGAGAAGTTGAATATTGTGATGATTCTTTTAAATGATTTATGAATTGATATAGAATTTATGTACTGACTGATATATTATATAATGTATTGCATAGTTTTGAAATAATTGATAAGGGTTAACTATCAATTATCCTTTGTGTGTGTATTCTTGATCTTTGTATAAGAATGGATAAATTTCTAGATATTTGTATATTAAAAATTATCGTTTACTTAATTGTCAAGTCAATGGTATAATATAATATTTGATCACATTTATATTAAAGTTTATTATCAAAATATTGATTACCAATTTTCGACTATTTCCAATATCGAATTTTGAAGAATATATCGATTTTACAATATATCGCATAATTTATGAATTTAATAACCGACAAAGTGAACTGTCGATATCGTTTTGTATACAGTAAAACAATTTCCATACATTAAGGATCGCTGAATAAATTCGAAAGAACTAGATGCGTTCTGGACATTAACGGCAACGCGCACACATAAAAACCTATAGTTTTTGTATGTTTTTCGCGAGCTCGTTAACCGTTCGTGCGCACATTCTCTCAATATTCATTAACGGATAAACGTAAATAACGCTTAATTACGCGAAACGCTCCCGAAAGTAAAATTTTCACATCGCTGACGCGCTCTCGAATTTCCGCCGTTTCAGCAGTCGTCAACATTCCAACAACAATATTAATAAAATTATAATATTTAAAGCAAATGCAAGCTTGAATTCAGACACGGGACGGAGATGAACCGACATTATTCAAAATTGAACGTGCGAGAGATTCAACATGCAGAGCAAATCCGTTCATTTAACTACACTAAGTTCTTGATTCAACTTATGAGATATCGCACTAATATGCACACATATAATACATATACATATATTCTTAATATAAATATTTATTTTATACAAGAATCAATGATAGATTTTAATAATTTTGTTAACATTAGGATGAAATCCTTTAGTGAGTGATAAATGTATAATTATACATGTGAATTATATTATATCTAATTCACACAAAATTTTCCAATTATTTTGATTAATTTCATAATCAAAAACTATAAAAGATCTCAGTTCAATAGATATTTATTTATATTTTTGTATTTTAAAGTGATGGAAATTAAAAACAAAAGTAAAGACACAGTACATAAAATGCAAAATTCAAACACTGTTTTTCTTAAAAAAAAAAAAAAAACAACAACAACAAAATGCAAAATAAATATTAAATACATTTTTAGATAAAATAATATAATATTAAGAAATAATAATTGAAACAATAAAGAATTCGGTTACGTTAAACCGAAAAAATCGCATAGAAACGAAAGATAGTATTTTCCTATAATTCTGTTCTTATTAGAAAAAATTACAATTAAAATTTTAGCCTCTCCTGAGAAATTTAATTTACCTAAATATTTTGAAAATGATATTTTCTATAATTTCAAAGTAGTTTTGGATATAAATGTTGCCGAAAAACATGGGATTTTTAAAAAGTAAGGGCGGGCTAATACTTTTGACCCCTGGTGTATATGGCTATACATTTTCATATCCTCCCGCTTAAGATTACGTGTATCATAGGTTTCAACTTAAATTTTCATTTACGAGTCAAAAAAATCTATAAATTAAATAAATTGTAAATACTCACAAAAAATTTTAATAGCTCCAATACCTCGCGAAAAAGCTAGTACCGCCTTTCGCGCAGTCTTCGTGCAAATTTTCCAGTCAAAATAATCTATAAATTAAATATTCATAAAAATTTTTAATAGCTTCAATATTACGCGGAAAAGCTAGTACCGCCTTTCGCGCAGTCTTCGCGCAAATTTTCCAGTTTTTTCCCGATCCCTTCAAGCCTAAGCTTTAAACCCGTTAATTTCCGGCCAGCAATAAAAAGAACACACACACGTATCACCGAAGTGCTATACGGCGAGATAAGCCCTCTAACCAGCGCGCGGTTCGCCTCGCAGGAGAACAACAGCTTTTCGCGGGATTTATGCCGGCGGGTCGCATTCAAAGGATTTTCTTTATTTCTGGAGCCATTCGGGAACGAGCGTTTGCGGTGTCAGTCGAATGCCTCCTTTTTTCCGCGCCGGCTCACGTTTAATTTAAACAATCGCTTTTTCAGCGCCCGTTTCAGCGCGCGATTTAAGCCGGGCGATGTTGGCGCGATTGTGCCCTAGACGGGATTAAAGTTTGGCTTTTTCAAGGTTGTGTGTTTGGGATTGATGAAATTTAGTTTGTGGTTTCGTATTTAAGGGATGGAAGTAATTGGATTCGGCGTGTTATAAATTTTGTTGATTGTGGGGAATGTGTGTTTCTCACATGTATGAAATCTGATTTAATTTGTAACGCGTGTTGCGGAATAAGCGTACACTCCAATTACGATAACGTTTTTCACACCGCCTATTAAAGAACGACTCAGAAATAGCTTTCACGCGATTCACTTAGTATTAATTTAATGCTTTGAAAAATACCATGAGTCGACGATGGTGAGGATTATATGGTATAAAATTTTGAATTTGATATTGTAATAAGCTGAAATTTATAGTTGTTGCTTCGAACAATCGTCAGATATTTAATTCTTTCATTAGAATAGAAATGTATCCATTTTATTATAAATTCTCGATGATTGTATTGTAAATTTATATTGAGCTTCAGAAAGACACAAAATTTATTTTGTGGTATTGCATATATTCATAACAGAAAATATTTGGAAGAAAATGGGTCAGAACTATTTTCATTTAGTGAAATATTTTCATAATATTTATTAACCAACATTTATGTGTTTCTCAAAATATTTTTATGTATGGACATTTCATAAATTTTTTTTTTTAAGAAACATTTCAGTTTTTAACTTTTAAATTTTTTTAAGGGATATATGTATAAAAGTTCAGAAATACTGAACGAAAATTTAAATAAAACTATTATTTCAAAATATACATATGTATTATATTATATAAAAATAGAATACTAATTTATTAAAAAAAAATACGCAAGACATAACAACTCACAAATCTTCGATCTAAGACAGTTGAGAAAAAGGTCCTCACCATTGGGGTCCATTTTTGTCTAGCTCGGTCACGGGGGGGTTAAGCTGACCAAACACATCGCGAAAGACCCCAAGTCCGGCGTGATAGATTCGAGCAGTTAACGCCTCGGACCGAACTCGGAGCCCCCCCACAGGCCCCGTTTATTTATTTCTCGCATAAATATAAAAACGAACTACCCTTCCTTACCGGCCTCATATATTGTATACATAGATATAAGGATGGCCCTTAATTCTCTACTTTAAAAAAAACTTGAGTTGATCATTCATATTTCATTAAAAGCTGATTAAATTAGTGTTTTTGTGGTTGAAGTTCAGTTAACTAGTTTTAAATTAAATTTAAGCGCTGTCTAACGTAATCGTAAAGTGGATTCAATTGTATGTTATTTTCTTGAGATCATTTGATAAGTGATGGTTTTAGAATTTAATTTTTGAAATTATTTTTTAATAATCAAGTTTTGCAGGATGGTGAACAGTAAAACTGAATAATTTATATATTTTTTGATTAGCAAAATGCTTAGAATTCAAATATACCAAAATAAGGGTCCTCCTAATATATATCGTACGTACCCCCTTTTGTTTTGCGGCGTCGGCTCGAAATGAGATATTTTTTTCTTAACGGTCCCATTTGTTTATTTATCGCTTATTTATTTAAGCAGTTTCGTCCCGCGGTCGAAAAAATCCACCGTTCGAACGCACTCTTGTTCTCTTTTTTCATTTCATTTTATTTTTTCCAGTACGGAAGACGTGCACGGGGGGGGTGCGGCGTCTGGTTTTTTATTTTTATTTTGGCGCGTATGTGTGAACGGGTCGTTTTGGCGCGCGATTTTTCTTTTTTTCTGCCGCAGTTTTTGTTTTATTTTATTTGGACCTTGCGTGTTCGCAAACGTCGTATAAAATCGTCATAAATATGTTCCGGTCGTTTTGAGGGAGGCGCGTCCGATTGGACGGTTAATCGGGCGTGGATTTTTTTTGTTATTTGTCTATTTATTTATTTTTTGAGTCATGGGTATTTATGATTATTTATAAAAATATTTGAATTTTCGAAAATTTAAAAATTTTGATAGTATTTGCATTAAATTTTTTTTTATGACTCATTTGGTATTAGGAAGTTAATATCTTATAAAATGATCAATTAAATTTTTTTATGTAATTATTTTTAAATTATGCATGTATTTGAAAAGATTTCGATGTATCGAAATAAGACTGTTATTTTGAAAGAAAACTCTAGCGGCTTTTCACGCGAGTTTTCCATTCTTCTGAAAAAACCCTTCGAATTGCACGCAACTGAGATATGAGATTCCATAATACCTTTTCCGTATGACCTGAGGGAAATGTTTTGAATAAATATTATCGCTAAAGGAAATTTTTCATTTTGCTCCACGCGAGCAGTTTCGCATTTTCCTTACCTACAGTTCTTATTCTCTCTTATAAATTTTTCCTACGCGACTTTGGACCTCCCTTTTATACTTCGAGCGATTTTATTATTATATACAATATGTACTTTTTTCATATTATACCTGCTGTCTCCCTTCGTCGATGTCCGAATTTTTTATTCATTTCGTCAATTTACGAAGCGGGCCGGTGTGCAGGTATAATATTTCGAGAATTTCCCCGTTTCGAGACAAAGTGAAAGCTCTTTTGATCGTGGATTTGTTCCGATCGAGATGTTTTCGCCCTTTGATGTCTGATACAAATATTGCAGCGATCCACGGTTTTAAAATTAAAATTGATCTTCGTTAAACTTACGAGGAAAATTTACTCTCTCATCTTTCCACTCGCCTTTGATGGAAAAGCTTTCGGTAATACAATGTTTTTCATATTCCATTCAATGGTCTATGTGATATATTTGTAAAATATTCAGATACCATCCAATAAAGGAGCATTACGGTTTGTGAAAACTTATTACTTTTGCGGATTACGTGCGCGAATCTTTAAACATATCTCCTCTCGTTTGAGTTATTGGAGTGGAATTTAAATCATAAATGAGATGTGTTACGTTCCGTTTTTCGAAATTTTATTTCCGCGAGAGTTCTCAGTGTTTGTTCTTGCTGAAAAGAAATTGAAAATGAGCAAAACGATGCAATAGAAAGCGGAAAAATGAAATTGCCCTTTTTTCGTCATCTTTCAGTGGTTCAACAAATTTTCATTGTTCTGAAACGTAAGGGGATAGAATGATGCACGCCATTGCACTTAAACCAAAAAGAATTAAAAAAATAAATAAATTGAATGCATCACAATTGGAAGTAAATGTTCTTTATAATTCCATTGTTTTTAAACAAATTAGTTGCAATAACGTATATTGGAATGAATACGTACAAAAATGAATTAAATACGTTCCAAAGAAATCAATCAAGCGTCCCTTCTAAAAACGATCATTTTATGCATAAACGCATTCAAAAGAATAAATCAGGGAATCTTCCGATTTTTTTTTACACGAAAAAAATAAATAAGAGAAGCAATCTAACGAACAGTACCTGCATAGACCATAAAAATTCTAACGCCCCTTCTCGATACGAAAACGGGGGTCGCAAGATTAACATTTCACGGTGTCTTGGTCTCATTTCGTACGTGTTTCCTCGGATGCACAATTCTGCAAAACTCCATCCACGACTTTACCTACCGTTAAAGAAGATCGGTGTATCCGTACAATTAACCACCCCCGTACAAGCGAAGCGTGCAATTCATAATATACAGGGCGAATAATCAAAATTCGCAATCTGGATCTTAGCGGATTTGTTTACAAAGGATATTTCTGGCCAAAGAACAATAAAATCGTTATTGTAACAAATCGGTCAAGAATTTTATTGCTTTCACACATGTGCTTTATAAAAAAAGCACAAAGGGAAAAGGTAATCGACTTCAAATCATTCGAGACTAAGAATAGATCATCTGATCCGATTCCAACCAACAACATAGATTCTCCACATAATTCCGAAAATAAACAATCGAGTCCTTTGATTCTACACCCCTCACATAATAAAAATAGATGTATAAAATCTCAACGGAGTCATTGCGATTGCTTCGTTTAAAAGCGTCGGCGGAGCTCTCACGTGTAGGCCATCAATTATCTGTTGTGGCAAACTGTAGGAGAGCCCGAACAATGATATGCTCACGTGTAGAATTTCAACAATAATAAAAACAATGGAACAAGCTTCAGCGGCGGACGCAGTACTTAAAACTTAAGCGTGTACATAGCGTATTACACGTCGGATAGGTTATTATTGCACGTATTATGTTGTGCGAGCGTGTTATTCATTATGGCGGTAACGTGTCGTGGATCACGCTAGTTTCTATGGGTTTCATTTATGTTTTTGTTTATTGATTTTGATTTTTTTTTAATTAATGGGTAAATCGGGAGTTTGAGTATAAGTTGGCGTTTTCAAAATATTGAAAAAAAAAATTGTGAAATTTTTCTAAAGAAATCGTCTGATACTGAGTAAATTTTGAGATAAACGATGATAATTTAATGCAGTTTATATTATGCATGCTTTTAGATAAGATTTTTTAAATACTAACTTAAATTTTGATTCATTATTTTTATACAATTAAGAAAAGTAATTTTAAAGAGTTGATTATTTACAAAATTATTTTATGCGAAAATTTAACTGCTTAGTGCAATAATAACGGAATATGCCTAGTATCTATTATTGAAATATGTATATTATAATATTAATGTTTTTTAATATAAACATTTTATTAATTTTTTTAAACATAAACAAAAATTATATTGGAACTATTATGCATGTAATTTTGTATATGTTAAAAATTTGCACAGTTAACCATAAAATTATGTTAATCGATACCATTAAAATAACAATTTTGCTCGATGAACAGTGAAATATACAAATTTAAATATTAAATACGACATTGAAATATTATTTGATAGACGAAAAGGCATTTTTATCGTTTCATACGAAAATAAATAAATTGAAAATTTAACTCACCATATATTCCCACTAGAATACATTTCACGTTAAATATTCACTCGGAGCGTGAACACTTTCGATTATTCACGTGAAAAATTTGACTATGTATACAAATTCGAAAAAATAAAAACCAAACAGATATTTATAGTTTTCGTTAGTCACACGCTTAAATATGCGCATAGTGAACGTTCAAAAGTGCCCCATTGTCGCGCAAGAGACGGACACGAAAGTTAACTCTCGACCGCATGTTTTGACGATTGTTCTTGCCAACGTTGATATATTGAGAAATCTTTGTTTTGACCAATATTCGACGTCAATCAGAGTTGATGGTTTTTTTTTTCCAAAATATTTTTCACGAATCCGAAGGTCGAGGAAGCGTCTTCATCGCGCCGAACAATGTGCAGCTGAAAATTACAAAATGTCTTTACAAGGTTATTTTTATTTATTTTAATTAATTTTATTTATTTGATCATTTAGTTTTATCAATTGTACTGATTTGTATTAACCATTGAAGTTAAGCGATACATGATGCGGTCAAAACGTGAATATGCACTGTTGGGTTTGAATAGTTTCTGAATTTAGCTACTCGAGAGTTACCTTCTCTTTATCGCATATGATAAGGAAATAAGGTCAAACTTCTGATGATATCATAAAGGGCTTGTCCTATTGTGGTCACTATAAGAATACAGGTTATGATAATAATCTTATATATAATATTAATAATCATACAATACAAAAATACTTTTTTTTTTCAACAAAAACATTCTTCTTACAATTGAAAAATAGACATATTTCAATTCCTATAATTTACGCATAGGGGATAATTTCCTAAAACAATTACGTTTTCGTAAACCGTAAAATTTCAATGTTCTGTCCGTCATTAATTTTCATAAGGCGGGTTGTCGGGGTTTGTCGCTTCTGACACATGGGGTCTTGATTCGACTAATTGCTTGATGGAGTGGACGGATGAATGCACCAAACCATGTGGGATATCATATGAGATGTCATCTTTTTTCGGTTCCTCTTTTTTTCGTATAAATATGCAAGTATCGTGTAAAAATCATCAATCATTTCGGTGTTCGCGTTCGCGACAAAAGATTCCACAGGAGCGACGTAAAGTCTGAATAATTCATGGATGGAAAATAATACAAAATGAAATTCGCGTAAAATATAATATAACATATGATGTGTTAAACTCAGATGTGATCCATAAATGATTGTGCCGGTTTAAAATTTTGAATTATGGGCGATTTAGATATGAGAAATTGAGAATGTTCATAGTGTATCTTTAGAGTGGATGAATTTGTATTTTATCTTCATTTTTTAATGTAAGATATATTATTTTTGACAATAATAAAATGTTAAGGTTTATATTTATTTATAAATTATTCAATGGGGTTATATATATTTTAAAATTTTTCTTATTACATGAATAAAGTTAACTGTCAGGTATATTATAATATGTAAATAAACTATTTTAATTGTTTCTCAGTTTTAAAATGATGCATTTTTTATTAAAGAAAATATTATGTAAGTTTTAAAAATAAAATTCTATCGAAAATTTAAGCATTAATTAAAAATGATTATAACTTAAATAGTCGGTAAAATAAATCTAAATGAAGAAGTTAGTAATTAAAAACTATCATAAATATCTTTTAATGCAAGTGTTACTTATGATTCATCGTGGAATGAATTCGTATTCGCCATAGTTGGTTTACCAAGAAAAAGTCATTTGAATCTATTAATGGTCGACCCCCTGATCTCTCCTATAAAAATTCGAGTCACGGGCATCAAACGAGTCGAAAAAACTGGTTCGAATCAGTTAAATTCTAATTTGAATTCGTCTAAAGATCGGAAGATAGTCCATTTATCATTGCAGCTCTTCTGTATTTTTATGTTTGTTTTACAATATATTACGTGCGCATTCTTCCTGTATCTCAAAGATCGATCGATCCGTTTGGAATCTTAAGATTTACAGTTTTTGGTTTTCGAAATATGTACAAGATAAGTTGTTCTATGTTTTGTTTTGATATTTTTTAATTGCGATATCGTTGACAAAGTTTCTACATAGAAATGCTATAAATTTTATCATTTTATTTAAGAACAAATCGAATAATTATTCTATTATATAAAAATTTGTTTTTTTGAACAGGTTTTTTTTACATTATCACGAAGGACGCACACGTACTTCGATTAGTAAACGAATGGAAAATTACGAAATTTTATCACATAAATGTCAAATCTATAATGTATATTATATTTTGAATTAACAGATTTCACATGAAAATATCTTATATAAAAAATAGAGATTTTTATAAACGAGATTTCGATTCAAATTGAAATCTTTTTATATTCAATTTTCATGTATAATAAAAAAAAAGAATTTATCACAAACTTTAAGTCGTCTTTAATTAAATCAGCCCGATAGTGCGCTTTTAAACTTTCCCATATTAAAACAATAAAGGTAATCTATTGAAAAAAAAAAATCGTTTCGCAACCCGTACTTTCCCCTTGTCAGATCGACAATATATGATCAAATTCATTTATAGACTAAACAACACTCAACTTCAACATCATACAACATATAATTTCCAAAAAAACCAACATCAAAGCGACGGAAATCCACCAAACAAAAACCAAAAACCACAAAAAAACTTCACAAACACCAAAAAAAACCTCGCGAATTCTCCAAAAATTATTCATGGCCGTATTTTCGACTGCATCGGAAGTGCGCGCGTTTTTTTGGATGCGCGCGCGCAGGTCAGCATCCGGTTCACGAATAGACCGTCTCAGTACGCAGCACGACGTGGTGGCGCGTGCGCGTCGTGCTCGCTTCGTGCTGCTCTCGAGGATCTTTTTGTCCGTTGTCGGTCTTCGGAAGGTGGTCGAAGGTTTCGTGGTGGTCTTGTGCTGGTTTTTGTGGTAGTTTTGTGTGAAAATAGCGTGTTTTTTGGTTAGATTTGGTAGTGCAATCGGGTGTGTGGATTGTTGCTGTTTTTGTGCAGGTTTGTTTATTATCATTTTTTTAGATTGAATTTATGATTTTCTTGATTTACTTGTGTATAATATTAGTGGTGATTCGTATTTAAAAAAGAATGATATTGAGACAAGATTTTTTTCAAAATGAATAAAATTTAATAACTAATTATTTGCATATGATAAAAAACGATTTATTCAAACAAAAAAAAAAAATACATATTTTTTTATTCAAATTTTTTATAATGAAAATGTAAATGTGAATAGGATAATAAGGAATTTTTTATCGCATTATAGTGCTCCTTACTAATTGAACCAGTTATTCAAAATCATATCAACGTTTTTGAAACTATTTTTATAACTAATTATTTGCACACGATAAAAATAACGAATTATTCAAACAAAAAAATTACATATTTTTTTATTTAAATCTTTTGTAATGTGAATAGGATAATAAGGAGTTTTTTTATCGCATTGTAGCGCTCATTACTAATTGAACCAGTTATTCAAAACGTTTTAAAATTATTTTGCAATAGCACAAATGTTATTTTCGAACGTTTGAAAAAAAACATTTTTTTTAAAGACAGAATAAATCTTGAAAATATTTCCTCGGTACGGAGTGTATCGATGAATAATTTATAAAATTACTCAAGTGACTCATTATGCGAAGTCGACGAGAAAAAAATAATTCGGCTATTCAATTAAGTAATGAATAAATTTAATCGTCAAAAGGCTAACTTTCGATCGATGATTAATATAGTAAAGATAAGACGGCAAACCGACACGGACAGCGTTAAAGATTGCCGAATTCCCGATAACAACTGATCGAAACGCGTTTGTTACTTTTGTGCAATATTAATCAATTGGTTTGTACTTATTCGATGAGTGTGTTAACATGAAAACCAGAAAAACTGGAAAATCATTAAGTAAAATGCGAATCGTATTCGATAAATTATCCGAAATATTCAAAGATAGATTCGGAAGTTATGTGCATTTTGGCTTTCGATTTCGAAGCAAGAATAACAAACTGAGAAATTTATTTTTAAATATCAGATGGAACGAAATCGTGTTTTCCGGATTACGAGGGACTTTCCTCTTCTTCTATTTGGTTGGAAAAAATATTGTGATTTTTTTGTCGTGACTTGGGTTTTAAACTCTTTGAGGTCACCGTTTATGAGTTTAATTTGTAATTTGACATCAATTGGAATTTAATTCGTATTTATTTATTTATTTATTTAATAAAAAATGTAAAAGAATTCTATGGAAATAAAATACTCACCTATTAGTCGAATGACTTCGTTGGTAACGATTCCAATAAAAATATTATTTTCCATGAAATTTGTAATAATATTTTCTTCAATAAAAACATTATCGTGTTTCACAAACTTATATTAGAAATTTAACGATTTGACGTTTGAAATTTAATGTTTTTGTATTCAATTCCTTGTACAGATTAAAAACGATAATGTAGATAATAAAAACACAGTAATAATATAAATAAATCATCATTAAGTTTGACAATCGATTGTTTCCGTTTAAAGGTTTGCTTATGGGCGCCATGGCGCTTCCTCTCACTTGGCCATAACGCCGTTTTAACGGGCCATCATCGGTGTTCGTTTTTAGCCCATGAGTGTTGGGCTCGTGTTGGGCAGGAAGGCGACAATTGTGGCAGTAAATTCGCACCAGGGCCGGCGCTAGGCCAAATTAGTGCAGTACATTAATCGCGGTTGACAACATTCTTGTTTGTCTGTGGTTCTCGCTAATGTTTTTATTTGTTTGAATTTGGGATTTATTATGAAGTCACTTTATACTTTTATTTATACTTTTTCGGAAAAGTATAATTTTTTTTGTTTAATCAATTTTAATTAGATTGGTTTGATTGTTGATTTTTTTGAAAATAGACTGAATTTTTTTTTATAAATTTTACTTTTTGTTTAATTTTAGTGGTGGATATAAATATTTCATACATAATTCAAAATTTACTAATTACATATGATTATTTTGTTTACATTTGATAAATAATTACTTTTTAATTTTGGAATTATCAATGTTCATATTCGTTTAATTCGAATCAAATGAAATATAAAATAAAAATTCGTTTATAAATAATAAATGTATTTGGCCTTGTTTCAAAATGAATGTCATATTATACACATGCGAAAAATTAAAACGAACTATTAAATTTTAATCAATATAATTCCGGTTTGTTAAATTGAAACGTTTCATAAAAACAGCAACGAATAATTAATTAGATTACAACGTCACGTTTTCAGCAATTTGAACCATTTATAATTTCACACATACATATATAAACGAAATCCATGTCCTTTGATAAAAAACAATTTCAACATTTCACATAGCTGAAAATACGAATCTTTCAATTCGGCATCAAACAAAATAATCGACTGTCGATACAATTGACGTTATATGTGTCACTTACTGAAAATTCACCTCGTTATATTTGCACACGTAAAATCGAACAAGCAAAATTTCCAAAACTTTTTAATTTATACGAAAATATTAAATATTTATTCAACGGAAAAATAGGACGATAAAACGGAACGTTCTACGCGCATAAACGTCGAAACCCTTCGGTTGTTTTTTCGCACGAATTTTCCGGCATAAACCTCTCGAAAAAATATACGTATGCGAAAATAAACGTGAAAGAGATACGTGCGTGAAAAATCCTAGCGTCATATGCAAAACGTATAAAATAAATAAATACGAACCCTTTTGTGTTCGCTTTTTGCGCGCGCGACAAACGCCCAGCAATAATACGACAAAATTAAATATGAAAAAGTATGGAAAGCCGACATACAGGACGACTAATCTAATTTTTAGTGCGGTTTATCCTGTCTGGTGCACACTGCGATTTCACGAGCGATAAATAAAAAATGGATACATCGGGTGCAGGGATGGAAAAAATTGTATGCATGTGGAAAATGGTCGCGCGTGTAATGCGTTTGATTTTTGTTTTTTTTTTGTATGGAGTTGTTATAGTATTTGAATATTTTATTCGATGAAGTATCAGTTTTGAATATGTTATATATTTTTGTATTTATTTTGAACGGATATGAAGAATAACTGTAATAAACAGATGAGAGAATGATCAAAATAATATCATCATATGTATAAGCCTATACAATTTCTTTAAGACGGTTTTTTTTAAATATAATTAATTATATACTTATTTTATCAAATCGCAATAAAAATATTTTCAGATTAATGTAATATAGTAGTACTCATTTACTTATGTCACTTACATGATCTGTAAGAAGAAATGACTGCGTATAACAAGAATAATCATTGATTTTTTAATAATATCCCGTATATAATATTTTGTTTAAATATAAAAAAAATATGTAACAGAAAACTTAAATATTGAAAAAATCATGATCAGGATGTAATAAAAATGAACTGCTTATCTTTTCAACTGAGAAATAACCGCAGCTTTCTTCTATAAATCAACCCAACGAATGTTTTCGATCCTGAGATAAAAATCTAAATTCAGCAAATTTCTAAAATAAAATAAGATAAATTATGAAGTCATTCAACCAGTTTACGTACTAAAAAAAATATTTTAGAATAATCCTAAAGCAAAATTCGATCTCGAATATTCGGAATGCCATCTCCGTTTAGCGATTCATTCAATTTTCCGAAGCCGCCGTGACCGTTTGTAAATATTTTTTCAGCGCTTCTGAAGCGCGTAAACTCGCTTCGATTATTTATGTTCTGAAACGTATTTATTGTATGAAAATAGGCGCGAAAAAATATATATAAACCATAATAACGGATGATTTAAGACGTCTTGGCAGGTGTTAACTATGACTATATGCGATATTAGCGCGAATAACTTCTCTCAGCAATATGGAATGAAACATATTCTCGTTTTAACTCGTATCGTAATCACGTCATAAATTACTCGAATTTTTTTGCGGGAATTGTTTTAGTGGAATTAAATTGTGTGCAACATGATTTAAATGGAGATAGATCATTGAAAAATACACATTTCTCTCTAGAAAATATGCGGTAGAGAATTTCGTTTTTCTGTAGTATATCCATTTATTTTTATATTAATGTGTTATAATTTTAATATTCATATACATCTCATGTTAATTGTTTCGAATATGTCGTATTTAATCATACTTAAGTATCCGAAACGACTCATTTATTTTGTTAAAACTTCGGAAGTTATAAAAGAAATTATTATTTACTATAGTTTTATTATAATACAAGCATAATAGACAAAATGAAGTGCGTAATAATATAATTTCACAGATCTCTAAAGGTTAAGTATTCAAAAACACTTGGAAAGTGTGTCGACCTATTCCGAGAAAATTATTGGCCACCATTCAACATTGACCAATGTACGATTAATGACTAAAATACTTAGTAAGAGCATTGAACGTAAAATTATGCAAATTTGCAATGTACTTGCGAAAAATTGCAAAAAGTAACGTTGCGGCAGATACGAACCGTTTGCCAAAAAAATATAAATATCGAACATTGACGCAGAACTTTTCTATATTTGCGGCGGTCGGCAAACCACTATGCTGAATATTAAAATTTTCGCAGTCGTTACGATTTTAATACGGTTCGAAACATCATGCGGATCTCCATTTTGTTTACGTTCGAAAGCATTAAGTTTTATATCGACTTTATGTGTTATGACTCTACGTTCGTCTAAAAGGAAAATCATTGCCTTTATAAAAATATGAAAATTTAGCGATATCGTACCGTGAAAGACGTCAATGCGCCCCTATGCGTTTTATCACTGTTGCGTATTTGCGAATTTTATGTTGAAAATTTTTGTTTGTAAGAGAAGTTATTTGATTGCTTTGAATGTACATACATCCAATACTCTTTTTATACGAAGGATACGTTCCAGAGACTACCGTTTAAAAAAAATGTATGGTGACCATATCAAAATTGGAGATAGGTTTCATCGGTATATTTGGATTGAATTTCCATCCAAATGTGCTGTGTAAAAAATGTTTAGTGTGAAAAAATTTTGCAACGTAAAATCACCGAAAAAAAAAATCGATTTTTTAAAATTTAATAACTATAATTGTATACTAGTCTGCACCAAATCTTACCATTGTGGCATAATAAAACGTTTTTTTTTGCACCGTATTAAAGTGAAATAAAAATTGTGTAAAAATAATAGGTTCTTCTTTATTGAACCGTGTAAAAAACCTTCGTATAACCAGGATTGGGTATATTGGTCCGTGTTGATTATTGAAATTCTGAATCTGACTACTATTGAGATGTATTTAGTATTCATCTTGGGTATAAGTTTGTTTCAAACAAATTAGATTCGGAATTTTGATTGTACTATGAAGACTTTATTATGTAATGATTATGACGAACTCAGAATTTTTATAAATATTTCAATTATGACTTTCAACAAAAATCATTGAACAAGTATAATCCTTCATCATCTCACAACATAAAAAAACATTAGGAACCCATATAATTTCAACAACATTATTATTTTTAATATTTAATCCCACCATCAAAACTCAGATCGTAAAATAAGATCACAAGTGGATACGTCTGCAAACAACTCTCAAACATAATTTCCAAGAAAGACCGTCGAGTTGTAAAAATGTGATCCCGCCATCGCACATACAGCACATTCACCCCTTTCTACCCCGAAAAGAAATCGAGACCCGAAGCCACCATCCACACAGACCTTATTACACCCAATATATACAACAGTGAAAATTTAGCACGTTGTCGCCGGCAGTTATGCGAATTTTCGCGGTACGTGTACGTTTTCGAGTAAAACGTGAACGTATTCTTTGACGACGTTATGACAAAGTGATTTACGTTGTGTAGCGTAAGTTGCCGTTGTTGTGTCACAAGTGGCAGTTTGTCTAGTCTAGACCTTGTTAGTCTTGTGTCTATTTTTACGACGCCTTATTAAAATGTGTTCAAGCTCGTACTTTGTGTGTGTCGTGCATTTTCGCGAAATTTTCTCGTACGCTCTTATGTCATTTGCATGTATTTTTCATATTATGCTAAGCGAAATAACTATATTCGACGAAAATGTGTTCGTCCATAAGAAAAAATTTTATGCGTCGAACCAAGTTTTATATGAATTACGTTATTTTAAAAAATCCATGAATATAAATGCCTGTAAATTTTTCTAGATGAAATTTTAGTGTTCAGTGCTGAAAATTTCATTTTTCAAATAAGTAAAACTGCTGAAATTATTAAATTGCACAGATTGATGTATAAAAAGGTATTATATTTGAATGAACATAATGTATGAATCATTCAAGTTAAAAAAATGAAAGAAAAAACAGTCTGGAGTTAACTCAATTATAATTTCATACGTGATAAAAATTCTATAGTGGCTATTTACAATCTCTTATAACTAGGGTGACCATATTTCCCAGGACCCAAAACGGGACGTTCCCCAAAAAAATGCCCCCCTCCCCTATATAAAAAAAATTGTTGCACGTTTAAAAATTTTCCCTCAATTAATATCGTTAAGGAAGTACACTACCGATGAAATTTATTTTCCCACCCATATTTTTTCCAATATCATACATTCATTAACGAATTTATTGCTCAAAATAACTTTTAAGCAATGGATAATATCATTTCAAATATATTTAGAGAAGGAAACACGATCAGAAGTGACAAAAAATATTTTTACGATTTTTTTTCTAATAAGAATATAACTATTGAAAAATCCATATTTTTTTTCATACCATATTTTTCTTTTCAGTTAATCGAATTCTTTCATTATTTTATATTGGACGAAACTATGCTAATTTAAAAATGCATTGAATATTTATTTTCATTTTCATTAAAAAAAAACAGCGTTCGAGTTTCGCACTTTTTGCATCATGTCTTTATCTACATATAACTTTTATTTTTGGAAAATTTTTCAGCGAAAAACAGTGAATTTTTTTAATTACACGATATTAGTAGTGAACAAAATAATGCGTTTTTCGGTTTAAAAAAAATGTAGGCTATCTTTATATGACATTTTTGAAAATACTATATTAGTTTTTTCTGTTGAATTTTTAAACGATTCTTTGAAAAATCGAAAAAATCTAGCAATAATACAAATCAAAATATAAAAATTAGACTTCAATTAAATTATTGACCAAAAAAGATTCAAGGAAAACACATTAAAAAATACAATTTTGATAAATATAAAAAAAATTCAGCCATCTTATGTCCATAAAAATATGTAAACTGGCAAAACGGGACAAATTGAACTATTTTACGAAAACGACGGGACGAACGCAAGACGCGACGAAAACGGGACTATCCCGGCGAAAACGGGACGTATGCAGTGCCGTAGCAACCTCTTGGCAATTGGGCTAGTGCCAAGGGTGCGAGAGATTTTGGGGCGCCAAAGGTGCTTGCGGCTTTTTTTTTTGAATAGTTTTAAAAGTCGTCGAGCTTTTTTTTAGGGAAAATAATTTTAAGAAGTGTCGAATAGTATTTGCCAAGGGCGCTAAAACCTTGCTACGGCTCTGGACGTATGGTCACCCTACTTATAACTCATATTCTATTGAAAAAAATATTAAATTAATTTTTACTACAATATTCTAGTATTAGTATCCATAAGGGTTTCATGAATTATGTCTATTATAAAATTATCCTTTTTTGGCTTCACTCTGCATATTTTGAGCATTTTTTTAGCTTTAATTTGAATAAAATTAGGTTTACATTAAAATCAATCAACTAATGAGATTTTAATATTTTTAATATTCATAACCCAATGATACGATTTTTTCTTTGTGTATAATACATTAACGAGCGCCCATATAGCTTAGAAGTTACGCAAAACGCGGCACAACCAAGAATAAACGTTTCGACACAATCCAACAAAAATTTGGCACCGAAAGGGATTAAATAAATATGAAACGCCTCCTTCGCATAAACGTGAACGTATTCCAAACAAACATCATTTGAAGTCGATTGTGGTATTTAGTGACGACGTTTGCAGCAAAATCCTTTGCCGTATATATTTTTTCGGCTCACTTTCATGTTTATCTTCAAATAAAATCGGCCATGAATGGATCCGAAATACGTTCGGCTTGAATAAAAAAATATCCAAGTCGTTCTGTTTATAAATTGAGAGAAAAAAGTTGTAAATTTCGATCGCGGAAGAAGTGTACGCACGGGCGTTTGCCAAGTTGGAAATAGTCGCGAAAAAGTAGCCGAAATCGTCTAGCGATTAAATTACGACATGTTTATGTGTTTATGACCTTTCGTCGGTTGTGGATCTTTGAGAGAGAATTTTTTGAAGTGAAATTTTCACAGCGTTAATTCGAATTCGCTATGAGTTTCTCAACTATTTAAACGGATTTTTCAGAATCTTTTTAATATTCTTTCGTACAAATAGTTTTAAGTATGTTTATGAATATCAGTTGTTGCTTAAAACGTGACATGAGATAAATGTTCCAATTTCGTTTAATATTAATGTGATCCATTAGCCAAGAAACGGTTAACTACCAGTACTACCACCAAATTAAAGGTAAAATTCACGAGATACTAAATTACGATAGGAATTTTTTAAATATTCTTCTCTTCATAATATAGAGAGATAGCTTTCGCGGAAGTTAACATGACAGTTATTTTTTCCAAACAGTTTTTAATCAACGCTATGCGAACATATTCATTTACTGAACGCAATAAATAACATTTTACTTTGGTTATCAATGGAGATTAGTGTGTTTAAAAAGACTAAACTATCAACTAAAGTCTTTGTTACATAAAAACGCAATATCAAAGTGTTTTCGTTGTTTTAATCATCAACAATAATTTGAAAGTATTTTGTTACAAAATAATAAAGTTTAAAAAAAAATTAAAGATATTTTAATATTAGTGGACAGTATTTATAATGTGAGAAAAATTCCAGAGAAACGCTAAAGTCTTCGAAACACGCGTCGGGATGTTAACGTCGTTCAGAAATAGAAGCTGACCGGTTAAGATGGAAAGATGTTCAAGCTGAAAAAAAGCTCGCTTTTAAAAGCTCAAAATGTCTGTCTCGATGATAATAGATAGTTCAGCTCAATTCCGAAGGGGAGAACTGCTAAAATATGCCGACGATGATATACAAACTGCCTCATTAACGTTTAACCGTAGTTCATACAAAGTGATGATATGTTACCGTTTTATATGATAGTTTTGTTCGAGAGTTATTGCAATTTGATTATTCGTTATTTTTCTGCTCTTTCAGCATTCGTTCGGTGCAATTTATTAGTATAAGTTTCGGCGAGATCGTTAACCGAGCGGTTATTTTTAACTGTGCAGTTAAATTGTAATGTTGGCTCCGCGCTCGAAACTTGCTAATGAATGAAGATGTATTCTGTTGCAGATATTACACTTGAATTATTTAAAATGTAACGAACTTGTGTTTTGATAATGTGGTTGAGTATTCATAAAGTTGTAGCAATTTTAGTATATATCGTCTGAGTTTAATGTGGTTTAAACAAGTGTAGTGTTGAGTTTCACCGAGATAAAGTTAGTAAAAGTATAATTTTACAGAGTATTATAAAAACTTTATGATGTATATTTCGGATCAGTTTCAAAAATGACGGATACCGATCTAAATGTTTTTCATTAAAAAACGTCATACCAGACAAGTTTTTCGACAAAACGAACGACAATATATCGTTTCGTTAGACACTCCTATGACACGTAAACATATTTCACACGAACGTCAAAATATCACAAAAAGAAGACGAAAAATTTTGAGCAGACGCACAAAAACAATTTTTCGTACACGAACCATCCGATTTAATAAAGTGACGCAATTTAACTTTGCGGTTAAATTTATTGCAAACTAACGTTAAACCCCCAGCGACCAGTAACGGTAAACGTACGTTGGAAATATAACGATTCGTATTTACGTTACGGATTCGTAATGCTTCATTAGACTCGTCTGCGGTTTACTTATGCACGCTCGTTTGTCATTGCACTTTTTTCTTGTTTTGGGTCTCTTTCGAAAGAAAAAATATTTTCGTTTACGTGTGTAAACTCTCTTTTCCATTATCGTTTCGGCGGGTGTGCGCAATTCGAAAATTTGAATTTCAAAGCGGCCTTTCGAATAAATTTCACCGGCCGTTCGTGAAAATGCGAACGATTGTCGAATGGACGATGGAAGAATAAAAGTTTGGTGACCCCCTGATTTTGGTATGGATTGGAGATTCTATTCGATCATTTAGATTGATTGGACTGTTTGCAGACTCAGCTATTTATTTTAGATTGAAAATTTTACTATGCATTAATTGCTCAAACTTCAAAAAAATTAAATATAAATGTTACTTGTATATATAATATAATATTTCGGAAGCACATAGAAAATGACAAAATATCTCTTGACATTCTACGAATCCATCATTTACTCACATCCAGCCCAGCGCATACATTAATAATGCATACTCGTGCTTTTAGCTAATTCACTCTCATATGTTAAATTATTTTCGGTGTTTTTCCGAAAATTTTCCGTATTATGAAAGATGGCTGTAGTATACAAATTATTTACATGTTAACTAGCATCTCTATTCTTGGCGTTTTCAATTTCTCCACATGAAAATCCGGCTTAGGCACGCTGCGCTCGCTCCTTTGAAGTTCTGATTTGCTTAAGACGTCGGTTTTAATATCTCGTATCCTTTTGTTGGGATTGGAGACGAGCTCGGGTGGGGCATTTATTTACCTTTTCAGGATTCGAAATTAGTTTGCTTCTAATAATAATGCAAACACCGTTCCGCGAAAAACATTATATCATCTACTAAATTCCGCAAAATTTTCACTATCATATAACATTTTTCATATTAAAAACATATTTTCCAAGAACCTAAATATATAAATTATACAACAATTATTGATCCAATCTTCAACGAAGCACTCGAAAATATTATACAAACGTTAAAACGAATCTGTTACAAATTAGTTATATTGTAACGACGCCTCGGTAGGAAACTAAAGCGCGATTTTATCAATGGAAAACTAATTAACGATTAATGGCCCATTTCATACGACTTAGTTGCCCGTGTACTCGCATGTACGTACCCGGAGTCAAACGTTAACGTGTACGTACGCATATTATACGAGCGCGTATATATCGTACTTACGTAGTTAATGTGTGACAAATTTACGTCTATTAAGCGTGTAAGTCGCGTGTCACACAAGCCACTCAAGCAATTCGAACGGCAATAATTTGGCACGGTGGTGTAATGGCACAGTACACTGCCGTATCCTGTGCTCATTGCCGATTGTAGGTGTTTAATGCCGATTTAAATCTATTTGGCGGCGAATAACGGATGAGGATTTGGCAGTTTTGGGTTCGGCATAAAAATATATAGAGGTTGTGTAATTTTTGAAGGTTTTTGGATTTAATTTAAAAAAAGTTATGAAATGAAGCGATTCTCATAGATCCTCATTTTCCTCTTTTTTAGATAATTATCATTTATTTTTGAAAAGATTATCAGAAAATTAATAAAAGAAAATCATAATCCTGTAGGTTTCTATATGCAATATGATTTTAAATTAATTTCTAAGACATATTTTAATCGCACCCTAACCATTTTGTGGGTTTGTTAACCCTTCATGGTTAATTCTGGACATCGCACAATGCACACCATCCGTTTTTATGTCCTTCAGACAAATTTAACTTTACGATATCAAAAAATGCAAGTTCAAGAACGCAAACGACTACGACGTCTTCGGCCACATAAACTGCGCTATGTTTTTGTATACGTTATTATAATCTTATTGTTCACAATATGAAATCTACTTTTATAACTTCATATCCACTTCGTTCTACTGCAACATCCATTTCTATGGTACGTAAAAATACGACAGCTTTATCCCACAAAAGATTGCGTACTCAAATAGAATTCAAGAGAGATTTTCGATAAGGATTGTGAATTGTATCGAAATTGTGTACTTGAATCAAATTATAGTTGATCCTTATAAATAGCGCTGTTTTTATTTATCTTTATTTATCGAGGTGTAATCTAATTTTAAACTTTGATGTACTCTTTTTTATTATCGTTTGTTGTGTGAGATTGTTGAACTGCTGGTGTCGGCTTCCAGTCAATACTCTCGCTAAGCCAAACAAATGAGCCGCACTATAAACAAATCTGGCCATGTGTGTTATGAATGGTCACCGGTATATCAATATGTGCTAGATTTGAGAAAAAAAAAGTATGTAACAATGTACCAGTTATGCATGAATGGTGTACCACATTGCAAATTTTCATTGATAATTGTGTCGTAACTCGTACGAACAAGTTAATTAATCGTATACTGTAATTGAAATATTACGAAAACATAAATTGATGGATAATTGTATGTTAGCATTAGCTTTGAATACAATGGAATAAATTAAATTAAAAAAATGGAACAATCAAATTAATATAAATGATTTTTTCATTATTGTTTCAGGTCAAAGCTGAAGGATGTTAGTCTCATAACTGGGCAACAATTGAAATGCAACGAGATTACG
This sequence comes from Hydropsyche tenuis, assembly GCA_009617725.1. NCBI lineage: Eukaryota > Metazoa > Arthropoda > Insecta > Trichoptera > Hydropsychidae > Hydropsyche > Hydropsyche tenuis. The sequence continues at coordinate 1,105,414 of VTON01000067.1, forward strand.
GTTGAACCATGAAGGTTCGCACTACTCGCCCGTGCGAGTTGGATAAGTTGAACTGGTTCAGTTAGTACATTCTGTTCGACTTCGAGCTTTCCAAGATGAAGCTGAATATATTGGTGCTAGTTCTACTGTGGATGTGCCAATACAGATCGGCCGAGGAATCTGCTGAAACAGATCGAAACGGTGAGTTCCAACTTCAATATAAAATAGATTAATCTAACTTGAGTTATTTCGTACGATTGTCAGTGAGCATTGTACAGATTCAAGTCGATCGTAATCGATTATATGGTCGAATTGAAATTTTCGTTCGTTTCGTAAACTAGATTAAAATTGTAACTAAATTTTCATTTTTCGTCGGAAACTTATCGGTTTTGGGTAGCGAAACTCTAAGGCCCCGAACGTTAAACACAATTTAACTCTTCGCGCAGAAGTTGCGCGTCGACCGAAATTAATTTCGGGGGCCCCGGGTCCTTAAATCGCAAAAAGATTTGCGAAGCAGATAAGTTTGCGCCTTTAAGCCTCGAGCCGTGCTTTAATCCCTTAGATTTATGTGTGTATGACTTTTCTCGATGTAAATCTTGTATAATTTACTGATTGCTCCGCGCTCGCAGTTTAAACGCGTCCTGCGATATTTTAAAATCGACGCAAGGATACCGAGTTCAAAGACATTCTTGATTTAAATTACGAAGGTTATATAATTTTATTTAATCAAATAATATAATTTTGACTTATATTTCTGAAGAAATTTTTGATAGAAATACTATGCATTCGGAATATTTGAAAATCATGCAGAGTAGAGTATTTTATTTCTCTTTTTCTGAACTAATATATGATCCGTGAAGGTTAGGTTAAGTGTCCTTTTTATTAGTGACACACGACGCATTATTTACACGTGGCATGGGCATGAGAACGAGAAAAGATTTCGCGGCAAAAGAAACACAAGCAGACGATCCTCCTTGTGTTTTTTTATAAGTTTTGGTGACCGTGCGTGGTGCTCCCCATAGAGGGATCCGCATTTTGCTCGTTGCATTACATTTTGTATGGGGTGACACAAAATTTTTTTATTCGAAGAACCATCTGTGATGATTTAAATTGATAAAAATATTATTTATTTATAAGTACGTGGTGAATTTGTTCGAAAATTAAAATCTTGTATTTTGAAAATACATTGAGTTCGTTTAAAATATATTAAAAAAATTGATTTATTTGTCGCGTTTATATATAAAAATTTCTTCATATAAATAGTATTTTTTATTGGCAATATTTCAAGCTATTTTTACGCGTTATGAAAGCTCATTTATAAAATTTTATACGCAGCTTCAATGAATTACGACGGGAAAAATCAAAGCGAGCAAATTGTTTGAACTTTCACAATGCCAGTGAATATATTTAAAAAGCAATATTAATTTCTGAGCTGGATTTTTTTTCAATAAAATCAAAAACAAGACTATAAAATAATATTCATATAATCAAAATTTTGTATATTTGTATGCAATCTGATATTATGGTACTTTTGGTTCAAAAGGTGCGATTATTTCGAAAATATTTTTTTCAGTCACAAAAGTTAAGTTATAAATAATATAATCAATATGTGAACAAGTGATCTGATTGACTTCAATTCCTTATAAGAGACATCTTTCTCAATCACACGCACATAAAAAAACTTCTGAACTTTAAATAGGATCACCGCCTTTTAACAATCGCTATATAGGCTACACATGACGATGACGATATACAAATGATAAAACACATAAAAAAGTTCACACCATTGACACACTCTGTACAAATCATGTAAGCACATAACGCATACAGTACACACCCAGCACCGACCGTAAATCATGCGGCGTCGTCGCGTTGCGGAAACTTGTGTCGCTGGTTTTAATTTTTTCACAGGGCAAAAGAGACCGAAGCACACGAACAACAAAAGGGAAAAAGAGAGCAGGAAAGGGGAGACGCACGTGTCGTTTCGTTATGGGAATTCTGGGAGAGCACACGTGATTTCGTGTGTGTGCGCGCCGAAATGAAATGGAGAAAGTGTCGGTGCCACATGCAACTGTTTTGTCATGGGATCGTATGGGGGAGAGTCGGGGACTTTCGGGCTATACGACATGGGATAGGTTGTAGTGAAAATAATAAATATTGTTGTTTGCTGGTGCGTTTCCGTGTACGTCTTCTTCGGTGGGATCATCTGTCAAATGTGCGGCATGTACTAAGTGCGGCTGTCGGTTTTTATTAGTAGTGTTCTTTTTGATGTTATGTAATTGTTGATTTATGTATGTGGGAGTTGGTAAATCAAAATGAGGATGGTGAAATAAATGAATGAAAAAAAGGAAAAGGGGATTAATATGATATATTATCATCATATGTGGCCTATATATTGTCAAATGCAAGATTAGGATTTTTTTTATACCATTCAAATTTTATATAATTGTTATTTTTGGGTAATAAAATCATCCCTTACCAAATGGCTTCAAGTTAAAATATCATATTCATGTACTCGTATATATCATATTCATATACTCGTATAGTTTTAACTTAAGTGATTAGTAGGGACCTATGAATTCTACGGGGCTAAATCGTTGACAGTATAAAATATAATCATAATAAAACATATATTTCCATAAAAGATCAATTTTTCTCATATTAGCTGTCCACTTTCTTATGCATGAACAAGTAGCGGAAATACATAAGGCCGGAACGTATAATTGAACATAAAATTTACATAATGGTGTTATTCTATATGTGGATTGTCATACGTTTTATGGACGCATACCGCACACAAACTATTTTTAATAACTTAAAAACATAATACAAAAAACAGCATTTTTGGCACGCCTACAGCGCCGCTAAGTACCCAACAATAAAAGCGACTCACAAAATTTCGTTTCGAATTTACACGGAACGAATTAAAATAAATTCCACGTAAAAATTAACGTCCGACTTTCGACCGGAGGCCCGTTTTGAACGACTCCCGAACGCAAACGAACACTTCAAAATATCTTGTTTCACGTCGTTAATAATTTTTGTGTTCTTCTCAGACACGCTCGTTGAATATTTATTCACGAAAATATTATTTATTCGGCATTATTTTTATTGTAATATGTATTTTTTTAAATTTTCGATTTATCTGATACTTTTCCATAGTGCTGCGGTTGTAAATTTGTCTAGCCGTTTTGTTTTCTATATAATTTCAGAAGAGAAGTTTTGGTTTAGAGCCAGGGGATGTCAACCTGTCTACGTTTGTGGACCGCATCCTAGATGCAATTTCGTTACTGGAAACCGCACATGTGCGAAACTGTCAGCACTTACAATTAGTTGGTCTACGTTCCATTAACGAATCAAGCTTCGATATCCAATTAATTATTTAAAAAATTAGAATATAAAATAAAGAATTTACTTAAAATATTGATGAATTAAACATCGATAGTTTTCCTATCATTAAAACTGAAATGAAATTTTTCATATACCTCACGATATATGTATATAAAACTGTATGAATACGTAATTCATGAAAAACGTTTCTTTACGGTTCGTTTTCAGCGGCTGAAGCCCTTTTATATGTTTTCGTTTTCCAACATATTACCAAGACTGATACGATCGTTTTGCGACTGCATTCGAATCGGTTAACGTCCGAATAAATCCGCACTGAGGACACATTTTTGCATTATTTGACCATGTGTACGAAAATATATGGAATATTTTTATGCTGAAATATCGCTATGGACTATTGAGATTTTATTTTTATGCTTTTGAATGACTTATATTTGTTCGTTAATACATGTTTGATGGAGAAATATTGGTGATTAGTAGTGAAATTTCATATAAACTTATGATAAGGTTTTTCATTTTAGCTCAAAAAAATGATCAGATTAACTAGTTCTTTTAAATTTATTTTGAAATTAAAGTCTTAATGTTACTAATTGCCATTTTAAATAACTTCGTTTTTATGGGTCTTTTGAACTTATAAATCTTTCACTTTGTGAATGTCATTTTAATGAAATTAAACCGCAAACTTTAATATGATTGCATGTTCATAAATCTAGTTTTATCAGCAATATATTTCCTTTAGAAATTAGAACAGTTGTTGAGCACAATATAAATCATAAATTAGAAACATAAGTATTTCCAATAATATACAATTAAAATGAAATGGTACAATATCATTTAAATACAAATCGTTTTTGTAAAAAAAATCTTTGCTTCGTATGTAATGACATAATTAAATCCGACATGCTTCAAATAGGATCACAAATATACCATCTAGCAAAATTAATTGGAAAATTCAAGGAAAAAAAAAACACACACACATAACAAAAGCACAAATAGCTTTATATTGCGATACACAAAAAGTGTAAATAATGTGACACAATTTTCGGGAAAGAGAAATGTGTTTTGTCAGGATCGGTTCGTGCGATGTAAGCGTCGCGTAATGTGCCCGAGGGCGATGCCAGCTATTTTAATATTATGGCTTTATGTTCGAGAGATGAGCCCCTTTTTCGCTTTATGTTGATTTATTGCGTAATTAAGTGAATAATGATGTTAATAAGGATGTTGTGCCAAAAAATATTATGTGTACGGCGGGGAAGAAGAGGAAAAAACGATGGGAAAATCGTCGGCGCGTTTTCCTCTCGGCGTGAATTTTCATGTCCTTATGAGATATTTTATATAGATTTTATTGTTTACGACTCGTTTATAATTTTACCAATGTTCTTTTTTATTTGAATAATTAATAAAAAATTAAAAAAACAAATTTTGTATATTTTTTTTTATCTAATTATTTATAAGGAAAGTGTCTAACAGTTTCAATGGTATCAGTAATATACATTCTATAAAAAAATCAAAATATATAGGATAAATATTATACAACGATGAAAAATTAAAATATAAATTTTAAAATTTAAGTAAACACTTGATTTTGATTTACTTGAAACAAATTATTACGCATGAATCACATTTCTTGATAAATCGCGTAAATTATTCATTAAATCACTTAAAACATATTGATGTAATCAAAACATACCGCAAATTCGCATAAAATTTATTTTAAATCGTGAGAAGAGTCTTTGAAATTATTCGACACATGTCGGTTTTAGTTTTACTAAATAAAAAAATAAATAATGAAAATTGATTAAGCGATAAAAGCACGAGAGACAAGTCACATCTAAAATAAATGCTCACCCAGTAGGTGGTCTCGTTTCGCGCATTTAGAAGCAAAAACAAATTATGAAAAACGTTCAGATTTTCCTCGAAGTTGCCGAGATACATGAAAACTTCGGCAGACAACAATGAAAGTCATTTTTTCGTTTGAAAACAAAATGAAAATCGGGCACAATCGACGCAGTTTAATTCCGTTCCCCTGCAATACGGTTGTGCTTTTTATTAACTTTAGCGTCAAATTGCCGCAGTAATTTTTATACGGTTCGGCACTCGACAAAACGGAGCACGCATAAATAACGTATGGAATATAAAAAAATATAAAAAACTGAGCCGGGTTTATTCAATCTGAAAAATTTCATGTATGTAACAGTATGTGTGTGGCTCATGCTTTTTCCTCTTTATGCGTTTTGCATTTTTTACGCCGGAAAAGTGCATTTTTCGCACGCAGATTTAAAGACTAGTAATATCCTTTTCCGCTCTAAATGTGAAATTTTGCCAAATATGTGTACGCGATTTCGTATTTGAGAATTATCACATTGTGTGTTTGGTCTATGATGAAATTTTGATTCTGCGGTCTCTATCCTGAATATGGAATGACATTGTTTGGTTTATCATATTTGATGTGATTTGTTATATCAATTTGAATTACAATCGAAATTGAAGCATCAGTCAATATTCGGGCTATGTAATGAATATAGAATTCGAATTAGTTTGCATTGCAATATTATAATTTACAAAACATATTATATACGCAATTTGAAAAGAAAACTGACATTTTGTCACATGGGATTTATATACTTAATTTAAATTAAATACACTTAATTCAACCTCATTTCCTTTTAGTATGGCCCATTAGAATTGAGTGACTTTTTTTCGTAGCACGATAAATTACTAAGTTTACATCACATTTTTAATGCACGTAAAAAAATGATAATACTGACTCACATGTTAGGAATCATCAACACAGCCGCACACCACATGTTTCCAATTCGGAATAGTTTACGTATATTTTTTATACATCGAGCACAACGCATGTGAAAATGTCAGTTCAGCAGTAAAACTGCGCGAATTTCCTGGAAAAACCGCGAAAAATCAACGCTTTGTGAATCATTCCCTTTCGTTGAAAACGTCTAATCATAACTAACAGATTTCAAAGCCATACTGTACGTATAAATATCGAGTTTTATTGGATCGCGGAATATTTTATTGCTTTTAATAACGCGCGATTTGACGATGACACCACATCACGGTTAAACCGCAAACGATATTATGTTTGCGGTTTTATTCGAACCAGATTGTTCCATTGTGCATTTTTGAATTAAAACACAGTGTCAATTCATGAATTGGCACATGTCTTTGAACTACGAATTCGTGTTAAGGACATTTGATGAGGTTAACTAGTATCATCGCGATAATGCGGCACACTTTTCGAATTGAGTGGTAAAGTTGCAAAAGTGCCTTTGTTAATTACCGAAAATTTTAATGAGCACCTTCCCGAGAACTGAGACAGTTGATTAATTAGAAACAGCCGAATTCCGAGCCGTTTTCTAAGAAATGGCATTTCGTATGTAAAACGTTCGGATATGTGCGGTGGAAACGGGCTCGTTTTTCGGTCCGTTGTGAATATTCATTTCGGGACCGGAGTCGTTAAAGTAACGATTAATTACGGCCAATTATTAACGGGATGATGATGATTCACGAGTAAGAAATGGCGAAATGCGTACACGCGATTTCTATGCGAATTCCCACGTCAATTGCCGATATTGTGTCGCATACCATAGGTGACGGTTAATGAGTGAGTATATGTTATGATAAATTATTCAGATCTACAATTATATAATTAATTATTTAAATATAAAGTATAATTCTTGTTTATAAAAGTATAATAAAATATATATATTCAATTTTTATATTATATTTCCATTTAATGAACCCTAGTTGTGTCGAAATTTTCATTTCAAATTTTCTATATGTTACATAAAAAAAATCTCTTCCATCTAAAAATAAAAAAAAAATTGTTTATATGAATCTAAAAGTTTGAACATATATTAATTTATTTTCATGATTTTTAATTTCTATAGGATTCATACACAAATTGAAATTTAAAAGTAACCATTCGTCTACATCTAACTTAATCTCAAAAGCTCACTTATTAATAACAAATCGAACAAAATATCTGAAAGGCTTTAAGGGGGAGACTATTGTATTTCATTTTCCAAAGTAAAATCATCATGAAAATCGACGTTGATTTCAAAAAGTCGCGACCTTCGTTCGACGTGTAATTAGTAAAGTCGCGTGGGCAGATTCCTTTGATCGGGACCGATCCTTTGTGCGTGTTTTGATTGAAAAGCGTTTTTGTTTATGACTTTTGCCGTGTTACATCTCGTCGGAAAAGCTAAAATTGAATTTCGGGTCGATCGCCGACGGATTCGTACACTTTCTGAATGATAATTCGTATATAGGGTCACCATATGTTATCTGAAAGGAGGAAATTTGTTTTCCGAACTTGATTGAAATTTTTTTTAAATAATCTTACATCCATCTACGAATTTTATCATATGTCACTTATCTTTTATCACTATTCAAAACCAGTAACTACGAATCATTGATTATATAAAAAATACGTCAAATTAAAAATAGTTGGAACCAACTGATTATCCCCGCCGGTTAAACGAAGTGACACTAAACTCGACATATTTTATTTATGACCCGGTTGCAACGTACGCGTATAAAATTTTAAGCTTTTACGAAACGTAAGTTAACGTATTCAGTTTCGAACTATATATTTGAATTTATTGCGGTGCGGGTTGCGCGTCTTATTTTACCCGGCTCTTTCACTAATAAGTGTTCGGATTGTATACGTGAAAGATGTCTTCACGCTCGAGACGTTTCGGTTCACATTAAATAAAGTTAATTCTAATTGGGTGGTGTGTAACGTATGTTATGTGAGGCTAGGTTAAGTTATTTTAAGTTTAATTACACTAGTTTATGCGACGTTAGATAAGATTGAGTTGGCCGTTTCCTACGGTTAATAACGTTATGAAAATACTAATTATCGGTTTATATTGCAGTATAGTATGACCAAAATAAAACACAGTGTGTAATATAAATTTATGAAACGCGTTTAGAAAAAATATGGAGTCAATATAATATAATATCTTAATGTGTATGTTGAAATGCATAATGGTGCTATTAAGCTTTCGTTTCATTTTATATTTGCCTAGATACGATTTCAACATCACGTTTGTTTCAAATGAAAATAAAAACTCGCCGTTTGAATTTTCTTTTTGTTTTGGTGGCTGAATATACAATACGTTTTTCTGGAGCGATATGCAAACGAAAGAATGGCTTCAATTATGATTGTATACATTTTCAGTGAAAATACTAATTACGGCGTCGATTTAAAAACGTTCATTGTCATTGTGCGGTCATACAATAAGTATAGACATTATAAAGTCGGCAAATTACCTTTTGAAGTTTTTCTAAGCTATTAAAAAGACCACCATATAAAGCGATAATAATCACGAAAATTCTTTGCCGCTTACCCATAAATATTAGCGCTCATTAGCGTTCGTTAGATACAATTAATTCGCATACTATCGACAGCCGGATCAACACATTCTTATAAATAAAATAATTTTGAATTTGCTATTCTATACATGCATATTTTTCTGAATTGCATGTGTCACTTAATTAGTAACATATTTCAATTGGTTGGTGTTAATTATTCTTTCTACGAAGCTCGATCTTGGCATAAATTTTATACGGAACGTGACTAATTAAATTGGTGAATTTTAATATTGCTCGGATATAACACAATTTATATTTCATTAAAAGTTGGAAGTTGATCAAATTTAAAAAATATTTATAAAAAACGACTACTAAAAAATTAAAATTTTCTTAAAGAAAAGTTTGAGATGCTTTCAACATATCATTTGATTCGTCAACTGCGGATATTATGGCAATAACATGCGACACATTGTCAAGTGTGCAAAAATTGACGTTCGCAATTCTCATGCACATCGGCGTTGATTGAAAAACGCCCGGCATTCGAGGGTTAATTGCCCGCCGTTGGCTAGATAAAAATCAGCACACAATTTCAAACCACTCGCGCCCCGGCTGATTGATTTTAATTAGCGTAATGCACTCGAGGGACTGAAGATGGATCGTGACGTGAAAGCAAGGCCGGATGTCCATTGGAAAAAGGTGGTAGCCTAAAACGGTTGCCCTAGAATGCAGTTCAATTTCAAGCATCGTTTTCATAAGAATTTTATCAAGAAGCTCAAAATTCATTATATAAATATACAAGGGATGATTATTGAGTAAATTTGTCATATTATACATAGCGCCATCTGTTGTTTGAAAATCGAATCGAATCGACGTAAATTGAAAAATATTATTTTTAATACATAAAAATTATCGAAAATATGTATTTTTTTATGTTGAAGTGTATAAAAATCGATTCTATGTATATTTGGGTACTAAATTTTGATCTGAGCGAATCGAAAGGTTGGCATCGTGCACTTGTAGCATCGGTTTTCCAACACGATAGAACGGTTCGAATTAGCGTCCCCGGCGTAGAGCTTATCGTACGGATTATCCGTTAGTTAGCGTGTACACTCTGGGGAAAATTTTTGCAGAATTTTCACGCCGAGCTTTCCACCGTCGTCACTCCGTTTTTGCTTGCTGGTTTTTGCGGACGCCGGTTTTTAATTTTTAATTTACATGATGATTTTTTTGCGTAAAACTAATTTTCTAAGTTGCAAATTTCTGAAAAGCTACGAATATATTCAAGATCTTTTAAAAATCAATTAATATACCATAACAAAATATTGGAATGCAGAACCATTTATTTTCTAGATCTTACAACTTTATATATAGCGATCGGAAACGAGCCAAACTATTTCTCGAACTTAAAAAAACTTTCATAATCATCAATCAAACACGTCGTAAAATTGAAATAGACAAGTCTTTTTTTTCTTTCACGTTCCAATTATATGAATATGCTGGCTTATGGGGGTGTATAGTATATGTTTATATGGCGGACATGTGTACGTGTAATATCTGTTGGGGGTTTTCGCTTCCTTTGAAGCAGATCCACACGCGACAGTAGTGCTTCAGGTTCCCTTTGTCTGAACAAGGAGTCGAGGGAGCTTGCAATTTCATGCAGTTCAAATTGAATTGTACTTGTATAAGAAGAAAAACGAACGAAACCTAAGAAAAAATAAAATTAATCTGTTCGTAGAATAATATTATAAAACTGAGCTCGAAGATTGAATTTTGTCGGTTATTGCTTTAGAAAGAGTTTTCATTACTGTTAGATTTCCGTGCAATGTTTTGTAAGACTCAATTGAATTTATATACACATTATCAACTTTCAACAGTTTCGAAAATAACATAATTTGAGTTTCAACACATGTTTTTGTCTCAATCATTGCCGATGTCAATACAATTTGAAAATTCTAGTGAATTCCTACAGACGGACGAGCGTCGAGTGAAAGCATTCCTCGACACTTTCGGTGCGGTGACCAAGTTTATTTTCGTTCGCTGCCACACTTTTGTCACTAAGCAGGACGTACATTTCAAATGCTGAAATCAGAGTTTCCTCAGATGGTTCACGGTTAGAATCAAGTCGATTCTACGAAAGGTATGCCCCTCTTCTATGTTTAGCTTCGAGATACATCGAACGTCGAAAGGTGGTTGACTTTGAGTTCGTTTTATATCACACAGCGTGCAGTTGTTAATGAATTTCATACAAAATGTTCCTGTATACTCAACGTTGTCGAAATAAAATGATAATAATGCATAAAAGTGTAATCAACTTTTATCTCAGCGCGAAAGTAGTGTCTCGTCTATCTCGAGTAATTTTAGCACACGTAAATTCGCCAATTTCATGTTATGCGCCACCGTGTAATTTATTCCACGTAAAAAAATAAAAATGATAGTGTTGGCGTACTCTACGTTATTATTACCTCGTAGCATAAAAATTTTATTCATCCTTCATAAAAATAACGTATTTAAAAAAGTTCTCAAAAAAGCTCACTGACGAAATCGACAATTTCTCAATCTTTTCATTGGAAATAATAAACGAATTTTTCGAATACCAAATCAACACTATTAAAACAATCACATCTCCAGCAATAACTATTCAAAAAAAATTCCGACACTGCCAAATTCGATCCATCGCACTCGTCGCAATAAAAGCGCGATATATCGCGACCGGGCGACACATCTGCGTCTACTTTTCAGCAGACGTCCACCGTATTCTTTGAGCCGTTTTATTTTCTTATTTTTTAATCATGGCCAAAGGGCCTTTGTTCTCGAGCCTTCTCCCATTTAATTTCCGCTTCCGTAGCATTGCCAATATCTGCGAGCCGATCATCCGCGAGGCTGCCAGTTGACGGGGGCATAGCCTCCGGTCTTGGCTGTTATGTATATATAATTTATCTTTATGGTCTGTGTGCTTTTGATCGATTGGGATTTGTGTTTTATGGTAGTTTTTTTGATGCGTGAGGGGTTTGAGTAGTGATGATTAGTGTGTCTTGTATGGAGATATGTTTTAAAATTTTTCGATGGTTGAAATTTTAGATTTGTGTTTGAAAGTATTGTAAATGGATATGCGGTGTTGAAAAATTGGTCCATTATTGGAATGTGTGTAGAGTGATGGATTATGATGGTTTTTTAATGAAACTTTTGGTGATAAATCTATATTTTCTGAAAATAATTTGATTTATTCATATTTTGAGTTTCTATTGTAGATTGAATTGTGGATTTATCATAAAATATATTTGTATGTTTATTCAAATTAATTGTTTGAAGCTTTAGAAATTGTATTGTAGAACTGGAAATTGCTCGTGAAAGTTTTCCTAGAAAAAAAATGTGTTTCAATAAACTCGTTTTCCGTACTTTTATTTCAAACTCATATTAACATTACATATATGCAAATGATTCGGACGATAATTAGATTTGGAATAAGAACTAATATTGTATCATATTATTATTTTTTCTAGAGAATAGTTTTATAAACATCATTTAGAATATTCCATATTATAGTTTGAACATAATGTACTTCTATTACAAGGATAATTGTCCACTTTTATAGTAGCACACTCGATTTAGGCCTATTATTTTTGACATATTGTTAAAGATAATTATCTAGGGGTAATTTCCCACTATATTAAGTACAATATTCTTAATAATAAATCAGCATATACATACATAAATTTTACTAACTAAAAGAACATAAATACATAAAAGACCTACGGTTCGAGAAAAACTGAAAAATCCGATCTTTTCATCGAACGCTGCGTCATAACGGCGCACAACAGGATCACAACGGGAACAATGGCCATATTGTAAAGGAGAGTATCTCTCCCGATGACGGATAATGGGCCACGGGACCGTTTCCGTTGTTTGTCATGGACTGCGGACCACTGTTTGAACAGCGCTGTTTGCCCTCTGCATAACAAGTGCATCCGCAAGAGACGTGCATCCGGAAAAAATGCATTTTCATTTCGAACCGTGCACATTCTGCATCCATATTGTTTATTTTTTGAAAATCCAATCCGATTTTTTAGTGAGCAATGGATTTGATTTTGATTAGAAATATTGGTAATGTTTTTTTTTGAAAATTTATAATTCAACTTTAATTTGTTGGCATGATGTTATTTTTGATGTGAAGTAAAACAGTTAGTTGAAAATTGGTAAATTGTATGTTATAGAAAAATAGGTTCTGAATTGGTTTCTATTATCACGGAATTTGACAAAGTTGACAAAACTAATTATCTTCTTTTTTTTTAAATTAAACAATCGGTTTCAGAGTGAAATTATAAATTCTTGAATATTAAATATTTTAGCGAGAAATTTAATTTAGCGATTCTGCTGTATTATCGAGATTAATACGTAAAATTTTAAAGTAATCACTTCCCACAAAAATTAATTTGAAATACGTTTCACGAGATCGAGCACGAAAACGTAAGCTAGTCTCTGGGGTGGAGAAGTTTGTAGAAAATTCGAATTAAAATAAATTCAAAGCGTAATTGCCTTTCGCGTTAGTCACACAAAAATTCAATGTAGTACGCACACTCTGACTTTTGAACGTTGCCAAATTTAATTAAAACATAATAAGTTTCTTACAATGTGCTTTAAAACCTTTCCAAAAATTTACAACCACTCAATTACGCGTAGGAACATTGTGTAGACGTGCATTATTAAATAATAGATATTACCGAAAAGAAATCCCGTCGAATTTTCAGTCCGACAAAACCGCTGAAATTTAATTTCGAATTCTCGAATATCCCCCGCGAAAAATAAACGTACCTATCCGCGTAGTGGCAATAAAACGCAGTGCCAGTTTTGATGATTTGGCAGAAAAGCGATTTTGCGTTTCAATAACAATGTTCTTGATTGACATCCATTTGATTGATTTGGTCGAGCGAAATCGATATTGAAAAATTTGGTTGACAGTTCTTTATGAAATTTCGCACGAAATTAATTTCAGGATGACAAAATAAACATTGCTTGATTCATAATTTGTTGTCATGAAAATGTATTTGCTGTATCATGTGATAAAATTAAACTTTTCCATCAACAAACTATTTACTATGACTCAATATTAATTTTTCAAATGGTTCAATCTCTATTAAAAACAATCACTTTCCTCAAACAAATCGTCGGATTAGTCTTATAATCATTACGATTTAAGCTCGGATTGAGCGACAGAAAATCGACCTGAATTGTAAACTTTACAGATAATCTAGTGGATAGTTTCGGTAGATTCGGGCAGTTTCACCAGAACAGCTTCGTAAGCTCCCAATTTCGGGGTGACCATAATTGCCGCAATTAATTCGACCACTGTGACCTCGTAGTGTGTGTATCTAATGAGCACTCGAATTCCGTTTCTAATCTTCAAAAAGAACTTTGTTGAATATAGAGTTAATAATTATATAAAGTTCACAATAGAAATTTGTATATGAAACGATTTAGATTGAAATAACTCGAAAATTGTGTAAATCACATCTTTAATAATGAGACAATATTCAGTTCAAACAAAAGCACGCAACAATGTCAATTGGATCCAATTTCAAATATATTTCAAAATCAGAATAATCAATCTGAAGTTCGCAAACTTTGATTCGGGTCATTCGAAATTCGCGAGAAAGGTCAAAACATCGTTTGGGTCCCGCGTCGAATTTTCCTCGTAAAGTATTTACGGAGGCTGCTTTTTTGTTCCGGGACAAGAGTTTTTCCTCACATCCGAGTGAAAAACTGACTGATTTCCCTCAGGACTCCACTTTTGAACCTACATATCAACGCGGAGGCTGACGCGGCCGGCAAACGAGCCCCGTAAGTAACGGAACAATAAAATTTTTAAATAACCGACGCCCGAGAATATTAAGAAATATGTAAATTTTGGTCGGTATGAAACCAATTTTGCCCGGGAAAATGTTTTTGTTGGATTATTTAAATGAAATTCGATTTTGAATGCTTGATGGGGAGGATGTAGAGCGTGCTTTTTATTTTATGGTAGAATATTGCGAGACGTATAATGTTTATATCAATGATATTTATTTGAAATGATATTACAGTTATTTTTAATATACTTTTTTGAACTCAAAGGAAAAGAGAAATAATGGAAAATTGTGAAAGGAAATATTTGTTTGCATATTTTGACATACGTCATTTATTTTATTTCATATAAATTTTTGATAATAAAATATTGATTCTCCATGTTATTTATTTCAGAAACGGAAATTTATTTCGAAATACGTATCATAATGCTGAATGAAAACGGATATTTTCATTTAGTCGAAAGGTAATTGCACTCTACATACTGAAATTGCATAACCCTTGAATTTTTTCGTCGTTTTACAAGACTTGGCTTGTACTACGTTTTGGTAACGAGCCAATCGAGAGTAAAATGACGAACAAGCAGTGTTGACTGAAAAGAAATACTATGAATATACACCGTGAATCATGTACGAAAATTAATTTGAATACACGGATCTATTTTCGAAGCCTGTCTACTTATAGAGAAGCCTTTTGTAATCGATGTTTATATCGAATGCAACATATTATATTATACATATGTAAAGGTTGAGAATCAACACGTTGCTCGTCTAACCATTAGCCGAAACCCTTCTCGGATATTAGTGATAGTTCTTCGAGAAAGGGACGATTAGTGATAACTTATCTTCGGATTTTGGCGTAACTCAAACCAGGTTCATGAAAGTCTCTGCTGACCTCAAAGTCGGCTAGTCACAAAATTGTTCAACATTATAACGAACTAAAATCTGAATAATGTTCACAAAATTATAGTCGACTTTCAATATTATTCTTGAAATTAATTTCTTTAAATTTTATATACATTTCATACTAATTACATCCGCGTTTTGTTCTAGATTTTCATTTCGATATAAGTTTTTCAGCGTCCGGTGCAATCCACTGTACATACTTTCGTATTTATATATATTTTTTTCGTAAAAAAAAAAAAAAAAAGCAATTTAAAGTTCCCTACTTTGCCATTACTTTGCGCTCTCTTTCTCAGACCGGAATTCAGTTTTTTCCGTTTGCTTCGGGGGCTTTCAAAACAGTTTCCCAAATTGCCCTTTATTTTCCCTACAGACAAAACCGATCATATCTTCACGTAACTCATCATCCAAAACTCTCGCGCAAACACACCCGGAAAGGCAAACAAAGCCCAAAACGACACATATTAAACAAAGCACAAACGAATTAAAAATTTTCCCTCATCCAAAGAAGAACATAAAAGACCTCGCGCTTCCGATTACAGAGGGATCGTCTTATCTAGCGAGCGCGTACAAACGTTGCGTACTTAGCGAGCACGCACGGGCGAGGGAGCGCGCGAGCTTTAATCACATTTCGCTCACAAAGAGCTTCGAATTTCACTTATTTCCCGCCCTGGGGTGGGCGGGGGCGGTGGCAACCCTTTGGGCGGACTTGCGAGTGCGACAACAATTCTAATTAAGATGATTAGGCGGGCATGATAAACGCGTTTCACGCGCGAACCGCTCCGAGTAATTGCAGGCCGTTTCGTGCTGCGAGGAACAAGAGGTATCCGCATATCGAGGTGTTACACGTGTTCGGTTATCGATTCTGTGCTGTTTTTTGGGTTGGGATTTGAATTTGGGATGTGTTAGTTTGTTTGATGGTGTTTTAAATGATATTTTTATGTGGAGTAGTTGTGAGTTTGATTGATGTTTTGTTTACGAATTGCTTTATGTAGATCAGATATTTTTTAGATGGATTATACATTATATTTTTATATTTAATTTAGAATTGTGTGAAGATATTTGAATTTAATTTATTAATTATTTCTATGATAATCGTTGATTTTGATATAAATGAAATGTACATCGTAGGAAAATCAATACAATCTTTGATATTAATAGAGACATCTATTTTCCGATACACGAACTCTTTTTATTGCAATATCGTGAATGATGTATAATAATTAGAATATGTCAATTATTATCATACAAGATCTTTTAGTAATATTCAGTTTTCGTTCAATTATATGGACTACATATATAAAATCAATATTTTTTTAAACAAAACATATTTCAATCAAGTTTTACAATTAGTTTACAATTAAATAATAAAACTTTGGCTATTCAATGAAATAATCTTTCGAAGAAATTATTAACAAACAATAAATCAAATGTACAAAAATGAACGGTTTTAAAATATTTCTGAAGATTTTTAATATTATGAAATAATTTTTCAATATGGTCTTACAATTAATATAGTTATTTTTTTATAACTCTTATAATATAATGAGGTCTCCTAAATTAAAAAAACTGTTATATTTAGCACAAAAAAAAATCAGAATTATATCAATTAATAAAAAACCACTGTTAAACCAACCCCTCCTAGACACGTCGAACTCGCCGAAACATTTAACCCATCCGCGACTTCCCTCAGCCTCCATCCAACACCGGATCGCTCAAGACCTGCACACACACCTAACCCATTCAACACATAAACGAAGGTTATATTTCACACGGGTCCCAGCCATTATATTATACAATTGCGCCTGAGGATAAACCCAATTTGGCCCCGGCGGCGCCGCGCGCTACTCGTCGAAATAATCCCGCGGATTATATTGCTAATTATGTTTCGGAAGAGAGGCCTTTTGTATGTGACGACGCGCCAGAAGATAATAATAATGATAATAATAATAATCGCAATGATTATAATTGCGATTATAATTATCGTGGTGGCGTTTCGCTCTGGCACGTGGGCTTGCGTTGGCTCGTGCTTCGCTCGCTCTTGTGTGCTTTGTATTAAGCGATTTGCGTTTGAGGGTATTTAGATTGCGTTAAATTTCAATGTAGGTTTTTTTAGGGAAGTAATTTAAAGTGATTATTAGAATTAATTAATGGAGGGTTGATGGGTTTTGGTGCGTGCGAAATGTGTAGTTTTATGTTTAATTATTTTCGAATCGGGAATGTTGTTATGAACAAATCGTTTGATTTATTTGGGTTTATTTATTTTATGTAATGATATAATGAAAATTAATTTACTTTGATAATTGCTAGAAAGTGCTGTACTTATTTTTTTTAAATTATTTATTTAAGATTATTACAATAAAATTCACATTCGTCCGACAATCAGCTCTATGTTTCATTTTTTTTAAATCCTTTTTTCGTTTTATAATATTGAACCATCGCGGAAAAAATGTATACCACTTCTATACCTGATTATAGATAATTTTTATAGTTATTTCTTAAGAGTATTTTAAATATTTCAACGACCATAGTTCTTCATTGAAATTAAGCGATATGAGATACAAATAATATGAGTAGATGACATGAAATAACAATTAACAAGAAATAATCTCTATATTTAACTTCTTAAATTTCATCACCCATTTAGCATATACATACACCCGATTCTATTTTTACACGGTTTTTTTTAGACGATTCCAAAATAACACGGTTCAAGGAAAAAGAACTGATTATTTTTTTTTCACGGATTTTTCACTTTATTACGGTATAAAAATATATTTTATTATGCCACAATGGTAAAATTCGGTGCAAGCCAATATACTGATATAATTGTATGTATGTAATTATAGTTATTAAATTAAAATTTTCGATGTGTATTGATGATTTTACATGGCGAAAATTTTCACGTTACACGTTTTTTTAAAGTATAATATATTTGGATGGAAGTTCTATCCAAATATAGTGATAGAACCTATATCCAATTTTTGTATGGTCACCATAAATTTTTTACACGGTTTTTTTTATTTATACGGTAGTCTCTGGAACGTATTCCCCGTGTAAAAAAAGGATTGAGTGTATCATATCATATGTACGAAATGAGTAAAATTTCCAAACTTTTCATCATATTTAAAGACCTAATGTTTAACGGATGTTATTTAAATTTTATACGACGAAAATAATTCCTTCATTCCTAACAGAATAAAATTTTACAATGTACATAAATTTTTATACAAACATCACTAGAAAAATGTGAAAAATAAACATCACAATCCTAGCACTTAGTTGAAAAATTAAACTCGACTGAGCGAATCCGCCATTCCGCGTCACTTGCCCGTCGAGCAATTAGACCGGAACGGAAACACGACAACCCAATGACGATGACGATGACTGCCGCGTTGGTGGTGGTCGAGAGGCCCTCGGAGTGGCCCTCACGGTGCACCGCATCGGGAATAATTGCATTTTAATTGCACCCCTTCGCGGTCTAATTAGAACAAAACAAGCGCAGGCGAGGGCATGAATAATGCAGACGCAGAACTGGAGATTTTTTTACTTTCCCGACGTTTTCCAATGAGGTTTGTTGTGGGGGAATGTGTGGTCGCGGGAAATTCGGCTCGTTACCTGAAATGTACATATCTCTTGTGCGTATTATGAGCGTTAATTAAACGGTAGAAGTGTGCCGCTGTTTTCGAGGATAATTATTTTTTGCATGTAGGTACAGTGCTGCGCAACCACTGTACCGCGAGTTGATGCTAGTGCATTTCCAAATATGAGAAAAAATTTAAATAATTTTTCTATAATATGAAATTAATGTATTTTCTATAAAAAAAAGTACATTTTTATAAATATTATTTATTTTTGGTGAGCCTAGGGTAACCGAATGTCTAATTTTGGCTGGAACAGTCCCGTTTTTTGTGCTTTACGTTTGTTTTATCGTTTTTGTAAAATTATAATTTATTTACTATACTTATTGTTATAAAAAAATAAGTTACTTTTGAAAGATGAAACGAAAATAAAAGAAAACAAAATTTTTAGGTGCACATAATTTTCGTAATCAAAAGAAACTGAGAATACCTTTTAAAACTTTTTTTACGAAATTTATTATTATTTTTACTTATTTCAGAAATAAAATAACAATCGGAACTATTATTATTTTTATATAAACATGAAATATTAGTATTGAATTTTTTTTTTCATTTTCCATTTTGTACAATTGTGTATACTGAAAAAAAATTATATTTCTTTAATAATGTTAATAGTTCTTCGAGATAAAAATTGTAATATTATTGGACATGTAAAACTTTTTTTTTATAAAAGGGGAAGGGTACAATGCTTATTTGTTTTTGCGGAGCATTCTGTTTAAATCCTAAGAAATATAGTCACCGGCTAGGCGTGCTGTGAAATTTTGGAAATATCGTTAGTGCGCTGCAGAAAGAAAAAGGTTGCGGAGCACTGATGTAGGAGTATGTTGCGAATGAATTCTTTTAAAATCGGCAAAGATTTAAAGCGACGAAATTAAACCGAAAACTTGATTTCAACTCCAAATTTTCGTTTGAATTATTTAAAACTTAATATAAACCATTTAAAGTGCAACGTCCACTTTGAGCAAAGCGAAATGCATTTCGGCGGCCATGCAAAACTGCTCGACCGATCGGCAGAGCAAAAAAATGGCTTTCCCCCTGGAGAAAAAGGATATTCGCATGAATTGGGAAAACTTAATTTCGTCCTCGTATACACGGTTTTGTATGAAGACCGTAGACGAGTTTACGTGCTGAATAAATTCACGTAAACGCATCACAGCCAATTGCATACGATGCACGGAGACCTTTAGCGTTCGGTATGCATTATTCATGATGCACTCTTAAAATTTAAAATAATGCTGTACCGTCTATGTGTATGAAATTCGTCGATTTTTTCGCGTTATGTATGAGTTTCGCTTGTCGTCGCTTTTATTATGATGAAAAGTGTGTTCGTGAATTATTTATGAGGTTGGGTTTTTAATCAGATTGAATGTGATTTTAAGATTGATGTTTGGTTCAGTCGATTGTGAAAATTTTTGAATGATTATGGTGTCTTGTATAATATTATATAAATATATTAAATACTGATAAAATTTGTAAATTTTATAATTCAAACAGTAACATAATATATCATCATAATTATCAAAATAAACATCCAATGCAGGATGAAGTCTTAAATAATAAAATTATGTGTTTAAGGTATAAGTACTTTATTAAAATATGTTTTTTTTTTCAACAGCACAATTAGTTTGGGCAGCCACTGGTGGAGAGGCTACTTTGCCATGTGACGCCAGTTTGCCAACATCGAATGATGAAGTCATCATGATCATGTGGTTCAAGGATAGTATAGGAATGCCATTTTACAGGTATGATCATAGTATTTTAATTAAATAAAATGTTGAAGCATTTATCCGGAGGGTGTTTTGCCTCCTTTGGGATCACTTTTTATATAAAGCTTCACACAAACCAATTGAACGCCTTGTCTTAATAGATAGAAATCGATCATAAAATCTCCATACATAACAGGGACAGATAGATCTCCATCGTAAATATAGTTTTTGACTTGGTATGCACCCTGAAAATTTAAAAATTGATACATGAGATAATAATAAATCTAAACCGCATTAAGTAAAGGATTGTACATTTTTTTGCATATAAAATTTCTTTTTACCTTTACGACGGGACATTCCGGAGGCACATTGTTCATTTCCAGTAATTGTCGGAATTTATCGTCTCCATATTTCATGAAAAAATTACAAGCGTTGGGTTCATAGATATCAAGTACATGCGGTTTCCATCCTCCGTCTCCCCATTTTGAAACAGATGCATTAAGCTAAAAAATCATGAATTTTTAATGGTAAATTTATGAAAACAACAAATCGATTTAAAATGATAATTACCTGAATCTCGTCACCAAATTCATAAGGACTTTCGACGAAAACGTCAATTCCAACATGTGTCCGATTATATCTGCGCATTCCAAATTCTAACTTAACATTTTCTGCGTCTTCTGCACATTTTTCCATCCTTTTCAAAGTAATCTGAGCGGGACCCTAGTTGTTGGTTTTACAAAAAAATTCATCATTTCGAGAGTATTTTATTATTGAATTGATTATGAAACTCACTAGAAAATTTTCGATGCTCAAATTGATGATACTCGCAAATAAAATCAATAAAAAAATTGTATTTTGCTTGTGAACGTTCATCTTGGTACGATTTTTATGAACTGCATTCATTACTGGCAATTATGGATATTTAAATACAAAAAGTAGCGTATTTGTTAATATAATAAATAGTGTAGCTTGCGTGTTTCAATGAGATTTTATTTTTATGAGCATTAATTGATTTAAAACAAAAGGTGCACTGCACATCATTTATGAACTTATTTTATATTCAATAACTAGTATGTTTCGAAGTCATAAATTTTTAATGAACACTTAGCAATAAATTAAATACATATATTAAATTACGATCTTCATTCGATATTCATCAGTTATTTTCAAATATTTAATAACATTATAATTTTTTTTTAATATTAACTGTGTTAGATTTCCATCTACCACTGCCTCAGATATTATATAATATTTGGTTGTATTTATTTGCAAAATTCATGTCATTTTAAAATTAGTAGATATAAAAGAATATGGCTCGGGTTTTGCACATTATTATTTTTGATCGTTTTATGGAAAAAAAAAGTAGTCGTTATCTTTGTATCATATTTAACAATAAGAATTCTCTCTACTTTATGAAAGAAGAAACTTGTCCGAAATACTAATGCCTTCTCATATATTATACTTTTTATAATCTTGACCAGTTCACATCTACATCCTTTAAAAAAAATTAAATTTTCTATAAATATCACATAAATACGATTGTTTTTAATTTTGCAATATAATTCATAATCGTTATGGAAAAGGATCGAAATAAAATTGTAGATAATCATTTTATTTAATTAACATTTTTATTTATTTTCTACATAATTTTATAAAATTAAAAAAAATCCTACTAGATATATATTTCGATGATAAAAAAATTATTTTCAAAAATAAGTATAAGCATCAAACCCGTTAATACGCGCACTCTCTCGCAAATTAATACGTTGTCTAAATCGAACAGAGAAACTAGAGAATGTATGAGTCATCTATTGTGACGTAGATAAAGTGCTAACGAAATAAATAAATCGCAATTCGGGAATTATAGTAGGGTTGTTTTATTTTAGAAAATACAAGAAACTCAAATTATCCAATTTACGTTAATTTATTTTTTATTTACGTACTAGAAATTTTGACAGATAAATATCGGTGCGTATTATAGAATGCAGTTCTCATATGTTACTTTCACAATATGTAATGAAATAAAAAGTGATTTTTATTGTTAAGATATTTAGATACAGAGAATGGAGTATGATAAACATAATAATAATATTAACACAATAAAGATTTCTTCGTAGCTATATTATGAAATATCGAACGTCTACCAGACATCAGTGGCATTTTACGTGTTGCCGACTGTCAATAACGGAACTAAAACATCTGTCAAATCACTCATTATACGATTTGTCTAATCGATGTCAGCGATTCGGTGCATTTTCTCGTTAATATATGCTGTCTCTAGAGATAGCGTATGCGGAATCACGTATCATGCGCTTTCTCTAAAACGTGAAGTGCGCGTATACATTCTCCAGACAATGTATGTATTATATTAACGCCAATGAACACTCTGACTGTAACATATACATATTCATGCTCTTACAAATTTATATTACACAATATTTAAGATAAATCAGTGAAAGGATTTAACATTCAGACTTAATCATTTTTTTTCGAGTTGAAAATTTTTTTTGAATGTTTCTGAAAATACGTTATTACGAATATACACATGTTTATTTTTGCTTGCATCGAAAAAAAAACTTTTTATTCACTATCTCTCCATTTGAATACTATATACGAGGTCTGTTCAAAAAGTATCACGAATTTTGTATTTTTTCAAAAACTATTTATTTATTCATGAATATCTATTTTGTTTCCTTTAAAGTAATCCCCACCAGATATTATACACTCATGCCAACGTTTTTTCCAATCCTCGAAGAACTTCAAAAAATCATTTTTTGTGATCTTGTTTAGCTCTTCCTTCGATGCCGTCCTTATCTCTTCAATTGTAGCGTATCGTCGTCCTTTCATGGGCCTTTTCAGTTTCGGGAACAAGAAAAAGTCACAGGGGGGCAGATATGGGGAATACGGTGGCTGCGGCATTATTAGTGTGTTGTTTTTGGCCAAAAATTTGTCCACAAGCAACGATGTGTGAGTAGGGGCGTTATCATGGTGCAAAAGCCAATTTTTGTTTCTGGCGGGTTTGCGCCATAACTTGCAGGTAATATTCCTTATTGATCATTCTACCCTGTAGCAAGAACTCATGATGCACCACATCCCTGCAATCGAAGAAAACTGTAAGCAAAACCTTCACATTCACCGAAATTGGCGTGCTTTTTTCGGTCTTGGCTCGTGCGGCAGCTTCCATTGGGATGATTGAGCTTTGGTTTCCACTTCATAACCATAAATCCATAATTCGTCACCAGTTATGGCCCTTTGGAGCAAATTTGGGTCGTCGCTGACAGAGTCCAACAGCCCTGAGCAATGTTTTTGCGATACTGTTTTTGGTCGAAATTGAGCAATTTTGGTTCAAAAATCAAAGATAGGCCAAAACACGAACAAGAAAAACAGTTGTCAAAAATTAACCGAACATTCAAAATAGCCGGACTTGTTGGTATAAGTTAGAGACATGAGTGCCAACATAACGCCACAAAAAAAAAAATCGAAAATCGAATATACGTAACCCGCGGAAATTCAAAATTCGCGGTACTTTTTGAACAGACCTCGTATTCAACTGGCTGAAATATTAATGAAAAAATAGCTATATTATTTGTATAGTTAAATAACAATGGCTGATGACGCCGTGATAAGCCAATATCTGTGTCATTTAGATCAACGATCTAGTCTTGTCTATCACACTGGCCATCATTGCGATCGCAAACTGGACAGCAAAAGCGCAGTATGCTTAGTTTTTAATTCATCTACCTCGATGGTGGTCATTGTGATTTATGTACATGGAGAAGCTCCCAGGTGGGAATTGAATTTCTTAATGAAATTTTTTTTTTCAGTAGATTACCTTTATTGTATCGATATGGTAAAGTATAACGGCGCGCTGTCGAGCCAATTTAATTATAAACGGCATTAAATTTTTAATATTTCGATTGTAAGTGTATGCGAGAAAATGTCGTCTGGATACTTGATGTAAAGGCGTAATATTCCGAACAAGCCGTGCGGCTGAACTTGCTCTTTTGAAAAGAGCAAGGTTTTAATTGGTGGGCTTACATGATACTACATACATATACATATTGTCCAGACAGGGCCTGATTTAGATGAATAGAGGCCTTAGGCTATTCTACTTACGAGGTCCTTCCACCTCTCATTCGAAAATTTTGAAATCACGTATGACAAATAATATAATAAAGAGTGAAAACATAACAACACATTATGGCAGTTAAAGTGTTAGAATTTTCAATATGTATGTGTTATTAAGCATAAAATTTGATTATTAATTCAATACACCTCGGATGGGGAGGCCCAACCAACCCAACCTAACCCAACCCAACAAAGAAAACAAAATTCATGGCAGACCTAAACCTAGGAGCACCGGTTGTTTAATAGGTTGACAATGATGATGATGATGATAAAATAACAATATTGCACTAATAATAATATTTATATACTAGTCGTAATTCTGTCGTCAACTGGAAATAAAAATGATAAATTAACATCAGTTCTTTGGTTAGATCTGTCCGCTTTATATCTTGAAAAAAAAAACAATTTTACTCTTAACGCATTTTTTTATTATTTTCAAATATAATTTAGCTAATTAGCTAAATGAATGATAAGGATGAATTGTAAATAAACCGTTTTTTTTATTGAAAGACATAATTACGTTTATTAAAGTGGTTAATTTATTTGTATTATTTTTACTGTACACGCCAGTATGATACGATCATATCTCCATTTGTTAATGAAATCATTGCTTTGTTTTATTATAAATCATCTGAACAATTAGCATATATTCAATAGTTTTTCATTTTACATTCATTGTTGGTTTCTATTATATATATATATATATATATTTTTTTTTTTTTTTAAATTTACAAGCACGATCTTAGCATTTTAATTAAATCAAATGTTGAAGCAATTATCCGATGGGTCTTTTGCTTCCTTTGGGTTCGGTTTTTATGAAAATCTTCATGCAAATTAATTGAACACCTTGTCTTGTCAGATAGCAATCGATCATAAAATCTCCATACATTGTAGGGACAGATAGCTCTCCATCGTAAACATAGTTTTTGACTTGGTATGCACCCTGAAAATTAAAAATTGATATATAAGATAATAGAAAACCGCATTAAGTGAAGAACTGTATATTTTTTATATATATAAAATTTCTTTTTACCTTTACAACGGGACATCTAGGAGGCACATTGTTCATTTCCAGTAGTTTTCGAAATGTATCATCTCCATATTTCATCAAAAAATTACAAGCGTTGGGTTCATACATATCAAGTATATGTGGTTTCCATCCCCCGTCTCCCCATTTTGAAGCAGATACGTTAACCTGAAAAATCCAAAACTATCATAGGTGCAAAAAATGAAACCAAAAAATCGATTTAAAATGGTAATTACCTGAATTTTGTCACCAAATTCATAAGGTATTTTGAAAAATCCGTCAATTCCAACATGAGTCCGATTATATCTGCGCATTCCAAAATCTAATTTAACACCTTCTGCCTCTTCTGCGCATTTTTCCATCCTTTTCAAAGTTATCTGAGCGGGACCCTGGTTGTGGATTTGACAAAAAAATTATATCGATTGTTGCAAGAATACTTTGTTTTTGAATTGAATACGAAACTCACTAGGAAGAGAGTTTCGATACTTAAATTGATGATACTCGACAATAAAATAAATAAAAAAATTGGATTTTGCTTGTGAACGTTCATCTTGCAAAAGTTTAGATGGACTGCATTAATTATTGGCGATCATGCATATATGTTAAATAACTTAAATAACTTAAATAACAGATTCGTTAATGTATTGTACAGTTTGCATGTTGAGATGAGATTCGATTGTTATAAGGCTTATAACAATAGCGGTTCCCAACCTTTTTTGACTCGCGTACCATTTGGAAGTACATTACGCTAAACTGTACCACCCGCTCTGGGTGATACAATAGCAATGTTTTTGGCAATGTTTTGGCGCCTTTGG
The DNA here is from genome assembly GCA_009617725.1 of Hydropsyche tenuis. Taxonomy (NCBI): domain Eukaryota; kingdom Metazoa; phylum Arthropoda; class Insecta; order Trichoptera; family Hydropsychidae; genus Hydropsyche; species Hydropsyche tenuis. The sequence continues at coordinate 1,132,138 of VTON01000067.1, forward strand.
AAAATATAAAATTTGGCGCCCCTCCATTATTTTACTTTTATTAGATCGAAAGAATTTATTTTACTAAAAATATATTTTTTGATTAATATGAAAATTGCAGTCAAAAACTAAAAAAAATATATATTTTTTATACTATTATATAAATGAACGACAAAGAAAGTAAAGAAAGAAAAATCATGTTTCGGAGTAAATTGTTATTGTGGACCCCCTTTTCGATTTTTATTTACATCACAATTTTAAAATACGGAAAAAATTAAAATTGTCTGATAATAATCATTTGAAAATTTTATGGAAAAAATCGAATGTTAATTTATGAAAAAAATTGAAATATTAAATTATTGAGGAAAAAAATAGCACCACAGGTAAATTTTTTTGAATTTTCTTGAACAAATCACATCAGCTAAATCCTTTAAAAAAATTAAATTTTCTATAGATATCACATAAATATGATTTTATTGATTTTTGCAATATAACTATATACATATATTTAATATGTATATTTTGTAATATTTCGTTACTAATCTGGACAAGGATCGAAATAAAATTATTAACAATCATTTTTATTTATGTACAAAATAATTTTATAAACTTACAATTAGTGAAAAATCCGCCTACATATGAATTTCAATGATAAAGAAATATTTTCTAAAATGAGTACATACGTACTCATATATTTATGCTTTTACAAATTTGTATTATACAATATTTAATTGTAAGATAAATCAGCGAAAGGATTTAACATTCAGAGTTAATAATTTTTTTCCGAGTTAGAATTTTTTTTGCATGTTTCTGAAAATATTTCATTACGGATCCACACATGTTTATTTTTGCTTGCATCGAAAAAAAAAATTATCTACCTGTTTGAACACCGTTATATTTAACTAACTGAAATATTAATGAAAAAACATGGCTATATTATTTGTATAGTTAAATAACAATGGCCAATGACGCGGTTGTAAGTCAACTTTATAAGTCTGTGGGCCGATCTTTCAATCGTCGGTTAAGAGTTATTCTCGGAATAAGCCTTTTAGTTTTTATGGTTATTCGCGGCCGGTCACGGATAAAGTCACGTATAAAGTCACGGATAAAGTCACGGATAAAATCACGGACAACTAGCTTATAGTTGTCCGTGACTTTATACGTGACTTTATCCGTGACCGGCCGCGAATAACCATAAAAACTAAAAGGCTTATTCCGAGAATAACTCTTAACCGACGATTGAAAGATCGGCCCTTGTAAGTCTAACTTTGTTCGTTAAACTGATGATTATTGCGATCGCAAAGCAGACTGAGAGACGCAGTCTGCTTACTTACAATTAGTCTGACATATTCCTTATCCTTTATCAATACGTGGTGGGCTTTTGCGATATGATGCTGGCTAAGCCTTTGATACTTGTTGAAGAGACCTTATCCTTAAGGTGGTTTTAAACTCAGAGGTTCTTAACCACAAGCATATTGCAAGTGTACCGCAAAAAAATGGTAAAAACAGAAAAATTCGCGAAATAGCGTGTTCAGCTTTATATTTGTGTGAGCTCGGTTTCTAAACAATAAATATACAAACAGAAAAAACGAGAAAGACTTACAAATTTTGACGATGAATCGAGGGTAGCTATATTAAATGTTCGATCTAATTTCTGAAATCTGCAAAATCCGTCAAGATCAGGTATCACATTGGTTGTTTTTTTTACTTCAAATAAATTCCATTTTGATAAAGGTAATTTTAGTTACAGTTTTTCCGTATTTTTTCTTCAATTATTTTTTTTTATTTAACGGTTATGTATTATAATTTGTTTAATTTGCCATAAAAATTATGTCCGCATATGTTTTTGGCCGTTAGATTCTAGTGCACCGCCATTTTTTCATGATCTAAAGCGCACCGTAACTTCAAAGAGGTTAAGAAAAAGGTTAAGAACTACTAAATAATTTATTTGTTTACTGTTTGTTTTAATTTAAAAAAAAAAAATTCAAAAGTTGACAATGATGATGATGAAATAACAATATTTCATTATTAATTATATTATTATACTAACCGTAACTCTGTTGTCGACAGAAAATGAAAACATTAAGTTCATGTCAGTTCCTTGATGAGGTCTGTCGACTTTTTGTCATAAAAAATACGGTTTATAACCGTGACGCTAGGGCAGTCGTTCTCAAATCACGCCAGCGTGTCGTTACGTAGATATTTGAGCAGGACTCGTGTGTTGACAGGGTGATTTAATAAAAATCTCGATGGGTCTCGAGTCTGGAGGCGGCTTTTATTATCGTGACAAATTACAGATAAGAGAAAATATTAATTAATAGTGATCGCCGTAATTAATAGCGATCGCCTGGTCGTCGGGGATCCGTCGGCTGCGGGTTGCTCGCAGTCATCGAAGGGCTCCAACACCAGGGGCAGAATCCTAGCTGTCAGGGCTCTGATGTCCACCAGGACCGTCGGCTGCAGTCCTCGACAGGGTTCTGCACCAGGGGGGCAGATTCCTAGCTGCAGGGGCTCCGATATCCACCGTATGTCCACGAGCGCGGGTGCTCTCGTAGACGAGGTTGATGCAAAAGGGAGGTTCTCGTCCGTCGGAATTTAACCGCACTGTTACGAGAATGGCTCCTAGCTGAAGATTCTTCCGAAGAAAGTGAGGCGGCCTCTGTCTACCGGAATCTAACCGTATTATTACAGAGGGCCCTCTCGAAGAAAGAGTGAGCTTCTCTTTGTCCGTCGGAATTACAACCGCTCAATTACAAAGAGACCTCTCGAAGAAAGAGTGAGCTGAGGTGAGCCCCTTTCTGCCCGTCGGAACTACTACCGCTCAATTACAGAGGACTCCACCAGAGCCGATTACTTTCTTGCCGCAAATGGCAAATGCAGCCCTTCTTATAGGAGGTCGCTCCGCCCTTTCTACCCCCTCCACTCGGGAACAGCGGTCGGCGAAATCCGTCCATGATTTGGCATTTTCAACTTTCATACGTAAACGTTCAATGTATTTATCGACGAAAATCCCGGCTCGTCGAACAGCACAGCTGCGCCAGGAGCGCGTGCGGCAATATTCGGAACTTCGGCGGGGTTATTGAACCTTTATACGAACGTTTTTTCGAAGTGTTGGTGTCGGCGATATTTTACAAGTGGCGGCGCGTTCGATGGCGGCGGCTATTTTGGACGGGCGTGCTTGCTGGCACGACCGGTAGATGGCCTTCGGTTGTGTTGCGGGGCTCGCTTCGTCGATGTGGGACCACCCAAGGCGTTCCGATGCATGTCGGGCGCCAAATTCAAAATTATTACGTTACAGGTTTTAATAACACATTTTTAAATTTTTTTCAAATCTATTTCATCAAGTTCTTTTAATAATGATAGTATGTTGTCTCAAAATTTTCAACGAACTGTAGAACTGTAGAGGGCTTATTAATTGTAAAATCGTTGAGCATTAATAATGGAATGAATAATAAAAATTAACCGTAAATGGATAGTTAATACAATCAAATATCTAATTGAATGAAAGCATTTTTTTTTAATTATCTGAATAGTTAGCATGTAATCAATGCTTCTCTATATTGCATTAATTGGACGTTATTATTTACATCCTTTTACAACGGAATTAATGAAAATTTTATAATTTTAAAACGATGAATAACATAAACATTATTTTTTAGTTTTCAGAATAATATTATACTTTATTAAATTCAATTATAATCAATTATATTTAATTATACTTTAAAAAGTAAAAATTATAATTAATTATAACAATTTGAATTGTAAGTTTGATATTTTAATTAAGAATCAATGACTCTACTTTTTAAGAGCATCAATATCAGAAATCAAAGTATAGCGATATATAATATATTGTGGTTAGAAAGCAGATGTCATTGTGTATTATTAAACGTTAAACTATTATATTTGGCAAAAAATAATTTTAGTGTCCGGTTTCATCAAATTGTTTATTATAAAAAATTCTAGATTATTGATGGTATTTGATATTTAAAGTTTAAAAAAAAACTATGAATAAATTTTTGTTGGTTAGTTGAACATATTTTTTTAAAATTAAATATATTATTATTGGTGAATAGGATATGTTTCCTTGTATTGCCGATTTTTCAACATCAAAAAATGAATTCATCATGATTGCGTGGTTCCAGGAGAGTTTAGGAATGTTATTTTACAGGTATCACGTTAGTATTTTTATTAAAAAATTTTAATGTAATTATCCAATGGGCGTTGTGTCACCTTTTGGATCGCTTTTTACGAAAATTTTTACACAGACCAGTTGAACACCTTGCCTTATTAGATAGTAATCAAGCATAAAATCTCCGTACATAGTAGGGAAAGTTATTTCACCATCAAAAACATAATTTTTGACTCGAAATGCTCCCTGAAATTTTGAAAGTTTATATATGAGACAATTTTGAAATTAAACCGCATTAATTGAAGAATTATTTTTTGAATTTCCATTCACCTTATCAACAGGACATTTTCGGGGAAAATTGTTCATTTCCAATAAATCCATAAATTTATCTTTTCCAAATTTCATGTAAAACTCACAAGCGTTAGGTTCATACATATCAAGTATATGTGGTTTCCATCCTCCATCTCCCCACTTTGAAACAGTAAGGTTAATCTGAAAAATCCTAAATTGCTAAATATAAGTCTAAAAAATCAACAAAAAATACCTGCATTAATTACCTGCATTTCTTCACCGAATTCGTAAGGACTTTCGAAAAAACAATCAATTCCAATATGTGTTCGATTATATTTGCGCAATGCAAAATCCAATTTGACACCCCCTGCTTCTTCAGCACATTTTTCCATCCTTTTCAAAGTGATATGAGCAGGGCCCTAGTTTTTGGTTTCACAAACAAAAGAAATTGTTTCGAGAGTATTTTATTTTTTAATTGATTATGAAACTCACCAGAAAATTTTCTATGCTCAAATTGATGATACTCGCAAATAAAATCAATAAAAAGACTGTATTTTGTTTGTGAACGTCCATATTGGAACGATTGTGATGAACTGTATTAATTACCGGCAATCGAGAAATATATAGGTATACAAAAAGTTGCAGCTCTTTTTGTACAATTGTACGATTCTACAATATGCGTGTTTAAATAAGACACGATTTTTTTTAACACGACAAGAGATATTTGTGATAATTCAAAAAAAACAAAAGGTGAATTGCACATAATTCATTCAAGTTATTTCATGATAGCGTGCTATTCTGGCTATGGCAGAACCTCCTGCAAGAGATTTGGTCCTTTGGGCCCCATTTTACTATAAAATCATAACATGTAAATCGAAGATGTTGGTGATCGATCGTGTTACGTTCTGATTTTACCAAAATTTGTGGCGCTTTGCGAATTTTGACAACCTGATCGGATAATTAATAATTTTTGATTAATTTTATTTCGCATCTTTACGCACCCTAACAAGCCTTATAATTATATTTTAAAATAATTATTAATTTATTGATTCAATATTTAATTTAGGATAGATAGTTAACGTATATAGAAATCGCACATTTGTTGCGATTGCATGCTGTATACATACTGCGTGTTCACTTACAGAATATTACAATTAATAATTGTTGAAAAAATATCAAAAACAAATCATATAATATCGGAACATAATAAAATATTTTATTACATTATTTTAGTTTCAAGAGAGTGCTATTCGATCGTCCTATATAATTTCCTCAATAAAAAATGTAAATTTGATAAAATGAATATGGCCTTCCTGGTAGGTTAAATATTCTTCTCGTGTTAGTGTAGATATATTCATAAAATAGATAAAGGCAAATAAATAGATCAAATCGCTAGTATGATCAGGGACGGATCCATGGGGGGAGGGGGGCGGTGGGGGCAATCTCTCCCTGCGGATCATGGAAAAATTTCTAAATTCGTGCGTTTTCGACAATAAATGATTATCGACCATAACAATTTTATTTCTTGCAAAATAAACGTAAATAAAGCATTTTTGAAATATTTTTTTGATATTGTAACCCTGATTTTCCAAAAAAGGGGGTAAAACTGCGATATTTAAATATAAAAAAAATAAGCAATTCTATTGGCTAAATAAAAGAGAGGTGATTAATTTAACTGTACTTGTTATTGTGGATCTTTTGGGTAAAATGGCTAGTTAATTTTTGTTTCAGAATTTGTTAGGTAATTTTGATAAGGGGGAGGGACAAGACATAAATAAAGTATGTAGATAACACTGGTATGGATCTTATGACACAAAAACATTTTTCGTCTGAGGCGCTAATCATTGGAATATTTTCAATAATATAATATGAAACGTATTATATAAAGATTTTTTGTAATAAGCAAATAATTATTGTTATAGAATATTCAAATGATTAATTTGAAACCAATTGTTTTTTTTTTATTTTTCATTGAGACCCACGATAATTTCCAAATGAATGATAATATGGCAGACAAACCATAATTTTTTTGTTCTTTTTTTTGTTTTTACTATGTATTAAATCCTTAAATAGGAATACAAAAATGTATATCAGCTAAAAACTATTAGAAATACATGATAAGTTATCAAAAAATTCCTGAGGTAAAGGAATACTAAGTTACCTTAATTTTGAGAATCGGTTATACCTTCATATTTGATATATCAAACGAAAGGACTTTAAACAGAGATGTTTTTGAAAATATTTAAAATCTTTGGAATTCATTTTTTTAACAAGGAATATAAAAAAAATCTAGTCTTCCTTTATTTCAGTAATTTTTTGAAAACTAATTATGAATTTCTAATAGTTTTTAGCTGATATAGATTTTTTAATTCCTATTTAAGGATTACATAATTAGTAAAAAAATAAAAAAATAAGGATTGGCTGCCATATTGTCTTTCATTTGGGAGTTATTAGTGTGCAAGTGAGAGATTTTGGATTTTTTATTAGAAATTAAAAAAATTATAACTCAAAAACTGATTTCTTGAAATAAGGTATGTTTGGTTTAACATGTTCCGAATAATATGACCTATCTATCACCTCCTTTAAGACTTTATGGAGATCTTTGGACCATCCTGTATTCTACATGATATGATCAAATCTCTCCATTTGTTAATTATTGCATTGTTTTGTTTTTATATTATCTGAATATTGGATTTATTTAATCATTTTCCATATTGCATTAATTGTTCGTTACTATTCAATTTTTTTACTATGTAATTTCAGAAAATTTTACAATAATACTCAATATTTTTTAGTTTTTAGAATAATATTATACTTAATTAAATTCTGTTGAATTATATGTTGAAAAGTAAAAAATATAATTAATTATAATAATTAGAATCGGAAATTTTAATTAAGAATCAATGGCTCAACTTTTCAAGAGCACCAATATCAGAAACCGATGCTTAGCGATATTTATTGTGATTAGTAAGCAGATGTCACTGTGTTTTATTAAACGTAAAACTATAATATTTGGCAAAAAAATTATTGTATTATCTGGTTCCAACGAATCGCTTATTATAAAAATTACTAAATTATTAATGGTATTTGATATTTAAAGTCTAGAAAAAACTATAAGTAAAGTTTCGTTGGATAGTTGAACATATTTTTTAAAATTTAAATATTATTGAATAAGACACTTTTTTTTGTATTGCCAATTTTTCAACATCGAAAAATGAATTCATCATGATTGCGTGGTTCAACGAGAGTTTAGGAATATTATTTTACAGGTATGACGTTAATGTTTTTATTAAAAAAAATGTTGATGTAATTATCCAACGGGCGTTGTATCTCCTTTGGGATCGCTTTTTACGAAAAATTTTATACAGATCAGTTGAACACCTTGCCTTATGAGATAGTAATCAATCATAAAATCTCCGTACATAATAGGGAAAGTTATTTCATCATCCGAAACATAATTTTTGACTTGAAATGCTCTCTGAAAATTTAAAAGTTTATGTCAGATAATTTCGAAATTAAACAGCCTTAATTGAAGAATCATTAATTTAAATATTCATTTACCTTATCAACAGAACATTTTAGAGGATAATTATTCATAATTATTCATATTCACATCTTATATTTGTACCCCAATAGTTGATTTTAAGGTCTGTATTGAAAGGTCGAAAAATACTCAATATTATTTCGAAAATAATTTCACATGATGAAATATGTAATTATGGATATAAGAATCTTAGTATTATAAATCAGGAGCAGGAGCACAGAGCGGTAGGAGCAACGGGTTTTTGACCGGCGCAAGAAAATTTGTAGTGCTTCGATATATATTTTTAAATTTAATATTTGACACTTTGCACTACAACTTGTGTCCAATATTTTTAACAAAAATCCACACACTTACAAAAACCGACTTTTCCAGAAAAAAATTCAAAAGTATTTGAAACACAAAAATTTTCTAAATCGGTCACAGGTCCTCAAAATAGCCCGGGTCCTGGGAATTTACCCCTCTTCCCCCCCTTTCAACCACTCCGTATATATTTAATAACCTACATATATGAGTTTTTAGTTCTAAACAAACATGTTATTTTTATTTTTTATATGAATCTATAGGTATGTATGTACATATATCAAAGAAAATTAATGAATATAATTTTTATTTAAAAAAAATAATCGTAGCACGGGGCGGAGCAAAGAGTGGAGTGGAGCAAGTACTTGGGTGCCGGAGTGGAGTAACTCAAAACAGTGCTCGCTGCAAAGTCCTACTATTAAATGCCAGATGCCAGATACTGTTTTTTTTTTCAAATTTCAAATTTTCAAATTTAGTGTTTGCGGGCCAATCGTTTTCAAAATCGCAGATGTTGAAATCGCGCGTCAACAAAATCGGTTATATCTCAGAAAAAATGTACTTTGCACAAAGATTTTTTGCAATTTAATCGTAAGTCTCAAAAATTGACTCGACAGAAAACAGAAGAAAATAATCTGCAATACTTATAATGTTGGAAATAGAAATCCTGCTTAGTTTTAAAATTTATAACCTCTAGTATATAATATTTAAAAAATAAAATAAAATGAGTACATATAATATTATATACATATATATAATATATTAAAATTGTCTTAGATTTATACCAGGTATATGTATATTTACATATAATTTAAAGAAAAATCAGTGAATGCGTTTAACGTCCAATGTTCATAATTTTCTTCGGTGAAGATGTGCAGTACATTCGACAACATATAAAGACAATGTTATCTTTGATGAAGAGATAATCGATAAGAAAATCTCCATACATAAATGGTACCGGAATATCGCCATTATAAACGTAGTCTTTTAATGAATAATCTCCCTGAAAAACAATTATGTAATATTATTTGATAAGATTATAATATTTGTTGACAAAAAAATCATCTATACTGGCAGTACAGGACAAGAATAAGGATGACCTATAAGTTCAAAAATATTTTTTAAATTTTCCGGAAAATATTTTTTTGCGACTTCACACAGGTTTTTTTCACTTCCATCGAAAAAATTTGGTTTCCATCCACCATCTCCCCATTTAGATACCGTCATATTTAACTAATGGAAAAATAATCAAATGGCTTAACTTTATTGTTTGTATAGTTAAATAACAATATTTCACTAATTATACTTTATACTAACCGTAACTGTGTCGTCGATTGGAAATGGAAGTGACATATTCACGTCAGTTCCTTGATGAGTTCTGTTTACTTTGTGTCTTAAAAAGTACGATTTTGCACCTAACGCATCATCACCACATTTTTCGATTCTCTTCAAATCTATCTCAGCAGGTCCCTGTAAATTATCAAAGTAAGTATTATATATCGTTTCCATATTTTCAATAATTATTATAATCACGGAGAGCCTATTTATAATACCATAAATTCGTTGTACACTATTAATGGAAATAGCAATAAAAATAAACTGCAAATGGATAGTTGCTCCATAACGGACATGTTTACGTTTACTAAAGAGGTTAATACGAACGTTCCGAATATATTGTTTTATTTGTATTCTTTACAATGATCTTAATCACGAATCAATTAAACATGATCAATGATTTGATACGATCAAATGTTCGTCTGTTAATTAAAGCATAGCTTTGTTTTTATTTTATCTGATTAGCATATATGTAATTATTTTATTAATCGTTACTATTCAATTTTTTTCTAAAAGGGACTTTCATAAAATTTCACAATTTAAAAATAATCAATACTTTTAATTTCTCTTTTTTGTTTATTGAAAAATATTGCACTTCATTAAATTATATTTAAATATACTTTTAAAGGTAAAAATTATTATTATATATAATATAATAATTTGATTTGTAAATTTATTATTTCAACCATGAAACAATGGCTTAACCGCCCCCTTAACCTTTTTCAAATACACCTACGAGTATATAGCTGGATTTTAACAATATGTGTTGCGATTAGTAATCAGATATGAGTGTGTATAATCCAGGGTTATGGAGTCGTTAAAAAAAAACACGACTCCGACTCCGATTCCGACTCCAACAATTCTGACTCCGACTAAAAGAAAAGTTTAATTTTATCAGGTTGTTTTCTTACCTCCCTTATTTATGTGCATTAAATCAAATATCAACCAACCAATCTGGCAAATAGCCGAAATCTTCATATTATACATGTTATAGGCATAAAAATAAAACAAGTTTAAACTTTATTCATCTGAATTTATTCTTAAAAATAACATTAGTTCTATTAAATATGTATTCGTAGAAGCTTTCAAATCAGAACTAAGGATTTCAGGAGCAGAAAATAACCGCTCTACGGATACTCGGGTTGCGCGGTAATATTGTAACGGTCAATGCTGAATCTTTTATGATTTCTGGATACCGCTGTATTGCTATTTTGACATTTAAATTATAAGATCGGTCAATTTTTTTTAACTATTTTCAATGCATCGTAAAATTTATTTTGAAATAGAGTCTCCTTCGTCTATTAAATTGGAACTCAAACAAGGACATTATAATCGGATCTAACTTTTCGACATAAGAAAGAAGGTGACAAAAACTTTTGCGAAGACTTGTATCAACTTGTATGCATTGGATTTTGGTGACTTACTGTCTTATTGTCAGCACGACTCGTGATATTTACGCGTTTAATATGCATACGCTATACCCATTCATTATTACGTAATTATAATTTCATAAATTTCGTAATTAAAAAAATGCATTTCATTAAAAAAAAAATAGTCGGAGTCGCTCATTTTTCACAACTCCGACTCCACAGCCCTGAATTATAGTTATATTAATAAAAAAAACCGATGTTTTTTCATGATTAAAAATTATTTAACTTTTATTTGATTTTTAAAATTTTTTTACAAAACATATTTTTCATAAAGTACATTTGGATGGAAAATCTACCCAAATATACTGATGGAACTTATCTCCAATTTTTATATAATATGGTCACCATACATTTTTTTTTACATGGCAGTCTCTGGAACGTATCCCTCGTGTAATAATAAAAAGCTTGAAAAAGAGGATTGGGTACATGAACATTGAGAGGGGGAGAGGGGTAAATTCCTAGAGCCCGGGCTATTTTGAGGGCCCGTGACTGATTTTGAAAATTTTCGGACCCAAGTATGTTTTTGTGAAAATATTGGACACAGTGGCGGGTTGAACGATACGCAGACAAAGCGATTTCTATGAGTTAAAAATGGTGTCCGAATTTTTACCTTATGTTTGGAATAATTTTTAAGAAGCGTTGATTTTTGTGTTAAGAAAATTTTTTTTATTTTGAATAATGTTGAAAATCGTTGACATTTATTTTTGGGAAAAAATTTTTGGGGTTCAAATAATTTTAAAAAGCGTTAAGAAAATTTTTTTTTTGAAAATTTACAATTATGGAATAAATAAATAAAAAAAATCCCAAGGCCCGGAAATTCTCTTTACGGCCCTGATTGGGTGTATATGATATTGAAAATAAATCAATGAGTGTTTAATTTTATAACCGTGACGCTAGGGCGGTCGTTCTCAAACCACCCCAGCGCGGGTTACGTAGTTGTTTGAGCAGGAACTCGTGTGCAATCAGGGTGATTTTAATAAAAATCTCAATGGGTCTTTCGAGCCTGGAGGCGGCTTTTACTGTCGTGGAAAATTACAGATAAGAGGGTATTATAATTAATAGTGATCGTAGTGATTAATATGATTGTATGGTCGACGGATGGTCCGTCGTCTGCGTCTGATGATGCTCAGCGCTGATGAAGAGACTCCTCGGGTCACCGGCAGGTCCTGGTGTCCACCGCTGAAGAGTTTCTCGCACCGCCGGAATGTCCGGGCTGGTCACGAGTCAAAAGTTCACACCACCAGGTAGTCCAGGCTGGCTGCGAATTGCGAAGTTCTCGTACCACTGGAAGTCCAGGCTGGCTGTGAGCGACGAAACCCTCGTACCGCTGGAAGCCCAGGCTGGTCACTAGTCAAAAGTTCACACCACTGGAAGTCCAGGCTGGCTGTGAGCGAAGAGGCCCTCGTACTGCTGGAAGTCCAAGCTAGTCACGAGTTGTTCTCCTCGGAGTCCCTCATACCACCGGAAGTCCAGGTGATCATGAGTTGTTCTCTTCGGAGAGCGTATTGCTTTCTTGTCGTAAACTGAAAATGCAGCGCCTTTTATAAGGGATCACTCCGCCCCTTTACCCCCTCCACTCGGTTTGTTCTTTTGCGGCGGCGTGTCCCTTTGCGACAGTGTCTTTTTGCGGCGGTGGCTATTTTTAGACGGGAGCGCTTGCTGACATGGCCGGTAGATGGCCTTCGGTCGTGTTGCGGTGTTTTTGATGTATTTCGGGCGCCAAATTCAAAATTATTACGTTACGATTTCCAAATTTCAGAAATTTCTTCGGTGAAGTTTTGGAGAACACTCGAGTACACATAAAGACAATGTTATCTTTGATAAGGAGATAATCGACTAGAAATTCTCCATACATCATTGGCACTAGAATTTCGCCTTCATAAACATAATCTTTCAATGAATAATTTCCCTGAAAAAAATGTCATATTATTTAATATGATTGTATAACATTTGTTGGAAAAACTAATGAAAAAAAACATCTCTATTGGCAGTATAGGGCTAGAATTAGGATGACCCACAAGTTAAAAAATATTTTTTAATTCATCTGGAAGATATTTTTTTGCGATTTCACACACATTTTTTTCACTTATATACATATTTAAATAATTTGGTTTCCATCCACCATCTCCCCATTTGGATACCGTCATATTTAACTGATGGAAAAATGATCAAAAAGTATGTCTATATTATTTTTATAGTTAAGTGATAATATTTCGTTAATATTATAATATAATATTATTATATAATATTTACTCTAACATTATCGTCGATTGGAAATGGAATTGTAAGTTCACGTCAGTTTCTTGATGAGTTCTATTCATTTTATGTCTGAGAGCATACGATTTTACTCCTAATGCATCATTACCACATTTTTCGATTCTTTTGAAATTTATGTCAGCGGGCCCCTATAAATAACCAAAGTACATATGTACCTATATGTTATATTGTTCAAAAATTTCCAATGAATATTATAACTGCGAAGGGTCTATGTACCAAAAATTCGTTGCATACTAATTTAAATGGAATGAAAAATAAAAATAAACCATAAAAGAAAATGATTCCGTCTACTGAAGAGGTAAATACGTAAGTCTCGAATTTATAGTATTGTTTGTGTTATATTATTTTTTCTCAACACGCCATGGTGATATGATCGAATCTCGAATTGATAATGCAGGCATTGTTTGTTTTTATATCATCTGAATAATTTGTATAATATATACAATTTAATTATTCTCCATATTGCTATTGCTTATTGTTTAGAATAATATTATAATTTATTAATTATATTCATTTATATTTTTTAAAATAAAAGTAATCATAAATTATAATAATTTTATTTGTAAATTTAATATTTCAACTATGAATTAATGGATTTACATTTACAAGCACACCGATATCCATCAGAAACCGAATTTTAACAATATGTTTTGCGGGCGCCGTCACAAAGCCGCGCAGACAAAGCCGCGCAGACAAAGCCGCGCAGACAAAGCCGCGCAGACAAAGCCGTGCCGACAAAGCCGCGCAAATAAAAGCCGCGCAGTACATCGTGGACAAAGCCGCGAAGGCAAAGCCGCGCACGACATAGCCGCGCAAAATTAATGTATTTTTGTTTTATGAATTATAATATAGGTTTTTACTTCAAATTGACACTTTTCACCATGTATCGCCAATATTTTGTTTTAATTAAACTTGTTATATATCGATATATAATATTAAATATTATATTATGTCAACACTTATAATATATTGTAATATGTCAATACTTATAATGTATTGTTAGCAAAATTTCACAATTGTAACATTCACTGATGACTCGTTCATTCGTCAAAAGGATTCAGCAATCAGCAAAAGATAACCATAATTTATTTTTATATTCAATCTGATTTTTTTTTTCATTAGAATTTATTTATTGAATTTAACGTAATTTTAGACATGGAAAAAATTGATTCTCAAATGAAAAAAAATACTTATTTTTCACGAAGGATACCGGTTTCGAAAAGATAAGGATATGAATGACGGAGGAGTATCATGGAGATGCACTCGAAAAAATTGTGCTGGACGTGTGAAAATTAGCAAAATGATATTGTCACCTGCATCTCGGAACATTGTTTTTTTATGTTAATTTTGTTTTTTTTGCGCGGCTTTGTCGTGCGCGGCTTTGTCTTCGCGGCTTTGTCTGCGCGGCTTTGTCTGCGCGGCATTGTCGGGACACCTGTTTTGCGATTAGTAAGCAGATGTGATCGTGTATTATTAATGCTAAAACTATTTGCCCAAAAATTATTTTAGTAGCTACTTCCATCAAACCATTTATTATAAAAAAAACTCAATTATTGACGATATTTGGTAATTATTTTTATTAATTAATTATTACCAAAGTCTAAGCGTATTACCAAAACAATAATTCTATTGTTACTGCACAGCGTTTTTTTGTGCTCATTACGAAATCTGAACTCCGCCTCACTAGAATATCATTTGGAAATGGATTAAAATATTTTAATCGAATGAAAAAAGCGTTACAATTCAAAATAATGGTTGGAATAATAAAGAATAATCGGCCCTTACTTTGAAGATCATAGAGGTCGTTCACCAACTGTGAATACAGAGGACAACATTAGATAACATAATTTTGGTGAAAATTTTTCTAACGGCTGTCGATTGAAAATAAAAACAAAATTTTCTTTGAACAATTTTAATTTATTTTAATATTAAAATGCACTTACACTTTCCGAACATACTATAAAATATTTAAGATAGACCAACAATTAGCAATTAAAGACTAAGCAATAGACTAAGACAATTAAAGACTAAGAATGCAATTAACGACCAAGATTTATTGTTTTCTTCGGTGAGGTTATGGTGTACATTCGACAACATATAAAGACAGTGTTATCTTTGATAAGGAGATAATCGCCTAGAAATTCTCCATACATAAATGGCACCGGAATATTGGCGATATAAACATAATCTTTCAATGAATAAGTTCCCTGAAAAAAATTATGTAATGTTATTTAATATGATTGCATAATATTTTTTAGAAAAACAAATTAAAAATCATATTTACTGGTTGTATAGGACAAGAATCAGGATGACCTATAAGTTTAAAAATATTTTTTACATCTTCCGGAAAAAAATTCTTTCCGATTTTACACGGGTTTTTATCGCTGCTATCGAAAAAATTTGGTTTCCATCCACCATTTTCCCATTTGGATACCGTTAAGTGGAAATGGAAGTGTTAAGTTCATGTCAGTTCCTTGATGAGTCCTGTTTATTTTGTGTCTTAGAAAGTATGATTTTGCACCTAACGCATCATCACCACATTTTTCGATTCTCTTCAAATCTATCTCAGCAGGTCCCTGTAAATTAACAAAGTATATATTATATATCGTTTCCAAATTTTCAATAATTATAATAATCACGGAGAGTCTATTTACTATAAATTCGTTGTACACTATTACTGGAAATAGTAATATAAATAAACTGTAAATGGATAGTTGTTTGTTAAAAGACATGTTTACGTTAAATGAGGAGGTTTATATGAACATTTCGAATTTAATGATTAATTTGTATTACTATATTCATATTGTATAATACAACGCATGATGATATGATCAAATGTCCGTTTATTTATGAAAACATGTCTTTGTTTTTATTTTATCTGAATAACTTGCATGTTACTTAATTATTCATTATATTGCTTCGTTGTTTTTTTTTCAAATGAAACTGGAATTTTTTCGATTTAAAAATAAACAATAATTTAAATTTTTATTTTCATTTTTCGGTATTATCATATATTTTTAAATTATATTTAATTAAACTTAAAAAAGTTAAATTATCATAAACTATAATAATTTGAATTATTAATTTTGAAATTCGACTATTGTAAAAATCAATGACTTCACCCATGCTTGTCCAAAGTGCGGCCCGCGGGTCACATTAGCACCCGAATGTTCGCAGTGTGTTCCCCACATTCCACATAGCGTTTTGATTCAGGTTGAGCTATTTTTTTTTTAAATTTTGATGTATTTTACGGGAAACGGAGTTTTTTTTATCGAATTATTGAAGAATCTATTTTTTCACACACATTTTAATCAAAATATGTATTCCTTAACGATAAATTGAGAAAAGCTAGCTAGAAGTTAGCGATATGTGTTGTGATTAGTAAGCAGATATGATTGGATATTATTACATTTATTAGAACTTAAATTATTTGAAAAAAAAAATTCAGTTTGTGGTTCCATCAAACTATTTATTATAAAAAATGTTCAATCATTGATGGAATTGGTAATTGGTAACTTTATAAAAAATCGTACTAAATACATATAAATTTTAGTGATAAAAATTTATTATCAAAATTAAAGCAATATAAGTATATTCAAACTCTCACAAATTTATATTATGGAATATTTATGAAAATAATTGAAAGCAATTAATGACCAAAGTTAATCATTTTCTTCGGTGAAGAAGTGGCATACATTCGAATACACATAAAGACAATGTTATCCTTGATGAGGAAAAAATCGGCTAGAAATTCTCCATACATAATTGGCACCCGAAAATTGTCCTTATACACATAATTTTTAATTGAATAATCTCCCTAAAAAAATTAACTTAAATTTCAGTAATATTGTATTTATTCAAAAAACAAATTGAAAATCTTTCTTACTGTTAGAATAGGACAAGAATCTGGATGACTAAAAAGTTTCAAAATATTTTTTACATCATCTGGAAAATATTTCATTCCAAATTCACATACATTTTTTTCGCTTCCATCGTAAAAATTTGGTTTCCATCCACCATCTCCCCATTTGGATACCGTCATATTTAACTAATGGAAAAAAACAATCAAAAGGCATAGCTATATTATTTGTATAGTTAAATAATAATATCTCACTAATAATATTTTTAAACTAACCGTAACTTTGTCGTCAATTGGAAATGGAAATGTTAAGTTCACGTCAGTTCCTTGATGAGTCCTGTTTACTTTGTGTCTCAAAAAATACGATTTTGCACCCAACATATCATCACCACATTTTTCGATTCTCTTCAAATCTATCTCAGCAGGTCCCTGTAAATAATCAAAGTATGTATCATATATGGTTTCAAAATTTTCGATAATTATTATAATCGTGGAGGGTCTATTTACTATAAATTCGTTGTACACTATTACTGGAAATAGTAATAAGAATATACAATAAATGGATAGTTCTTTCTTGTAGGACATAATTACGTCTACTAAAGTGGTAAATACATAAGTTTCGAATTTATGGATTTGTTTATATTTTTTAACTCAACATGCCACGGTGATATGATTAAATCTCTAATTGCCAATGAAGGCATTGTTTGCTTTTATTTCATCTGAATAATTTGCATATACAATTTAACAATTCCCCATATTGTATTAATTGTTCAGAATGATATTATAATTTATTAAATTATATTCAAATAATTTTTGAAAAGTAAAAACTATCACTAATTTTAATAATTAAAATTGTAAATTTTGTAATTTAATGAAGAATCAGTGACGCAACCTTTTAAATATTTGATATTCATAATTCACAATGAAGCTAATAAACATGTGTTACGATTAGTAAACGGATATGATTGTGTATGTGTTGTATAACGATACATTATAATAATTGGCAAAATTATTAATTAATTATTCGGCGAAAATGATTTTTATCATACCACTTATTATAAAAAGTACTCAATTGTCGATGGTATTTTTATTTTTAAATATTAAATATTATTTGTGCCCATAATTATGATAGTGGTCTAAGTCCAAGTCGTTCGAAGTGATTAAAAAATATTTTTCTATTATATAATACAATAAAATGTAAATGTAAAAATTCCGTTTTTAAAGCAGAGATGTAAGGTACCATGATGGTGACATGGAACGAAGCCAATCTACAACTACGTTTACAAAATGACGGTTTCCAGTGAAATTTGAGGTTAGGTTCACATAGAAGTCGTACTTTGACAATACGTCACTTCTTATTTGATTAAAATATACTACTGATTACCTGGTGTCCCGACAATGCCGCGCAGACAAAGCCGCGCAGACAAAGCCGCGAAGACAAAGCCGCGCACGACAAAGCCGCGCAAAAAAAATAAAATTAACATATAAAAATAATTTTTTTTTATACGTTTGGTTTTCTTAGT
Organism: Hydropsyche tenuis; assembly: GCA_009617725.1. Taxonomy (NCBI): domain Eukaryota; kingdom Metazoa; phylum Arthropoda; class Insecta; order Trichoptera; family Hydropsychidae; genus Hydropsyche; species Hydropsyche tenuis. The sequence goes on from VTON01000067.1 coordinate 1,150,802, forward strand.
TTTTGTGTGTATAATATAATATATTTGTGCTTTAAAGGGTTAACTTATATTATATAATAAAAAGCTTGAATAAAAGAAAACGAAAATGATTAAAACTAAATGATTTATTTAGTAGTCAAAATAAACAACGTTTTTTCTATGTCTAAAATTACGCTAAATTCAACAAATAAATTCAAATGAAAAAAATCAGATTGAATATAAAAATAAATTTTGATCACCTTTTGCTGATTGTTGAATCCGTTTGACGAATGAACAAGTCATCAGTGAATGTTACAATTGTGAAATTTTGCTAACAATACATTATAAGTGTTGACATAATACAGTATTTAATATTATACATATATCGATATATGTATAACAAGTTTAATCAAAACAAAATATTGGCGATACATGGTGAAAAGTGTCAATTTGAAGTAAAAAAACCTATATTATAGTTCAAAAAACAAAAATACATTAATTTTGCGCGGCTATGTCGTGCGCGGCTTTGCCTTCGCGGCTTTGTGACGGCGCCGATTACCTTGCTCAAACTCTTTTCCCAGTTCGTATTGTTGGCTGATGGAGACACTTACAATTTTATATTATCGAAGCGTTGCGAGTATTTAATTTGCAATTCAAACTAATCCACGCCCAGTGATATCTGGCCTCTCCACATCATACATACTATGTAAATATGTTCCTCAACCTCCCTTTTAACTATACTGCGACACTCTGGTCTCACCAATGCGACTCTTTCCCGATGTTATGGTCATTTTGACAGGTGACGTTTTTTGTGATCTTACCATAGATATCACCATGATTTCGATGACGTGGCATACCTGTTGCTTATTTCGCGGCCTGGATGTTTAATTATAGAATTTTATTTCACAAACCGTTCACAGAATAAATATGTATAAAATAACGCGTCGGTTCACGGATTACTGTTTCTTTTCGAGGTTTGTAGAAATTTACAGTCTTTCGATACATTATTTATAAACTGCTCCAAAAAAATTGTTTGTTTTAAAATTGTCTGTCATTTGAATTACAACAAGTTTCATAGATATATTTGATAGACAAATTGTTTTGCACTTAAATGAAATTTTCATAGTTTCCATAACATTTTACTACAAATTTCTTTATTTAATATTTATGTCTGACTTAAAGGCCTAAAGGTCTTGATTTGAAGTTAGTTTTGGTTAAAAAAAAATTGTAAAATTTGTGAACTTTCAAAGTTTGTATACATTTTTTTGGGATACTCTATATTAAATATTTTCCTATAAGTCTACTCATTAACGCACGATTGATTGTTTTACTTAATAAGTTTGGGTGGTCCAAATTTGCGGCTTGGAACTAAGAAACACCGCTGATGAACTTAGACCATTATCAAAATAAATGCAAGCGACATTCCGTTGATCGTTGTATCTTTCAATGAATATATTTTTTTAGAATTTTTCAAAAAAAAAAATTTCTAAATATTATACAGTCGCGGTCAAAAACATATAATTTCGATAGATATAAAAAAATCGGTTACCTCGATACTTCAGAAGATAAGGGATGTAATTAAAGAAAATGAGGTAGTTTGAAGTAATGAAAGCATAATAAAATAAACAAGGATTTATCGTCATATTAAATTAAATAAAAACTTTTTCGATACTTGCTTATAAATCAATAATCAAACGATTTATATCATTCCATGTTACATCAGCCGATTTTCTACATTTTAAAAAGAGTGCTTAATGACTGTACAATGATAACTTTTCAAATCGATTTATCTGTAACTTGATAGAGTGTTATTCCATTTTACACTGATATAAATAGTTTTTTCAAAACTTTGAAATCTATCCATAATTTCTAAAAACATCAATTTTTCAGGGTGGTGCGGTTTCACTAACCGCTACTGTATTAGTTTAAAATTAGGTGTCGCGAAATAATCGAAAAACTCATTTTTTCATTTTTGTAACTTGGGCCACTTTCATAATTATGGGTTTATTATTATATAATATACTAGCGTATTCGGACTGGCTGCGCCAGTCCTCACGCTAGACCTTTGGCCCCTGGCTACACTCCACACCCACTAATATTGAGTTGTAGAAATTAATATCGATTTAAAATTTGAAAAAATGATTTATCGAAAAAAACGTATTTTAAAAAACATTTATTATTTTATTATCATTTATTGAAACGAAACCTAAAAAAAAAATTATAAAATTTATAAAAAAGTTTGAGAACCGCACGCTTAAATATAGAAATGAAAAAAAATCATTATAACTTTATAAAAAGTTTGAGGATTGCACGATTTTATATTATACCAACGCTAGTGGGTAAGCCTTTCGGGCGTACCGGCTCGCCCTGGCTACACACCCAAATCCACTAAACTTCATAAAAAAAGTTTGAGGATCGCAGGCTTTTGTTAAAACGAAAAAAATTATTTATCGAAAAAAACGTAATTTGAAAATATTTATTATTTTAATATTATTTATTTAATCGAAATCTAAAAAAGAAATCGATATTTGACTTCGTATTGCGAAAATATTGAAAAAAAAAAAAATCATTAAAATTTATAAAAAAGTTTGAGAACCGCACGCTTAAATATAGAAATGAAAAAAAATCATTATAACTTTATAAAGTTTGAGGATTGCACGATTTTATATTATACCTCAACGCTAGTGGGTAAGCCCTTCGGGCGTACCGGCTCGCCCTTACTAATAATTCCAAATCCACTTAAACTTCATAAAAAGTTTGAGGATCGCAGGCTTTTGTTAAAACGAAAAAAAATTATTTATCGAAAAAAAACGTAATTTGAAAATATTTATTATTTTAATATTATTTATTTAATCGAAATCTAAAAAAGAAATCGATATTTGACTTCGTATTGCGAAAATATTGAAATAAAAAAAAAATCATTAAAACTTTATAAAAAAGTTTGAGAACCGCACGCTTAAATATATTAATATTGAAAAAAAAAATCATTAAAACTTTATAAAAAAAGTTTGAAAAAAATTGAAAAAAAATAAATAAAAAAAATCAACTACACAGTTTGACATTCGTATGATTCGGTAAATCGATAAATCGACGCGATAAATTAATGTGAAAAAATTATCGGTTAGGATTCTATGACTTATTTATATGTCGATAGATACGTTTTTCGCTCAACATATTTTTCCATACTAATTTATATTTGAACAAAATTAAATGGCGTCGGGCCTTATTTGGCAGATTTGGCCGAAAGACCGTTTTGGCGTACAAAAACGAATTTTTTCGCGTATTTTCATTTCATTGATCTCAAATATTTTCGATGAATATCGCATTCCCGTCCGAAATACGAAATAGATCGTCGCTTAGGGGATCCA